>CM075871.1:35014200-35475112 GCA_038021265.1 Cyprinella venusta
GTTCATGTTAGCTAATGCATTAACTACACTCTAAAAAATTGCTGGGTTGTTTGAACCCAAACTTTGGATCAAATATGGACAAACCCAAATGTTGGGTTAAAAACGTAATTTCAAATTTTAACCCAACTTCAACTTTCAACTGGAATATTTTTTTTTAATTGCATTTTTAACCCAGCATTTGGGTTTGTCCATATTTGACCCAAATTTGGGTTGAAACAACCCAGCATTTTTTTAGAGTGTAGTTAATGCATTAGCTAACATGAACTGGCAATGAGGAATATGCACTCTAAAAACATGCTGGGTTGTTTTAACCCAATTTTGGGTCAAATATGGACAAACCCAAATGCTGGGTTAAAAATGTAATTTCAAATTTTAACCCAACTTCAACTTTAACTTTCAACTGGAATATTTTTTTTAATTGCATTTTTAACCCAGCATTTGGGTTTGTCCATGTTTGACCCAAATTTGGGTTGAAACAACCCAGCATTTTTTAGAGTGTATTTGAAGCATTTGCCAATGGTAATAAAAATCTCATTGTTAAAAATCTCGTCACTAATGTTACAACGTTTGATTTTGATAGTGCATTACTAAATGTTAACATTGATAACTAAGATTAATGAATGCTATAAGAACTTTTCATTGTTAAAGGGATACTCCACTTTTTTTGGAAATAGGCTCCTTTTACAACTCCCCCAGAGTTAAACAGTTGAGTTTTACCGTTTTCGAATCCATCCAGCCGATTTTCTGATATTTAGAAGAATATCAGTAACCAGACAGTTTCTGGTCTCATTGACTTCCATGGTATATTTTTTTCCTACTATGGAAGTCAATGAGACCAGAAACTGTCTGGTTACTGATATTCTTCTAAATATCAGAAAATCGGCTGAATGGATTCGAAAACGGTAAAACTCGACTGTTTAACTCTGGGGGAGTCGTAAAAGGAGCCTATTTCCAAAAAAAGTGGAGTATCCCTTTAAGTAGTGAAAAAATATTAACCAATGAAACCTTATTGTAAAGTGTTACCGTTTATTTTTACCTTTCTCGTTTTGTCGAAACTTCTTTTCTTAAAAGTTTAAAGAGACATATACATTTTTAAGTGATTCATTCCTTTAATCAATAAGGCTCAGAACAGATCACAGATTGAACTAATGTGCGGTGTATTTAATAATGCAATGCGTCAAGATCAGCTGTGCGTTTCACGATAACCAGGAGCAATGAACGCCGTGCACTTTCTCACTGAAGGAGATGCTTTTAGAGATTAGCCTCTTCCTTTTTCTTGGATTGTGTTTTTGCTGAGAAACGCTGGCTGGAGATACTGCTTTGCTTTTGAAACGTGGGCCATGTACTTTTACCAGCGCTTTCCAAACTAAACATTTTTCTTTGTCTTCAGAGGATAATGTCTCTGAGTTCCACCCAAACTTGGAAGAGATTTCCAACACAGTGACCAGAAGAGGGCAGTGTTTTATCACAAAGTGTCTCGAGCTCTGTTCAGGTGGAGTTGTGCACTATGTTCGAGCCATCAGGAGACTTTCAAAGACATAATTCTAGCATTGGGCCAATATTTTTTTGGCAGTTTCATCCATAAGGTCATACACAGAGCCCATCTAAGCCCTAGAGGAAGCACTCGCTCTGGAACCAAGGCCAAAAAGCCCATCTAGGGCATGTAGAAACTTGATTAGTGCCAGTCATTGGTTCATTTCCGTTCAGGAAAAAGGGATATCTACAATGCTGCAAGGCATGATGGGAATGTTTTAAGAGTACGTTTGAGAATGAAGGGGAATCTGGCCATTTTCCGAGGGGACGGATGCGGCGTTGCCATGCGAGAATAAAAACCTGTGTTTCCTGGGATCACGCTTACAGTGAAAACACATGCTTCTTAGACTGAGTTATTAAACTTTTTTTTGGGAAATTTGTTCAATAGGTTTCATCCATCTTAATAAATTCATCTTTATTAAAACTAAAAGGTAGCACTTTATTAAAGGGTCCAATTTTGACTATTAACGAGTTGCTTATTAGCTTGAATATTACTAAGATATTGGCTGTTTATTAGTACATGTTTTATTCTGCATTATCATATTTAATCCTAAACTTAACAACTACCTTACTAACTATTAATAAGCAGTAATTATGAGTTCATTGAGGCAAAAGTCAAAGTTGGTTAATAGTGAGAAAGGGACCCTAATCTGAAGTGTGACCAAATACATTGATAATTCAGCTATTGATAATAACCCTGCTCTGTGCCGCAATGAAATTACTTAGAGATAGTTCACTTTGAAATGATTTTTTGATATGTTTTAGCTTACCTCAAAGGCATCCAAGATGTAGGTGTCTTTGTTTCCGCAGTAGTTTCAATTTTGATATTTTTAGGTCAAACTGTTCTTGTCTGTCAGTCATATAATGGAGGTCTATGGTCACCACCTCAAAGAGCATGCACAGAGAAGTCCAGATTAAACATGATTTAATGACTCGTAAATGTAAGTACACATTGATGGGCTAAGACACGAAACGAGCGGTTTGTGTGAGAAAACCAACAGTATTTATATCGTTTTACCTCTTAGCCACAAAAGCTGAGTTTACAAGAGGCAGAAACGATATAAATACTGTTCGTTTTCTCACACAAACCACTCGTTTCGTGCCTTAGCCCATCAATGTGTACTTACATTTACGAGTCATTAAATCATGTTTAATCTGGACTTCTCTGTGCATGCTCTTTGAGGTGGTGACCATAGACTTCCATTATATGACTGATTTACAAGAACGGTTTGACCTAAAAATATCAAAATTGAAACTACTGTGGAAACAAAGACACCTACATCTTGGATGCCCTTGAGATAAGCTATAACCAAAAATTAATTTCAAAGTGAACTATCCCTTTAATAAGAAATAAGCACATTACAGACTCCAGTAGATGCAGAAGTGTGTGAAGATCCACTGCGGCTTGAAAGTGTCCCAATGTTCTCTATAGCCAGTCCATCCCTATCAGCACAAATATGATTTATATTTCATGCATTAAATATAAATGCACGTTGTGAGGAAGGCCAGGGAAACGAGTGCAGCAATGATTTGAAATTGAAATGAGTTAGGAGTTTCTAGTGTTGAAATGAATCCATTTATTAAAAATATGCATGCACTTAACCACCACGTACATTTACATTTACTTTTCAAAATGTTCAAAGTTTTATTGGAAAGCTTTTGGAAGAGGAACTATTTCCTCCCAAAACATGTTATGGGAGGAAATATTTCATTGTTAGAGCATAACGCATTCCACCGAAGCCTGGGAGACGATATAACTTATTTCTTGGCTCTGAAATCAGTGTGTACCTATCATATGTGCTCAAAATGTGTGTGCAATTTGTGGTTGTGTGAGATCTCTAAAAACAAGACAAGTTCAGGATGCTCTTACCAAACTGCAATCCTGACAACACTATTATTGGCTTCTTAGTGTGATTAGTGTGTTGTGAGTTTGTCGGATGAAACCAAACAGTTTGTTGTTTTTTCATGATTTATGGGGACTTTTCATAGACGTAACTGTAAAAATGAATGCACTTTATCTAATCAAAAAAAATTGTGGCAACAGATTACAAGCAATATTATTAATTAAATTGAACAATAGAATTGAGAAATAATTAATCAAATTAATTCATTAAAAGGTAACCATTTAAAATGAGTAAAACTTACAAAAAAAGTATGTTTAAGTCACCATTGTGGTGATCAGTGTTTGTTTTATTTTTGCTTTAAAATGATGGTTTTCTCCTTCAGTGATTCTGCTTGTTAACATCAGATGTCTTCAATGTTGGCATTATAAAATAAATATAATCTAAAATAATTCATCTTTGACGTCGGTCTGTTATTCAGATATTTTTGTTTGATTTTTTGGTGTAAACTTTACCCATTTTAAATGGTTAACTTTTAAGGAATAATTTGATTAAGTATTACTCAATTCTAATTTGTTCAATTTAATTAATAATATTGCTTGTAATCGGTTGCCACAATTGTATTGATTAGATAAAGCATATTCATTTTTACAGTGTATAAACTGTATATTCTCTCCCCTTACATTAACTCTAGCCATCACACAATTTTTTTTTTTTTGCATTTTACGTTTTCAAAAATCATCATTTCTCTAAGTGTATTTTTCTAAGTGTATTAAAAATGTACTTAAATATGTTTTTAGTACAATACAAATGTAATGCATTTTTAATACACTTAATTGTACATCTTTTTCACCTGGGTTAGTATGATTTATAAGCTGTTTTCCTCATGGGGAACCAACATACGTCCCCACAAGGATAACGATTTCAGATATTGACATCTTTGTGGGGATTTTTTGTCCACATATTAGCGTTACACACACACACACAGCTCGAGTTTGCTCCTCAGGCAAGGACATTGGATAAAAACTGCTATAATCAATCCAAATAAAATTCTGCAGGAACATTAAAACATTTTCCAAAGCCGTACTGAGCTTTTGGGAAAGCAATAGCAGGTTACAAAAACACCTTTAAATTCTTTTCTCTTTTTTCCAGATGCGTCCTATGATGCCGTCCGGAGGGCAGGCTGGTCAAACAACATGCACAGCGGCAAAGGTCAGTGTCCGGCTTGATTCATCGCTTTTATTGGGTGGTCAGACACGTAAACGCATCATTGTTGGTGGGCGATGCTCTTGATCTGAGTCCGCAGACGGCCAGGCTTTAGTTTAGGGACACTGGGAGCTGGAGAGGCTCATTAAGTGCTCAGCAGTTGGGCCAGATTTTGCCCTTGTTTTCTTTGGACCGAGACTTGAGCGTCTGCTCACCCAGACGAATGTGCTGAACTCTTTTTCTCTCTCTTTCTTCCTTTCCATTTCTCAGGCTCTCCTACAGTGGTCTCTCAGAGCGTGTCCAAGAACACGGAGCCGGCTCGGCCTCAGCCAGGTGAGCCTTCAAGTAGATTTCATATTATGTATTTAGCAGGTGGCATTTGGATTATAGATTCATTTTCTGGGAATCGAAGTCATGTCCCTTTTGTTGCTATATTCTTCTTCAGTTCAGCTAGTGGATCTCCAATAAAACTGTGGAATTTGTCTACGGTCACATCCAGATTCATTTCTCTTTCCTTTCAGACCCTTACCAGATATTAGGACCCACTAGCAGTCGACTTGCAAACCCAGGTAACAACAGGAACACTTACTGTACTTTTTTATGTTGTACTTTTAGAAAAACAGGTCATTTTAGAAACGTATTGTTTTAAAATATTAATATTTTATCAAAATTTTGGCCAGCACAGATGTAATGGCCGATAATCAAGAAACGGTTGATTGTATACTATTTCTCTGCTTTTCTAAAATTCGACTGTTTGGTCTAAATTAATTTAAAATTAAATATTAAAATAATTTTGGTAATATTTTACGAAAATGGTCTAACTGTCATGATCAGAACAATGAGCTATAATATAATATAATATAATTAATAATATAATATATTCATTACATGATTTAAAACAACGTTAACTGTTAATATGTCAGCTATTTTCCAAAGCATAATTTCAATTTTTTTTAGTTTAACTTAAACTAAAAATGTAAATAAAATAAATATTATTAAGAACTATACATACATAATTAAAAACATATTTTTTTAAAAAAAACAACAAAATTACTAAAACTTACCTAAAATTGAAAATTGAAATACAAAAAAATCTAGTTCATAATATTAAAAGTAGCAAATCAGTGATAGTAAAAACGACAGTGTTAAAAAATTGCTATTAAATTTCACAAATAATTGCATTCTTTTAATAATCAATTAAATGTGAAATTTTGAAGTAGAAAGTAGTAAAATTGTATTTTCTACTAAAACTCACTTGAATAATCTTTGTTTCAATGACAAGCAATTTATTTTAAACATTTTCACATGCACGCATTTGAGTGTTGACATAATGTTTTACGTTTTAATAGATCATATGACGATCTATGGAAGCTTGTTTCCGCCACAGAATGAAAAATAAAAAAGGTAATTGCGACTTTTGTTCTCACAATTGCGAGTTTACATCTCAGAATTGTGTGATATAAAGTCAGAATTGCGTGACATAAAGTCAGAATTGCGAGATATAAAGTCACAATTGTGTGTTAAAGTCAGAAATGCATGATATAAAGTCAGAATTGTGAGATATAAACTATTCTGAGGGGGGAAAAGTCTTTTTATGCCCCTTAGAATTGGCCTGGTAAGTCGCAGTTGCGAGTTTATATCTCACAATTCTGAGAAAAGATGTCAGAATTTTGACATATAAACTCCCAATTATGTGTTATAAAGTCAGAATTGTGAGACGTAAACTCGCAATTGTGAGAAAAAAATGTCAGAATTGTGAGATAAAAAGTCGCAATTCTCTTTTTTTCTCAGAATTGCGGCTTTATATCATGCAATTCTGACTTTATATCACGCAATTGCGATTTTATTTCTCACAATTCTGACTTCATATCTCGTGATTGTGAGATAAAAAGTCGCAATTATTTATTTATTTATTTATTATTCAGTGGCGGAAACAAGCTTCCATAACGATCAAAAAAAGCCTATCTATCAAAATATCATTATAAAATATTTTTGTGATAGTTCGAATTCCTGAAAAACTCCCGAAAATATTCCATGCATGTCAATAACACATTAAATGCATTTAACTGTTAGTTGACTAAAATGTAAAGTATGAATATCGAGTGAATTTCGAATTGAATGATTAATCCTGTAAAAAACCAACACATTCTCATCCCAAGCCGTCATATAGTGACGCTTTTGCCAATGCGTAGACATCCAATGCACATGGCACCCTTTAGCGTCAAAATAACACGCTTCGGTTATGGGTAGGTTTAGGTCTGGGGTAGGGTTAGCGTTAGACCACTAGGAGGCGCTTTTTGTCCTATATATATCTGCGTCTCATATTGACGCTAAAGGGTACCATGTGTGTCGGGTGTCCACGCATTGGTAAAAGCGTCAGCATGACGCCTTAAGATGAGAACGGGCTGAAAAAACCCAGTGGTGAGAACATTTCTCAGTAAATGTTATAATATTCTATGCTGAAACTTCACATAAATCGACAACATGGCTCTATTTTATTTCCAGTCAGACAATTATTCCAATATATAAATATATAAGACCCATAACAATAGTGATATTATCACATGCATGTCCCTGTCCGTGTGGTTGTCCAGGTTCGGGTCAGATCCAGCTGTGGCAGTTCTTGCTCGAGCTTCTCTCCGACAGCGCCAACGCCGGCTGCATCACCTGGGAGGGAACCAACGGAGAGTTCAAGATGACGGACCCCGACGAAGTAGCGCGTCGCTGGGGCGAGCGCAAGAGCAAGCCCAACATGAACTACGACAAACTCAGCCGAGCCCTGCGCTACTACTACGACAAGAACATCATGACCAAAGTGCACGGCAAGCGCTACGCCTACAAGTTTGACTTCCACGGCATCGCTCAGGCCTTGCAGCCCCATCCCACCGAGTCCACCATGTACAAGTACCCCACCGACCTGCCCTACGTGCCCAGTTACCACGCCCACCAGCAGAAGGTCAACTTCGTTTCGCCCCATCCTCCGTCCATGCCCGTCACGCCCTCCAATTTCTTCGGGCCCACGACCCCATACTGGAGCTCTCCGACAGGTGGGATTTATCCCAATACCGGCATGCCACGTCACGCCAATTCTCACCTCGGCAGTTACTACTAAAGCCCCTCACCTCACACCCGCTCCCCGAATGCCCAAACCTGAACCGCACTCGGAGAGAAGACAAACAAGGAAGCTGGAAAGGGAGGGATTTGGGCCGAAACGTTTGTACAAGGATGTTGAAAGACAGAGAAAGTGGACCAAAAATGGCTGATCCTCTTCAAAATGGAGTACTACTTATTCAAAGGACTTGGGTTGGTGTTTGTTTTGGAGAGTTTGCGCATGTTTCTCGTGCCTTTCCACACCCGAAAGCTGCACCGATGGGTCCCTTTCTACCAAATAAAGACCACCTCTATTATGTATAAGTCGGCGTCCGCCCGACCGACCGACCGAAAAAAACGAATCACTGTAAACTCACCCTGTGTGTTAATGCAATTGTGAACCGAGTGTTTATATTTTTGGACCTAGTCCCTGCTTCCCTTTTGGATTTTATCTAAACCCACCTTGGTTACATGAAGTTATCTTTTGTAAGTTGTGACTGAAACTCTCTTTTCTAAAGCAAATCTGGCAACTGGAACAAATATTGGCATTCAGCCGCCATTTATCCTCCTGGCTGGAGGACGTGGCGCCTGATTGTTTTTTAGGAGCTTCTCAGGCTAGCTGGCTCAAGCTAAACTCACTTACTCATCTTTAGCACTCCTCTACGCTGACGAAGAAGACGGTGTCGATGTGAAAGCTTCGTGGAATGGATCGAAACCTGCTTTACCTTGCCTCCTCAGTGAAAATCCACTCGTTTTCATCTCAAAACAGCCAAAGTGTTCAAATTCACTATATGTCTTAACAATCCTAGATTATTGGATCGCTGAATGTGGGCATCATGCAAAGTACCTCTTTGAAAGAAAAGAAAACAAAACAACAGCAGCACAAGACGTTGAAACCAGAGATTCGCGAACGCTGTGCGTTTGTCAGACCTATTTGCTAGTATTTCTTAAATTTTTTTTGTTTTGTTTTGATCAAAGGTCAACTAGGCATTAAAAGCATCTTACTGTATAAATTATGCAGAGCTATTTTCATATGTGACAGTGTTAAGAATCATACGTTAATACGAGTTGACCTCGGTCAAAATGCAAACTTTTTTTATCAGTTACTGAAGGTAGTTTGAACTACGTAGGTGTTTTGTATCTGTACATATGGGCAATAAGTTTATGAATGTTCTCTTGTATTTTTCCAGAAAATGCATTTTTCTAATGTTCTTGGTGTGCTGCCATGACAATAAGAAAGTTATTTTGATATGTAGTTCATATTTTTATTCACTAGAAGCAAATGCCTTACCAAACATGCTTGGAGACAATCGGTTTTCCGAAGTGCCATGATGAACCCTCGGTGCCAAATCGTATCACTGGCGAACGTATGTGCCTAAAAAAACAGTGTTAGTTTCACACAAGCGTGTGTATTTTGTAGCATTAAGACAAAAAGATGACCGGAAATTCCCAACTGTTCATCTCTGGATCACGATATGAAGGAATTGTGCTGTTTTATATATGCAAGTATTTGGATATTAAATTTATTGCTATATAAATATATATATATGAAATATTGCAATTAATCTTTTTTTTTTGTTAATTTAGTTGTTTCTGCAATTTATTAAGTATTACCTTTTGTAAAAGGGTCTGTTGAATAGGTAAAATGTGACAAAATAAATGTTTTTACATTAAAAATCTCTCCATATAACTGTGTGTGTGTCATTTGACCAATGCATCAGTTGTAGGCTATTATTTGAGGTGATTTTAAAGTGACTATAACAGTACATTATGCATAATTACAAATAACTAACCCTAAACCGTAACTCTAGTACTCAGTAGGCTACTTATTTGAATAAGTACATAAAACTAAACTACCTTAAAATAAAATATAACCATATTTTGATTCAATTTGTTAAAAGGGTGATGTTCTAAACCCCACTGAATGTATGATCACATAAAAAATAGTCAAACTGTATTTAATCAAATATTAAAACACCCTTGCAAACGAACCAATCAATCTTAAGGTCTAGACTGCATGATACTTCATCTAATCCAGCACTGAGTGATTATGAGCACATCAGGGGAGCATGATGGCACATTAAATCTGCTGAGTATTAATTATTTTTATTAGTAAATTACGGGAGGAACACGCGAGGAAGGCTGTAGCCGACTCCCTCCGTGACCCCGAATCCCCGAATCCTCACTTTCATTTGGTTCCTGTCCCAGACAGGAAGTACTCTGGGTTCGGGCCAACTTCCTATGCCAACTTCCTCCCCTCAGGGAGCGCGCCAAACTGCTATTACTCTATCTGACGTGATATCGGTGCTAAAGGATTGTACACGCACATGGATAGTCTAAGGTAAGATATATTAATTCTCATTGTTTGGCAGTGAACACTCAGGGTATTACCTTCATCCCACATCGAATATATTTAATATAAGGCTCCTGGCTCTTACATAATTAGTTGATGTGTCGTGTAGTGAGTCAATGGGCCACAGTTTCAGACAACAGGGATGTATCACGCACCACCCTTTCTTACATGCTTTATGAGCTATACAAATTTCCAAGTACTCATCGCTGCTTAGGGCAAAACCGTGACAGGAATGCTTTGTTTGGCTGTGTTTGATACACATTAGGTCGCTGTTATCTCGGATCTTGGGACTGATAATGGATATAACGTTGATCCAGCACTGTGGATTCAAAAGACTAAGAGTTGTCAACTATAGCTTTGTCTTGAACGCCCCCATGTGGTTTGTTTTAGCCAATGTAGATTTTAATAGCACCAAACTCCAATTGATATATTTGTTTTATTATAAAAAACGATATTCACAAAGTAAAAATGGCATTTACAAATTAAATAATACAGCATTAACAATATCTATAAATTTACAAAGGAACACACCATCCCAGAGTGATTCGGATCATGCACATATTTTGAAATCAGTTCATCTTAGACTTTTATATCGGATAAAATCTCGTATTAATGAACTTGCAGTTCCCGACATGATGACCCTGTAACAGAAGCATTCACACTTTTATATTTTTGATATTGTCACACAAAAATATGTTTTCTTGATGCGGGCTTGAATGCTAGTCTCTCTAAAATCATAAAAGAAATGGACTGCAATAGGGGTTTTACTAAATGAAAACACTTGTCTTGCTTCTTGTCCTCACTGTGAGGGACAAAACGCGTTTGTGTCCAGTGCTTCTTGTATAGTGCAAGATGCTGAGCTCGCAATGTTGCTCTGTCCAATACATACAGTACACGTCAGGCAAAACGTTTTACATTTTGGTGCTGCTGGGCGGCTCAATTTCAATGACCTCAAAGCCCTGGTTATCGATGCCGTTTATGGAGTGGTGATGGTGTCCTGCCTCATTGTGGTAGCAGTACGCGCAATGAGCCGTTGGGACGGGCACCATTTTGGTGAAGTTGGAAAAGTCCACCCGGTACTTTCCCTCTTTGCTGCGGGAAATGATGGGGAGAAAGTCGTATCCCCACATGATCTCCTGTGGGATGTATGAAGTCCTGACCTGGCAGGACGAGCTGGTGGACTCAGCCGTGCCATCGAAAAACACCACGAGCTCGAACTCCTGCTGGTGCAGAGTGTCTACGGCCATGTCGAAGAACGGGCTGGATCTATTGATGACGTGGTAGAGCGTCAAGGGGCAGACGAAAAACAGGTTGTCCTTGCCGGCGTCCACCATGAAGTCGATGTTGACCTGGTCCATGATGATGGTCTCACCTTCAGGGGTGATCGTGGTCCTCAAGAGCTTGCCGTAAACCTGGCTCCCGATCATCAGGGTCTTGCGCAGGTTGGCCACGCGGATCTGAAGGCAAAGAGTGCCTTTTTTAGGGCAGATGACTGCGGATTCGCTGAACGTTATGGTCTTGGCTCTCTTCTTGGGGAGGGCGATTTTTGTCATAACCACACCGCACCAGAAGCAAGTGATTATGGCACCTATGAGACTCTGAATTACAATCAGAGCCACGGCTCCTGAGCAGGCGTTGGTCACGTACAGATTGCCGTAACCGATGGTGGTTTGGGTCTCCAGCGAGAAGAGGAAAGCGTAAGTCAGGTCGGTCACGCTGTAGACGCATGGCGTGTGGTTACTGGCTGGATTCTGCCAAGTTAGGTCACCGTTGTCTCTGGCGATCCAGTACCAAAGGAGGCCGAAGATGAACCAGCTGAGGGTGAAGGACGCCACGAAGTGCAAGATGACGAACCGCCATCGGCTCTCGACGAAGGTGGTCCATATGTCGAGCACGTAGGCGAAGTGGTTTCTGTGCATCACGTTGCCAAACTCGATGTTGCAGCGGCCGTCTTTGGCCACCAGGCGATACTTGCGAACCCTCCGCTCCGACATGTACTCTTTCAGCAACTCCCTCACGGAGCGAGTCATTTTCAGGATCTGTCTGGGAAGAGAATCAAGCTATTAGTTACTTGAATCAAACCAAGATTTGATGCAGAACTGTGGCTTCATTGTGATCCTTTCCAGTCATTCTGCAGCGTTTCAAGGAGGAGAGAGAACATGTTGTCCAACAGACTGGAGTATTTAGGGCTAAACACTTGCTATTGTTATGCATGAGATCAGATAGCTGTATACGTGCATGTGTGAACACATGATGTGATTTCATATTTTGCCAACAGCAAATTATTATTTTGAATGTGGGCCATTTCAAATAACATTCCCAATAATCGCTTTCAGTTGTATTGTTATTAGCAACTAATATTGCATTTATTCTTTAGTCTAGGCTTAAAGGGATAGTTCACTTTGAAATTGATTTTTGGGATGTTTTAGCTTGTTCATTTTCTCACAAAAGCCGCTCGTTTCGTGTCTTAGGCCATCGATGTGTACTAACAGTACATTTACGAGTCAATAGATCATGTTTAATTTGGACTTCTCTGTGCATGCTCTTTAAGGTGATGACCATAGACCTCCATTATATGACTGACAGACAAGAACGGTTTGACCCAAACATATCAAAATTGAGAATACCGTGGAAACAAAGATAACTACGTCTTGGATGCCCTTGAGGTAAGTTAAAACATACCAAAAATTAATTTCAAAGTGAACTATCGCTTTAAGCCTTGTCTGTGAAACTGGGGGTATTAGAGTTCATTTGAAACCAGCAATAATTTCCCAGGCTGTGCTTAGTGCAAGAAGCAAAGCATGAGTGAGTGTGTTATCATTAATTAGCCAAAAGCCAATCTCTGAACTCCATGCAGGATGAAATCAACACTGCTGAAGTGTTTTAAGCTCACAACATAGTAACATGCACTAATGTGTCTTAATTAATTCATTATCTGCTACTGAAATCATAGTTTCATTTAAGTGAGTGAAACATATGTTTAGGTACATTTGAATGTCGTCGATATAAGGCACACTTGCAAACCGGTACCGTTGTTCGAAGATCCTATTAAAATAAGACGAACTATGCAGATTAGTTGAATAAATAAGCGAATCCGAGCACTCGAGCAAGAATTTCTTCTCGCACCTGACCTGACTGTGTTTGATTCACGATCATTTTACTCCCCTTGACGCATTCTGGATGTTTCTTTGTACTTAATTATGTAATTATTATTAATTTATAATTAATTTATTAATTAAATTAATTATTATTATTTATTATTAATTAATTAATTTATTATAAATAATAATTAATTATTATTTATTATTAATTAATTTATTATTAATTTATTATTATTAACAACAAAAGCGTTGATAAACGCAGGCGTCGCATCATGGCAGCGTGTTCAGGGCAGTTAGCTACGGGTAATCTCCGCTTATCTGTCGTTTATGAGCGACTGAGTGCTGCTCGGTTTGCTCCAGATCCATTTGTTCCATCTCCGGAGTGTGCTTAATGTTTAATGCAGAGTCTATTAGAACACACATCAACTCTGTGCCGAAGCTCAATTACAGCGCAGAATAGCAAGTGTTCAGCCTCAGCCAGAGGAACCCGCAGTTCTCCTCCACCACCAATCATCTGCTGTGCAGATTTATGAATTTAATGTTCCCAAAATACCGTGAGGAATATCGGTGCTGATGACTGAACCAGACCGCACATCAGATCAGCAGAGATTTACATCACAGACCAGACACACGTACTCTAAGAAAAATGTTCAGCTTACCTAGAAAAGTCTGACCAGGTGCGAATCACAAACTTCCTCGGTCGCTCACCGGCTCTCTTGCTTGCTGTCCTCTCTTTTAAATGTGAGCTACAGCAGGAAATTGGAAGTGAACATGTGTGTGTTACTCATTAATAAGCTGTGTCCCTCCTCAACGGCGCTACTCTCTCTTTCTCTTACTTTCCGTCCAGGTGTCTGTGACAACTCAAGCCCAACTCTTCCCTTTTCTAGGCTACCCTCCTACTCACACAGTCATCTGTGTTTATGGATACACAAGTCGACGAGTGTATACACACAAATGCTTTACACAAGGGGAGCATGCAGGGTGCACTTACTTTCGCATACTGGAGACGGAAGTACGCGTTAACACACGCACACAGTCCCGCACGCTTGATTGGGACGCCCTGGTACCCCTACAAAATCACTGCTTTTTGCTTTACCGTAAATATTCTTCAGCAGCGATGATCATGTTTTATGAACCCATTTAGGCCTAAAACGCCTGCTAAAAAAGGCCTTTTTATGCCTAAGTACTTTTCTGAAAACCCCCTCCCAAAACCTTAGGGTTTCCAGAAATATTCAGCAGCACCTCTTTGCAGTACACCAGATCAAGGGGGCGAAGTTGGATCCAGATCTAAGGGGCGGAGATGGGTAGGATTAGGGGTGGGGTTAGGGATCAGGGGGGGAGATGGGTAGAGTTAGGTGTGGGGTGATAAATCAGGCTCCTGTGAATGTTTCAGGTCACCAGCCGGCTGCAAATCATAAAGGTCACAGGTCACGCTTTGCTGCAACTAAAGAGGATTTGATTTCGGGGATCTATAGATGAATATCTGATATGTGTATTTGCATTTTTGTACATTTGGATTGACACCAAAATCACAAAACCATTGTGAGGGCCCACGCTATTCAGACACAACCCCATAGTGAGACTCTCATTTGTTGAAACGTTGTTTTGATGTGCATTTTAGTGTATATCAGAATTCAGAACATGCAAAACTATTGTGCGCACACCCTTTACTTGCACTCTAAAATATGCTGGGTTGTTTTAACCCAAATTTGGGTCAAATATGGACAAAGTCAGCCATTGGGTTAAATGTTTAATTTATATTTTTAACCCAACATTTGGGTTTGACCATATTTGACCCAAATTTGGGTTAATTTTTGAGAGTGTGTGAATTTTGGCAAGTATTAATAAGATCCCGTTTGTATTGCACATCGGATCTGATTCAAAGTCTAGAACAAATAAAAATCATTTCATTCGAGTTTAATCAAGTCTATTCAGAATCAAACTCTTCTAGTAGAGCAAATCAGATCAGACATGTGATTCTCTGATCTTTTGTTCTTTGGAGAGAGAGTCAAAAATGACAGTGGTTTCAACCTGAGGACTCAAAGCATTATCACAGAGACTGATTCATTGATTCAGAGACATCGATCCAGTCCTTTGACATTGAAATGAGGGACTGATGTTGAAATCGCTTTCTAGAAGTCTTCACTCGCTGTTTTAACAATCAAATCGTATTATTAAGAATTTATTAAAAGTTTCTGTGTTACATATTGTATTAAGTTAGTTCCTACACTTAAATCGGATTCTAAATTAGAGACACTCGGAAGTTTTTCATCTATTGTTTGTAATTAAATAGACAAAATAACTTGCGAAATTGTTGCTAAAATGTAAGTTTCTGAAGAAATGAAAATATTAAATTTTGATTAATCAATTTTGATTTGATTTGATACAATTTTGATTAACAGTGATATTCAGTTCCATCATCTAATGAATTTTGAAGAATGTTTTGGTGACCATTGACTTTTATCATATATATATATATATATATATATATATAACTTAAGACATTTCTCAAAATACCTCTGTTGTGTACCCCAAAAAATAAAGAAATCCATACAGGATTGGATGTAAGTAAGCCATCCCTTTAATCATAAAACTAGCAAAGAACGATATTCAAAGCAATGCAAATCTGCTTTGATTACTGTGTATAATGTGAGCCTCCATTTGTCATCAGCTCATTTCATGATTGGATTTCAAATTGGCTTTGTGTTTTCTAGTTAACTGAATCAATTTAAAGCAATGGTTATTTAGAGTTCAGAGAGCCTTGAGCTTTAACATAGATAAATGTTTCTGAAGTATTACCACACTTTTGGTTGTTTTTGAATCAGTCTTCTGTCTTGTTACAAGGATTAATTTTGGAAGAACAGGGAGAGTTTTCACTAGGGTTGTGTATCGTTTGAATTTGAACGATTCTGATTCCGATTCCTTGTTTTGATTCCGGTTCCTAACGATTCTCGATTCCAATTCTTTTAAGAGGCAGGGTCAGAAAAGTTTAGCTAACCTTACTAACCAACGGTCTTTCTGAAGGAAATACTCCTTCTGACACAAATACTCCTTTTGTCACAAATTTTGCATTTTGCCGAGATTTCGTTTATTTTAGAAAAGTGAAGCCACACTTTGGACCGCCGACGTAAGCTACTCATGTTCGACTCGCGCGGTTATGCCAACACTTCCGGTAGACGCTTCTTCATTGGTGTTGTTCAGCGGTTTCTTCTTCCGCTCGGCGGACTGTGAATATCAAAACTAGGAATCGAAATTTTTACTTTTGAACGATTCCGGTAAAAATGAAAAGTTAGTCCCGGTTCCATTCGATACTCGAATCTCGATACCCAACCCTAGTTTTCACTTCCAGCAGTGACCAAATGACAAAATATTATTTAGCCTAAAACATTATTCATTGGCTGTTCACAGCTGTTGTTTAAAGCACTATTATGCTATTATGGGGTGTGTTTCCCATACAATGACGGCTTATCTACCGTGATGCATCAGTGTAAGAAATCAAATAGCCGGACACGACTGTTTCACGAAACCATCAGTAATTCAGCTATAATATTCATTCAGTTCAATACCTTTGTGAGCTTTGACATGCCGAAGACCGGATTTACCTCAGCAAAACTTTCAATGGAAAATCCATAATGAGCTTTTCAATAATACCAAACCACAACATGTTGCCTCAGGCCGCCATTCAAGATCACTGATCCAAGAACGAAGTTTTTCCACACTGACTTTTCTGTGTGTCAACAGCAACAGTTGTATGTTTTAAATCCTTTTTCATATACACAACAACATGGCAGCTACTCTATTTAGAAAATCCTGAGTTTCTATGGCCTGGGTGTTTTACTTCACAAATTATTTTAAAATTCTGTTCTTTTCATGCATAAAAATTGCCATCAGGGCTGAGCAGAACATGTTTTCATGAAAACCTCCCAGCATATAAAATGTTACCAATAAGCACTGAAAGTACTCTAAACTGGAAAAAGGCCTTGAGTTTTTGAACTTTTCCCTCATTCGATTAATTCACAGAAGCATTGCCCTCTTCATCGAGGTGGCAAAGTAAAGTTTCTCTTCACCCTTCTGTGATCGTAAGGATATAATCACCTGTGCCAGGTGGCTGAGGGGGTATTTCACTATTGAAGTGTGAACGTTAATGACCATCTTAGTTCCATTGAACGGCTCGAGTGAGTCACACGCTCCGGGCGACACTCCCGCTCATATTTTCTGCTTTTGTCGCCTGCATTTTTTGACTGCTAAATAGCTATCGTAGCTTCCGGGTGGATAATTTGAGCGCTCGGATGGTGGTCGAAAATGAAAGCCAAAAGTCATAACCATTATTTGCTGAGCTAAAATCAATGTAACAAGTTTTTTATTAAAAACTTGAATAATATGTTTTGTATATCATTTACTTCAAGTCCTGGAAATCATTATCATTCATGGCCAATGTATCATTCTTTGTAAAGTCATGGTTTCTATTGGTAGCCTACTAATACCAGCAAAAACCTGAAGTACTCCATAAACCAACCTTGACAACCTTGACATAAGGGGATCCAAGGAAACAAGTCATGCCTTTAACTGTCTTTGAAAGAATGATACTGCCTTCATTTATTTTGGTGTCTATAGTGGACTTAAAGGGAAAGTTAAGGGTGAGTACATTTAATAATTTTTTTGGGTGAACTATCTGATTAATAGCGATTAATCGCATCCAAAATAAAAGTTGGTGTTTACATAATATATGTGGGTGCATTGTGTTTAATTAATTTATATATATATGTACACACACATGCTTGTATATATTTAAGAAATATTTTCATGTATATAGATTTATAAATAATTTATGTAAACAAACTTTTATTTTGGATGCGATTAATCGCGATTAATCATTTGGCAGCCCCATTTAAAATACAGATTAACTTAAACTTAATTGATTTCCACTTATGTGTGTATGCGCAAGTGTAGTGTGTCTGTATATACTGTATATAGATTTATATATAGTTTATGTAAACACAAACTTTTATTTTGGACGCGATTAATCGCGATTAATCGTTTGACAGCTCTATTTAAAATGCAGATTAACTTAAAGTTAATTGTTTTCCACTAACGTGTGTATTCACAAGTGTAGTGTGTCTGTATATAGATTTATATATAATTTATGTAAACACAAACTTTTATTTTGGACACGATTAATCGCGATTAATCGTTTGACAGCCCTATTTAAAATGCAGATTAACTTAAAGTTAATTGTTTTCCACTAACGTGTGTATTCGTAAGTGTAGTGTGTCTTTGCAATGCCATGAACGGCCTATAGTTGTGAGGTGTAAATCACGAGTTCATCAAGAACTCATTTCAAACTTGTTACACTACATAACACTGACAGATTTGGCGGACACATTTATCTAGAGCAAAGTACATTGCATTCAAGGTGTACATTTAATCAGTTCATGCAGGAATCGAATTCGTGACTTTGTCTTTCCCAGCAGCCTTTATTACTGTGTGATTGTGCGTAAATGTTTTTGTGTGAATTTGTAGAGAAAACCAAATCTATTTTCACAAATGCAATATCTTAATAAAACATGCACACATCTTGGAAGCTAGCAAATGATTTGTTTCGAAATGATGCCGAAATCAAACTAAAATATCCAGTCTTCTTTACAATTAAATTGATTAAAAAATGAGTCCGATTAATTTGGAGCAGCACTCAGTCCCAGACGTTTGCTTCTTTTGATAGAATAGCTTGTAGTACATTTACTACTTTTTTTCTTAGCTTGAGTATAGCTGAACTACTTTAAATTGCTTTTTGTCCTGTAACTCACCAGTGTGGAGAAAGCAGCGCCTCGATCAGTCAACACAGGCTCCATTGGCACCTCCTTCTCACACATTGTGCGGATTCTGCATTTCAAACCTCTTTTTATATTCATACTCAGTTTCTGGGAGTACAAAGAGTTCATAAAATAGATACATAGTACTTTATAATGTGGCAAAAACCTGTTCCTTACTTGGCTTGATGAACTACAGCCGTCAGAGCTAGTGTCTGGCCAGCAGAAAGCTGTCAGTATAAGCAAGGCCAAGGACGCTTGGCAAACAGCGGCTGTATATTTGCCAAAAGCTCCTTGTTTAATTCAAGAAGCAAAGCATCTGAGAAAAAGCCTGATTTTCTTGCATGCCCTACGTCTTGCATGAAACATCACCTCTTAAGAATATTTATGGCACCTGCATGAACCGTTGCAATTCCAGTGCTTTCTGAAAGGTGTCACTGTGGAGCAAACACACACAATTGATGCTTGCTAATTCATCGTTCTTATGAATAATCAGCTTCACGTGAAACCTCAGCCCTGATTGTAACTGTAATATCTGAACACACCGCTAATGCGACAAACTGATCCTCTCTTCTGATAACATGACAAGCGTTCATGTTATACTCTCTTATGTGGGCGCTGAACAGCACTTCAGGCTAAAATGAAACGGTCCAGTGTGATTTATTATCAAACTCCGCTCAGAGCGGGAGTGAAGCGCACTGGATTATTGAACACTACAGTCTGGCAATATTCATTAGTAATGTTGTCACCTGCAGTAAAGTGAAGAATATATCTAAAAGTGATAGTTTAACCAGAAATGAGAACTCTATCGTTTGCTAGCCCTCATGTTGTTTCAGACCTGTATGAATTAACAGTGTTGGTGACCATTGACAAAAAGTTGTCAAAATGCAAAAATGAATTGCGATTAATCGCATCCAAAATAAAAGTCTTTGTTTACATAATATATTTTGTGTGTGCTGTATATAATTATTTTGTATATATAAATACCTATGCATGCATGTGTATATTTAAGAATTATTTGCGCTTAAATTCTGTATGTGTGTGTATATGTATATATATATATAAATATAAATATTTTTTAAATGAATAACACATTTTCTTAAATATATACAAGCATGTGTGTGTATTTATATATACAAAATAATTATATAAAGCACACACAAATATATTATGTAAACACAGACTTTTATTTTGGATGCGATTAATCGAAATTAATTTTTGCACAGCCCTACAAAATATATAATCTTCCACATTTCATATACAGTGTGTGTATATACATTACATTAACTCATCAAACATTGGTTATAAAAAAAGTGATGAATACATGTATATTCAAGATCATGTATATTCATACATTAAATTTCTTGCGTATAGACCTTATGTAGCCCCGCCCGCTCATTGTCTTTTGACTTCCGGTCTGTATTTCCACAGCGATCTTGCATAGGTATGAATGAACTGCTCGTAAAAAATTTCCCGTACGACAATTGTTAAAGGGTTAGTTCACCCAAAAATGAAAATTCTGTCAGTATTTACTCACCCTCATGTTGTTCCAACCCTGTAAGACCTTCGTTCATCTTCGCAACACAAATTAAGATATTTAAGATATTAAGATCACTCCTGCATACTAGTCCATAGGCTTCTTGAGGGAATGACTCTTGCTGGCCTCGAAAAGTCATTAAAGACATCGTTAAAATAGTCCAAGTGACTACCAGGGTTGGATATCGAGAATCGAGTATCGATTGGAACCGGGACTTTTCGTTTTTCCCGGAATCGTTTAAAAGTAAAAATTTCGATTCCAAGTTTCGATATTCACACTCCGCCGACCAGAAGAAGAAACCACTGAACAACACCAATGAAGAAGCGTCTACCGGAAGTGTTGGCATAACCGCGCGAGTCGAACATGAGCAGCTTACGTCGGCGGTCCAAAGTGTGGCTTCACTTTTCTAAAAATAACAAAATCTCGGCAAAAATGCAGAGTATTTCCCTTTAGAAAGGAGTATTTCCTTCAGAAAGACCGCTGGTTAGCAAGGTTAGCTAAACTTTTTTGACCCTGCCTCTTAAAAGAATCGGAATCGAGAATCGTTGGGAACCGGAATCGAAACAAGGAATCGGAATCAGAATCAGAATCGTTCAAATTCAAACGATACACAACCCAAGTGACTACAGGGGCTCAATCTTAAGTTTATCAAACGACGAGAACACTTTTGTGCGCAAAAACAACAAAAATAACGACTTTATTTCAACTATTCGTTTATTTCTCCCTCTGCGCGAGTCAGGTTACTAGTTTAATAGCGTAAGCTTCTGTTATTGTACGTCACACGCATCACACACATGACCAGCGTCGGCCAATAGTGAGCCTACGTGTGACGTAGCTTTACGCAATCACACTACATTAACTGACTACAGGCCCATAGAGAAGGAAGTGAATAGTGTTTGTTTTTTGCGCACAAAAAGTGTTCTCGTCGTTTGATAAAGTTAAAATTGAGCCGCTGTAGTCACTTGGACTATTTTAACGATGTCTTTAATGACTTTTCGAGGCCAGCAAGAGTAATTCCCTCAAGAAACCTATGGACTAGTATACAGGAGCGATCTTAATATCTTAAATATCTTAATTTGTGTTGCGAAGATGAACGAAGGTCTTACAGGGTTTGAACAACATGAGGGTGAGGAAATACTGACAGAATTTTCGTCTTTGGGTGAATTATCCTTTGAAAGCCTGACATGGTCCACAAAAGGCATTCATTGTCGATATAATTCCCCTTGTTCTAAGTAATTGTCTCTTATCAAAGCAAAATACAGAGAATAAAGAGTTTTCTGTGTGATAGAACATTTCTATGTTTAGTCAAAGACGCTCATGTAACATTATACAGAGGAAGATGGAAATGCGTATTTATATGCAAAATTATTCATGAAGTTCCTAGTTGTAATTATGATTTGAAGGGATGTCCAGGTACAACTTTAAAGTTTGCAACTGATAATTATGATACTTCTGACAGCAGCATTAGCCAACCGGAGGACTATTGGGGACATACTGAAACCACCAATGATGCACTAGTTAATCCTGTGTTTAACAATGTTTGTTTTTAAGCAAATTAATCGTACACCAGTTGAAATGGAAGAGAAAAGACGATTATATAAACACTGGCTCAATGCAAAAGACATCTGCAGTGAGTGAACACAGAACAAAATCTCAAGGGCATGTTATAACATAAAATATGACGCATATTAGTTTTGTTATCACATCAACTATGAGGCACATTTCCCTGTTAAGAGAATACAAGAGATAAAAGACGTCATGTCAATCTGGCGGCGACAACACTTGCTTCACACACGGACAAGAAATGTAACCAAGCCTCAAAGACTGTGGCATTTGCAAATGAATTGTAACAGATAATTAAACAAAAAAAGAGTTAAGTCAACATTTGGTGGAACCACCTTGGGCTCCAATTACATATGCAGTAGTTTTTTGGGGGGGAACATGTCCATTTTAAACATCTGAATCCTGCATTTTTTTACCCATCCGTCTTGGCAAACCTGCCATTTAATAATAAACGAAGCAATTCCAATAGGATCCTCTCACTATCGGGGCCTAATTAAAGTTGCTCAAGAAATAAAGTGCCCAAGCTCTGTTAGTTCACATAGGGACTGCTGGTGAATAGGGACCAGTAGTGAATGCTAGTTTTTTAAGTCTTGCCATCAGATTGAGGTCTGGCTTTCGACATATAGTAGCTAGTGTGTATTACGAACCGTTTACACAATATCATTTCAAACTGAAAACTTTTGTTTTACACAACAATAGCGTTTTAAAACGCAAACAGGTTTCAAAGTGCAAGTATCACTGTAAAAAATGAATTTTTGGTGAAGTAAAATACTAGTGAAAAAACCAATGTAATTTACTTGAAAAAGTTAGTTCGTGCAAGAATTTAAAAAACTAAGTAAATTCCATATCAGTACTTAATTCTAGCGAGTAGAAATGAAAATGTAAATATCAACTCAATAAAATTAAGTAAAATTACTTGACTTTTCTGATACTGGGGTTCCCTTCATGCACTGGACCTTGAATAATTAACGAGGCTCATTTTTCACTAGTTTCCAGCTGTATTTACATTGTTTTATCATTGATTTTTGTTGTCAGTATTAGTAAATTGCCATTTTGTGACATTTCGAGTAAATTTTTTGCATAAAATGACACATTCAAACACAAAAACGACCCATAAAATGTTACCGCCATTGTGTATCGTCTACCAAGTATTGAGGTGTTTGCATTCACATGAGGCCTAATGTGTGACAAGATGTATATATAAATTACTTAGATTATAGTAAAGCATATATTATAAATGACTAATAAAATTCAAGATTATTGTTTTAGTGAATGTAAAACAAAGGCAAAGGAAATCAATATTAATCAACCTTTTACTAGCCGAGTTAAAATTAATTATTTTTTGTAAAGTTTACTTAATTCCATATTCCAAGTAAATTTAACTTAAAGATTTCCAATTAAAGCTACTGATAAATATGTTTAGGTTTTACTTGGCAAATCTTTGTAAATTTACTAGCATTTTCTGAGTGAGATAGTTTAGCAAGGTTTTTTCAAGTTACTCCTACCCCAAATTTTTTTACAGTGTACCGTTATCGTCTCCCGGTAAATGACGAAAACATGAATTTGTGAAAATGGTTACATCATGCACAAGCATATTACGTGTTCAGTTATAGTAATAAGCAACAGAATATAGTGATTTTAGTCAGTTTTGGATCTGTGAACGGGAATCGTTTTGACGACATCATCTTTTAACTCAAAGGAAAAACATTTCCATTTTTAGGACATCTTTGTCGTGTAAACATACCCTAAATGTCATTGTCCTCACATTGTAACTTCCACACCAGTCTCTCAAGTCTTTCGCAAACTGAAATTGGTTTTCTCGAGAATTGCCCATTTGCCTAAATCCATATTCCCCTCAGTATCTCCTTACAAAACAAGGACCACTGTTTGAGTGTGGGAATAAAGTGTTTCATGCATTTGGCAAATGCTTTTATCTAAACTTATTTAAGTTTCTGAACATTGCATTCAGATTAGACATTTATTATGTCATGTATGCCTTAATATTATTACTTCATCATTGTCATCATACGTACCAAATATATATATATAATTTTTTTCAAAAAAATATTAATGCAATATTTTAGTTTAATATAGAGTCTAGGCCTTCAGAAAAAAAAAATTGAAAAAAAATAGCACCATCAGGTTACAGTATAGAGAAAAAGCGTAGAATCATGGTGTAACCAATAGATTGCATGTACAGCTCTCTATGGAGAAGCATGTGAATTCCCCAGATGTTTATGAACACAATTTTTTTGTGGATTTGAATATATAGTTGAAACAGTTTTTTTAATTAAAAAATAAATAAATAAATAAAATTTTGTGAATTTTTGTGTTTTTGTCAATTTCCCAAAATTCAAAACATACTTTTTGTAATCAAAATTTATTGGTGTGTATAAAAGTGTATTTGTATGTGTGTGTGTGGGTGGGTTTGTCTGTTTTGCACTCTAGATGTTGTGGAGTGTCACCCCTTTCCTGCGGTGTACTTTTTTTTTAGAATTGTGGCCGATTTGTAGATTGCACTTACAAAAATTTAGAGAATTTTTTTTTATTTTTTGTCAATTTCCCATTCATTTCTTATGGGACGGTCATTTTTGACCGAAGACCACAAGTGTGACTATTTTTTGTCGACCACTTAGCATGCTCGTATCATGACCTCAGGTTTTTTTGTATTCACATACATAATGCCATAAAAGTCACCAAGTTTCGTAACATTCCGATGAAGCTGTGATTGTTGAAATTTTTCGGTCAGAAATGACCGAAGAGCACCTGAGGGTTAAGCTGGCTGGAGAATTAATTAATTACACACAGATATCGAATCTCCTTTTTCTGTCAAAAATACCAGAAATGATATCTGCAAGGATTTCCAGTCAGGATTTAGACAGTATAGACTTCATTTGCTCTTATCGTACAATCCAGGTTGTACTATTAGTGTTACTGGATCTTAGTGTTTTATTACTATCGACCCTATCATTATTTTGAATGGACTTGAAATGTTTATTTGTGGAATTAAATTGGCATAGTTTCAATCATACGTATCTGACCGTTATCAATTTGTAGCAGTTCAATTCCAGATGAAGAGATGCCATATCAATCACAAGTTTAGTATGGAGTACCTCAAGGCTCAGTACTGGGACCGTTGCTGTTCCCTCTGCGTGTCGATCGATACTCTTTGGTTAGTTTTCAGTGTTATGCTGATGATACTCAGCTCTATATTTCCTCACACCCTGACAAAACATACCAATTCACAAAATGAACAGAATGCATTGAAATAAAAACTGGATTATGATTTTTCAAACTACTTAAATCTGAGGCTAGATCAAGTGAATGGTGGCTGTTTACTATTGTATATTGTTTTTAGAGCTGCTTTATTGAATTCTGTTTGCATCATTGAATCTTTATTTCCCGTTTTATCACCGTAAAGCCGCTTTGAAACATTCTGTAGCGTATAGAAATAAAGGTGACTTGACTATTCCCTGTGATTCAAAACCATGACTTCACAAACACAGATGTAAATGCCTTTGTTAGTTGGTACCGTACCTTTGTATTTGATGTTATAACATTCCCCAGAGCCGTGTTATTTATTTATTTATTTTTCCCCTTCTTGCACTTCAATAGGAAAACATGTATCATAGTTTATGTCAAGCATTTGAAATCCTTACGTCAAGGGTGTTTGCCTGCAGACCATTTTTAGTGACGTATTATTTTTGTGTTTATTTTAATCGATGTTCAAGTATTGGTTTCATATCTGTTTGCCATGGAATAAAAAATACTTTTGATGTCACTGTAAGATGCATCAATGACTTGTTGCACAATTTATTTATTGCTTTTCTTTGCAATAAGTTGTAATAGTGAATCATTTAAAATAAGACCAAAGTGCATGATTTGAATGTAATGTTCTTTTTGTTATGAAATTTCATTATCCGATTTAATGTTAATTACAACTGTTTCATATTAAAAGAGAGAAGTGACAAAAATGAAAGAAAAAAAATGGAGAAAAAAACCCTGACAAATAACACTCACTTGCTGCACTAGATCTAATAAGACGTGGCCAAAGTCAAATTAAACACTATAATAGGTCTACATAAATGTATTTTCATTTATTTCTGTGGTAGGTGAATTTTCAGCAGCCAAAAGAACAAAGCAAGAAAAAAAAATGTCCTGATCCCAAACTTGTGAACAGCAGTGTATATATGTGTAGGCATGTCTCACAACCTCAAGATAAATTGATTTCTTTGCAAACCTATAGTCGCGCAACTTGAGGTAAATCCAATCAACTTTTCCAAAAGTGTGTCTGAATGAAGTGACTTTAGAAATGTTCCAGAACCACCAGTGATACACTGGAGGACAAGCTGTGCTGTTTTATCCCCCAAAAAAAAACCCTTCAGAAAGAAAATGGTAAATATTGCAATAAACACCGCTGCAAATGACCGCTAAGAAAAACACTAAACAATGAGGTCTGAAGGGTATGTTAACAGCAAATATGATATTTTCCATTTTGAGGAAGAAAATAGGAAAAATATATATATTTAGCATGACCCAAAAGAGTATGTTATAACATCAAATATGAAGCAAAGTTCCTAGTGATGATGCATGGAAAAAAACAAAGAGATTAATGCCCTTGGTCCATAAAAAAATGAAAGAAATAAACATCATTAAACAGTACTAAAATAAAAAATAATGTATTTAAAAATAATAATAATAATTACCTATAGTTGCCAATATTTTTCATTTTCTTTGATTTAGCTTGATGTACTAAAATAACTTAAACATTAAAATAAATTTTAAAAAAGTAAAACTAATAACAAAATAAATAAAACTAAAATGAAAATAAGTTTTCACACACACACACACACACACACACATATATATATATATATAATAACTTATTTTAGTTTTAGTTATTTTGATATGTTTTTGTTAGTTTCTTTTTTATTATTTTAATGTCTATAGTTTACACACACATTGCATGTTACAAAATTCAGCAATCTTAAATGTATTTACCTTGGCTAATTGCTCATACAATATTAAATGTGAGTATTATCTGATATTATTTTAAGTTATAATTAATGACAGAATTTTCATTTTAAGCCTGTCATCTTATATTGCACTATTGAATTACAAAGATGGTCAATTCATTTTCTAAAATCACATTTTGCAAATTTATTTGACATTATTTTATTGTCTTTAAAAAGTATTCGCGCTGCCTTAGAATGTTACGTTTAGTCAACTTAAAATGTAAAGTCTACTAAGTAACAACTTGGATATTTGAATTGACAAAACTTACACACTTTTGAAACAACATTTTATTTTGACAGTATACTGCAATTGTCACCCAGCCGCAAACTAAGTGCACTTGTTTTACTTACCAAACTGAAGGAAAACATATTGTTAACTTCTCTTAAATTTGTGAAACAAAATGTCATTTGAAAACAATTTCATAAAAAGCTTTTTAAAAGGCTTTAGTTCAAAAAGTCTTTGGTTCTTGGTTTTTGGTTCAGGGTTGACTACCATACATCCTCTTTTTGATATTGTGTTCACAGCAATCATAGACAAACGCTCAAGAAATGTACAGTATGCTCATTGACCAATGGATGAAACGTGAATGTTTACCAGATTATCAAAATCACAACACTGCCATATTCCACATGCATATTAAGTAAATCAGTCATACATTTAATTTTTACCAAACTATTCATTTAATTTGATATATTTTGTCCAATGAATACGTTTTGCATTTTACAGATAAGGTGATGTTTTTCCTTATGTAGAGTGTGGGAGTAAATGACAAGATCCTGACCACGAGCAACATTTCTACCTGTATAAAACAACAAGAACTCAAATGTACCAAAAAAAGACAACCAACCCACACAATAAGAGCACTGTGGCGATATGGATTTCATCGCTTCAGTCCTCAACCGTCTTTCTGCTTAAAACAATTTACCCAACAAGCAGTTCTTGATGCCTCTTACGCATAAAAAGCCGATTCCTTCGAAACGAGCACTTTCAAGCACTTATATCACAGACTCCCTGCATTTACACTCCATTTTCTGCATTCAAATGGTAATTCAATGCTTAGTCAAAGATTCCTTTAAAATTTAAAATGACCTAACAGACTGCCTGGTGACAAAAAAAACTCCACAGTGTGTGTCCTCAGTCAATAAGTTGAATATTTTAGCGAAAGTGTATCGCTCTTCTGCTTTTTGTTATGTTGCTTCTCCCTCTAAAGCTCCCAATATAAATATTCACTGCGTTTGCTCACTCAGCTGCTGAATATTCAACACACTCTGCGTTCGGTTTCCATTTTGGACACCAGAAACTCCTAACTAAACATTGAGGAACATTAGGATACTGAATTTTGTGAAATCCACAAAAAAAAAAAAAAAAGATTTACATGTATTTACTTGAAAGGGTTTAAAAGTAATGTTCTTCATGCATCATTTCAATTACTTTGAAAAGCCGGGAATGGACTGCAGATATGCACTGAAAAAATATTTAGTAAGATTTACCTGAAAAAAGCTAGCCAACTTTTTTCACTCAGAAAATGCTAGTAAATTTACAAAGATTTGCCAAGTAAAAACCTAAACATATTT
The DNA here is from genome assembly GCA_038021265.1 of Cyprinella venusta. NCBI lineage: Eukaryota > Metazoa > Chordata > Actinopteri > Cypriniformes > Leuciscidae > Cyprinella > Cyprinella venusta. The sequence continues at coordinate 35,042,822 of CM075871.1, forward strand.
ATCAGTAGCTTTAATTAGAAATCTTTAAGTTAAATTTACTTGGAATATGGAATTAAGTAAACTTTACAGAAAATAAGTCATTTTAACTTGGCTAGTAGTTGATTAGAAAGTTGATTTAATTATCGATTTAGTTGAAAGTTCCTTTGCCTTTGCATTATTTTTCACCAAAACAAAAATATTGAATTGTATTAGACATTTACAATATGTGCTTTACTTAGATCATCTAAGTAATTTAAATGACATCATGTCAGATGTTAAGCTTCATGTGAATCTGTGTTGTACTACTTTCATGTTATCACTGTGAAGCTGCTTTGATACAATCTGTATTGTGAAAAGCGCTATATAAATAAATGTGACTTGACTTGACTTGACTTGAATGCAAAGACCTCAATACTTGGTAGACAATACACAATGGCGGTAACATTTGACGGGTCGTTTTTGTGTTTGAATGTGTCGTTTTGAGCAAAAAAATGTCACAAAATGGCAAGTTTCTAATAGTGACGACAAAAATCAATGATAAAAGTGTAAATACTGCTAACCCAACCCGATCTCACGACCAAGTCCTACGAATTCGACGAATGATTAAAAAGTGGCTAATTCGTAACAATTCATACGAACTCACTCGTACGAATTAGTACGATTTTGCTAAATCGTACATATTTTATGAACTGGCCAATTCGTATGAATTCGTACGAATGACCTACCCCTGACCCCGCCCCTAAACCTAACCATCACATGGGTTTAGACAAATCGTACAAATTCATACGAGTGAGGTCGTACGAATTAGACACTTTTTAATCATTCGTCGAATTCGTACGAATTGGGCATGAGATAGTGTTGGCTAACCAGTGAAAAATGAGCCTCATTAATTAATCAAGGTCCAGTGCATGATGAGAACCCCTGTATCAGAAAAGTTGAGTAATTTCACTTAATTTTATTGAGTTGATATTTACACTTTCATTTCTACTCGCTTGAATTAAGTACTGATATGGAATTTACTACGTTTTTTTTTTAATTCTTGCCTGAACTAACTTTTTCATGTAAATTACATTGGGTTTTGTTTTTTCATTAGTATTTACTTCACCAAAAAAAATCATTTTTTATCGCTTTGTATCATTTTTTATCGCTTAATCACGCTTTGTACATTTCTTTTTTTCCCAATGATAGACGTCATTGTCATTACTGAAAGCTAAGAGACTCGAACATATGTATAAGTCCGGGACTACATCTCCCATAAGTCTGTGTGGTAGCATAATATTTACTTTGGCATGCACTATGAATAAAACAGAAGCCTAGTGTATAGCGCGCTCTAGTCTCATCCATTCATTGGATCTTCAAACAGGCGTGTGCTAGTATCAGGTCACCTTCGTTTTGTCATTGAGAACTCCTTGTTTATGGATGAGATGACAGGCTTCAGAGGTTATGAATGACGTGTGAGCGACTCTCTTTTAAAGAAAAACCATCTGGATGATTCTTAATACATCTCTTTCTATCTTTTTTATTTGTTTTCAGTTCTTTGTGGAGTGAGTGTGTTGATATTATTGTACATTTTTGATTGATTTGCTCCTTTTCTCATCTCTGGTGATTTCGTGCCGCAGGGTCTCCTCGTGTGTGTGTGTGTGACTGGCACGGGTGAATTGAGCTTGTTTTTGGGCGTTGTGAATTCTGTGCTGAATTGAAGTGTGAATTTTGATTAGCGGTTGTATTTGTTCTCTTCACACTTTCCTGTTGGAGCCCTGTGGATTGTTGTGAGTGTTGTCTTTCTCCTTGAATGAAATTTGCTGTTTTTATGACATTTACTATTTTATGCAAAATCTGGAATCTGTTCATTTTACAGTAATTTATTTTTACATTTCTATCTTACAGTATAATTGTTACATGTTGCATATGTAGTAACTATATACTCTAAATACTCTAATATTTTGGGTCAAATATGGACAAACCCAGCCATTTGGGTTAAAAAATGTCATTTAAAAATGTAACCCAATGGCTGGGTTTGTCCATATTTTACCCAGAATTGGGTCAAAACAACCCAGCATTTTTTTAAAGTGTAGTAAACTATAAATTATGCATAATTACATGCAATGAAACCCAACCACACAAATGGATGGATAAAAGTCAACACATTCATCCAGACAGCAACATAGTGTTCGGCCCAGATCCGGCCCACATCTGGAACATGTGGAATCCTAACCGAACCGGATCTGGGCCGGCACTATGTTGCTGTCTAGGGTCAGTACATTCTGCAGTACACTTCAACCATATTTTAAAGACTATAGAAGTAATTATGAAACTATATATTTATAGATATGTACTTAAGTGTGTCAAAAAGCATGCTTAACCTTCAAATGGGCTTCGTTTCCTGTTTACACTTCTGGGATTCGGGGTCTATTCGACCCCAACAATTGATTGAGTAATAGTACAAAAAATATACATTTTTAATCATACAAATAATATATATATCTATATATCTATCTATAATATATATATATATATATTTCTATTCATTAATGCTGTGTTTTTGGAGATATAAAGTACTTTTGTATCCATACACCACATAATTCCTCAACTACACCATTAGCTTGCATATGAAATATTTTGCATTTATGTTCTAGTACTAGGCCTTCATTTCAGTGTAAAAATATTCAGATTTATGCTGGATTTTTTTTTCTTGCTTTTTCCATGAACAACTAAAACAGCTAAGAAAAATAAAAGTCACGCAATTCAAAGTCTGAGAGTTGTTTTCAGTACTTCAGGGTTCACTAATTACATTTGTGTTTGGCTAGCTCAGCTCTGGAGCACAGTTATGAATTACTGCATGCTGACTGATGAGAAAGTTAAATCAATTAAAGGTGCAATCAGTAAGAAATTGAGTATCTATTTACAGAAATGCAATATGACATCCATAGCGATGTTTTCAGTGGTGTATAAAGAACTTACTCAATAAACCGTAATGTTTTTATTACCTTAGAATGAGACATTTATATCTACATAACTGAGGGCATCACCTTCGATGAAGGTCGACATATTGTGACATCTCGTAGCCGAACGTGAACAAACAGCGATCGCGGAGAGACTCTGATGAAATGGCTCACTCTCACACAGCTCCGCTTTTGATTACACTGATTCAATGCGCTGCAACTCGAACATTTTGTATATAAACATGAGGTTTTTTGAGTCGGGATGAAATATGACCAGTGGAGTGGATGTCAAACGAAATTTGACACCCACTTTGACAAAATTGGACGTTTTATTCAGTGACGAATCTCGTCGAGTAAACTCGACCGTGGCACCTAGAGGGTTAAGACACTTGATCCTCACCGACGATATGTTTGTCCAGTTTGAGCCACCGTAGCTTCTTCGAAAGGGTGGGGTGAGCAGTGGGCGGAGCCATTAGTGCAACTCGCAACCGAACCACTAGATGCTGCACACTGCACCTTTAAATAAGAAATTCTCTTGAAAATGTCACAGTTATTGATGGTGTGGATATGTCTAGACATGTAATTGGCAACGACCATGACAATTTGCGATTTAATCATTTTTGAGATTTCCCCAGCCTGAAGCCTTCATTTAATGTGTACACTTTTTTAAAACATTTGTCAGAAGTACAATTGATTTCTTTAGATCTAAAAACACTCAAATAGACCTTTAACGTCAGGCACCATCAATATTCATGGTACACATGCTGTGCACTTCATCTGTCCCTCAGAGACACCTAAATGAAATAAAATCCGGCATTTAACCAATGCTGTGATTCACTGTTTCTGCACAGGTAGTTACTGACCCCATGGCATTGGCCACAAGTAGGGTTGTGAATCGTTTGAATTTGAACGATTCTGATTCCGATTCCTTGTTTCGATTCCGGTTCCCAACGATTCTCGATTCCGATTCTTTTAAGAGGCAGGGTCAAAAAAGTTACGCTAACCTTGCTAACCAACGGTCTTTCTGAAGGAAATACTCCTTTCTAAAGGGAAATACTCTGCATTTTGCCGAGATTTTGTTATTTTTAGAAAAGTGAAGCCACACTTTGGACCGCCGACGTAAGCTACTCATGTTCGACTCGCGCGGTTATGCCAACACTTCCGGTAGACGCTTCTTCATTGGTGTTGTTCAGCGGTTTCTTCTTCTGGTCGGCCGACTGTGAATATCAAAACTAGGAATCGAAATATTAACTTTTGAACGATTCCGGGAAAAATGAAAAGTTAGTCCCGGTTCCAATTGATACTCGATTCTTGATACCCAACCCTAGCCACAAGCCTTGTTTCGTCCACATTTTCTACTTCACATCATCAGCACCGTGAACAATATCTTTCCCTCTCTGCGTGGAGCCTACATAGTGCTCCATGAAGACACTTCAGCATCAGCCAATCATTCTCAGGGCTTTCTCGTCTCCACATTCCTGAAGTGCAAATGAACAATCGGCACAACCTCCAACAGCGAATGGCACGGTCTAACCGATGACACCTTAACCCCAGGAGGAGATCTTAAATCGTTTCCATTCTCCTGGTTCAATCGTCACCTTATGTTCGCAGCTAATTGAACACCTGGAGCCAAATCCCCACAGTGACACACAATTAACCCTCAAATGCACGTGTGCTTTTATTTATTTCTTCTCTCTTTGCACATCCCACGAGTTCATTAACTTGATCACGTGAGATAATATATATACACACTCACACTTTACCTCGCTAATACCGGGATGGACCTCCTTTTGCCGTCAGAACTGCATTAATTATTAATCGCATTGATTGGTGCCGGAAACATTCCTCTGAGATTCTGGTCCGTATTGACATGATAACGTCACGCAGTTTCTGCTGTTCACTCAATATTTTTTTCGGACTATGTTTAAACCCTGTAAAAAAAAATTCTGAAACACTCAAAACAACTCATCTTGCACCAGGAACCTGTTCAAAGTCACTTAAATCACTTTTCTTCTCCATTCTGATGCTCACTTTGAACTTCAGCAGATCATCTTCACCACGTCTACATGTCTAAACCAACCCGATCTCACGACCAAGTCGTACGAATTCGAGGAATGATTAAAAAGTGGCTAATTCGTAACAATTCATACGACCTCACTTGTACGAATTAGTACGATTTTGCTAAATCGTACATATTTTACGAATTGGCCAATTCGTACGAATGACCTACCCCTTACCCCGCCCCTAAACCTAACCATCACGTGGGTTTAGACAAATCGTACAAATTCGTACACGAATTTTGGTTGCCATGTAATTGGCTGATTAGATATTTGCATTAATGATCGGTTGAACGTGTACCATAAAGTGGCCAGTAAGCATATCCAACACATTTTTTCATATGTGTGTGTTTATTTATTAAATTTTTTAGGTAATATCATGTGCTTGCTTAGACTTACAAACAAAGAAACCGTAATAAAGCAATTTACTGTATAATTCGCCTTATCTGTACCACTCACACTTATTGTTTTTATTTTTTTTATAATACATAATAAAATGTAATAAAATATATATTTTATATATGTATATTTTTTTACACACATATATATATATATATACATTTATATTATAGAAAAATATAATAAAATATTATTTATTAAATATTATTAAATTAAATATTATTATTTATTATTATAATTATTATAATTGGCTGTCCCCAATGGAAAATGTAATCAGATTTACTAGGTAGGGTTGGTGATTTAGCTAGTTTGCTTTGGGTTTTAAATGTATGAATATAAAAATGAAAAGGCAAAAGTCGTGCTAAATAAAGATATCCTCTGAAAACCAATGTTCATAGATGTTTTTTTTTTTTCTCATTCAGTGATCAGAGCAAAGCAAATTACTGTCAGACTGCTACAAGACAATGCTTTTTTCATTCCCCCTTTCATTCTGTCTCTATTCAATTTATTCGGGAGAACAATAAGAGAAATCTGGGAATGTGAAATAAAATAAATGCAGTCTTCAACATTACATCTGCTAAACACTTTAAATTCTACATATTTCGGAATGGTTCAACTTTATTAAAACATGATTTACACACTGATACACATTGCATTGATTACATCTGGCCTCATCTAATCAGAAATTATAGATTTAAGACACTCTGCATTGATAGACTGTACTTCCTTTTTTATCTTCCACCGGTCTCACATCTATATAACCTTCCTCTCAACACTCTGGAGATCCAGTGAAATAAAGAAATAAATAACATGCTTGGAGTAATGAAGGACCAAGGCCTTGATTATACTTAGAGGATTGATAACCCTTTGAAAATGTTTATTGATTTTGCAATTACAGGGTCGGTTGACTGATGCAGCATCGCACAATGCTTTATCACACGTTAAAAAGAGCGCAAATTAAGTGCTGTAGTGTTTCTTCATTAACAGTTTGTTCTCAACGCATAATACTGATCAAAACAGACCACTATTTTGAGTTTAGAAGTCTCTTAAAAGTGATTCAGGCTCAATATAATGTAAGTGTGCTTCTTAAAATCGAATTAAAACTGTCTGTTAGCATCCCCGCTCGTCTCAAACGCAGCCGAATGTGTGCAATCTGCTTTTTTACCATTCATTTATTTGTTTGTGTTTTGCTTACTTGCTTGCAAAAGCATTTCAAATTGACAATTTAACAATGCATGGCAGCTCACAGTGACTGAAAAGAAATAGACTGAACCATTTTAAACATTGCATCCCTTGTGAAAAAAAAAGTTAATTGTACTGAATGTGCACTTTTAGTGTACTTTATATCTTAAAAGTTAACATAAAAAAACACTTTCAGACATCCCAAAGATATTCAGTTTGCCATAATTATATTAATTAAAGTACACTCTCAGAAAAAAAAGTACGAAAGCTGTCACTGGGGCTGTACCTTTTCAAACGGTAAACTTTTGTCTATTTTAGGTGATAATATATACATTTTAGGTGCTAATGTGTGCATTTTAGGTGCTAATATGTACATAGGTGTTAATATGTACATTTTAGTTGTTAATATGTACATTCTATGTGCTAATATGTACATTTTAAGTGCTAATATGTACATTTTAGGTGTTAATATGTACATTCTATTCGCTAATATGTACATTCTAGGTGCTAATATGTACATTTTAGGTGTTAATATGTACATTCTATGTGCTAATATGTCCATTTTAGGTGCTAATATGTACATTTTAGGTGTCAATATGTTCATTTTAGGTGTCAATATGTTAATTTTAGGTGGTAATATGTTCATTTTAGGTGTCAATATGTACATTTTAGGTGTCAATATGCCCATTTTAGGTGTCAATATGTACATTTTATGTGTTAATATGTACATTCTAGGTGCTAATATGTACATTTTAAGTGCTAATATGTACCATTAAGGTACAAAAGTGTACCTTTTGAAAAGATACAGCCCCAGTGACAGCTTTTGTACCTTTTTTTTCTGAGAGTGTATATTATTGACATAATAATATGCACTCTTTTTTAAAGTGTACTTCTTTTTTACAAGGGACATAATGTTCCTTCACATCACAGGCTCCTTTACACGGCCCCTCCGTCATGTCAGTCGTCCACACTGTGTATTCGCTCCTCGCTCACGAATCAATAACCAACATTGGATTGGATTCCTGTAAGAAGAAGAATTGGAATCCTGTGTAAATGCATTTACGCGACTTAGAAGTGTGAAAACCATATTTCCCGTTTCAATGCAGAATGAATTGCACAAATTAGCCACAGTATAACGTCAAAAAGACCCAACGCACAGTTTTTGGGACCCGTCTGGCCACCACTTGAGTTTACATTCTTTCAAAGTGGAAGCAATGTAGTGTGTGTGTTTAGGCTAATACACTTTTGGTCCCAAATGGGTTTGTTCCATGTTGACCCATTCTGAATTCCCAAACCTTAAGACCAAAAAAACTGTTGGCTGGTCAATTCCAGTATTGGATCACGGCGGCCAGTGGCGTAAAGGGCGTCCCGCTGCAGTTTCAGCTTTAATAGAAGCTGCAGATTCAACCAACGTTGGGCGTAGACAGGACATGATGTCGTGTGTGAGACTGCATGTGTTTGTGTGTGACTGCAGAGTCATAAATCAGAGTCCATTCGCATGTTGGAAGTGCGCGGGGAGACGGCCTCATGTTTAACCTTGCCGTCCCGAAACATCTGCTCGCCTCAATGTGACGACCTTGTCCAACTTTTATCTCTCGCAACACACACTGCCCCTCCTCTCGGCTCGTGTGTGTGTCTTCCAGAGCTGCGCTGTGGTGAATCTCACCCCCAGGCTGTTCTTAAGCAAAAGAAAAAAGAGAGAGGAATTGATTATCCGGCACATCTAGCACGATTCCTTCTCTCCCTCGTCTCGTTTTCACGCAGTTGCGTAAACCTCAGCCTGCAGAATCCAACTCATCACGCACTAGGATGAGTCCACACACACACGCACACACGCACGAAAGGACAAATCCTGCGCGGGGAGATGGAGGAACAGGGGGATGTGTGTGGGGGAGGAAACATCCTCTCATGCTCACTTTCACATCCCTCCCTCTCTCTCTTTCTCTCGCTCGCTCGCTCGCATCCTCCAGGAGAGCGAGGTAAGGAGGTGGTGGAGCGCTGTGTGTGTCGGCAGTGGAGATGAGCACATCAGAGCTGGAGTCAGATGCCCTAACATGACACCGCACAGACACCTCTGCGCTCCCATGAAGGTAAGTCCGAGATTGTGTCGGCTCTCTCTTGAGAAGGATCCGCAGGATTACCCCACGCGAGCTCGTCCACAATGCCACGGATCTAAAACGCCTTCCAGCGAGCACGTGTTTTAGTGCATTGCAGGAGTTTGGCGAGCCTTGCCAGTTGCATTGCAGGAGAACTTGCATGTGAGTGCATGCACGTGTGCGTGTGCGTGTGCGTGTGTGTTGCGGCGATCGCACACGTCTGTCGGCGGGAGTCAAGTCGATTCTCTCTGATTCTTGGTTACCACAAACTGAGGCTCTCTGGTCCTGTCACTCTCCAGAAGTCGGCTCCGAAAGCAGGGAACAAAGCTCGATTATAAAAACAAGCGCGATCGTGGGGGATGAGTGCGAGATTGTGAATTTTTCATAGTTTGCTTGCAGCTTGCATTGCTAATGTGTGAATGTGCTGTACGGTTGCACTCATGTCATGTTTAAATATACATGGAGTTGCTAGAAACACTAACATCATGCAGATTTTGTAACTCTCACTCGTTTAGATTTTCTTCCCTGTGGGGATTGTTGCTCATAAATGGGAGTGATTTTAGTGTTTACTATCCTCATGGGGATGTTTGTTCCCTATATTATAGGCAAAGCGTGATCAACACACACACACACACACACCTAAGCACATAAATGCTGTAAGGAGGTCTCAGCCTAATCCTAATTTGCAGAATGTTTGCCAGAGTTTGCGCATCATTTACGTCTCTGGTCGCCATGGCACAGTTGATTCTGAGGGAGTGACCTTTGACCTGTGAGAATTCCCTAAACTCTGAGCAAAACAGCTGCGTCACACACACACACACACACACCAAAAGCTTTGCTCAATTACCTTCTGCCAATTTTAGCAGTGTGAATAGAAAATATATGTTCATGATTTGTAATCACAACGTTTTTTCTTTTGTCAAATCAACTTAATTTATGTGGTTCAGATAACATATTTTGAGTCAAAGGCATTTTAAGTTAAACCAACAATATTTTGTTTACAGTTTAAAGAAAGAATTATTTACTGACTCAAAGAAATATTGTTGGTTTAACTTAAAAAAAAATGAAGTAACCTGGTTGCCTTAAAATTTTAAGTTCATTGAAATGGAAAAATTGAGTTAATGCAATGAAGGAGATTGATTTAATCATCAGAAACTCAAAATAATATGTTATCTGAACCACATAAATTATTTAAGTTGATTTGACAAAAGAAAAAAAATGTTGTGATTGCAAATCATGAACACGTATTGTAAAAAAATATCGTTGGTTTAACTTAAAAAATGAAGTAACCTGGTTGCCTTAAAATGTTAAGTTCATTGAAATTGAAAAATTGAGTTAATACAATGGAGATTGATTTAAGCGTCAGAAATTCAAAATGGTATCTGAACCACATAAATTAAGTTGATTTGACAAAAGAAAAAATGTTGTGATTACAAATCATGAACACATATTGCAAAAAAAATTTGTTAATTTAACTTAAAAAATGAAGTAACCTGGTTGCCTTCATTTAATTCATTGAAATTGAAAAAATTGAGTTGAAGGAGATCCAATGAAGGAGATTGATTTAATCATCAGAAATTCAAAATGTTATCTGAACCGCATAAAATATTTAAGTTGATTTGACAAAAGAAAAAATGCTAAAAAATGTGCTAAATTTTAGGATTTTAGATTTAGGCTAGATTTTTTAATTACAAAAAAAAAACATTTTTTTTACAGTGTGTGACTTTAATTTGTCAATCTCGCACTCATGAATTGCAAAATAATTTGTTTTTCAATGCAACTACAATTAATGCGGGATGAAACGACTGTAAAAAGATGTGTTCATGATTTGTAATCACAACATTTTTTTGTCAAATCAACTTAAATAATTTATGTGGTTCAGATAACATAATATTTTGAGTTTCTGATGATTAAATCAATCTCTTTCATTGCATTAACTCAATTTTTACATTTTAATTAACTTAAAATTTTAAGGCAACCAGGTTACTTCATTTTTTTAAGTTAAACCAACAATATATTTTTTACAGTGTAATGCATGTCATATGGAATATTTCTGATAATGCGTTGTATGTGTTCTTCTCAAAGCTTGAAAGCGTTTTTTAAAACTGTTTCACTTGTTGTTCCATAAAACAAATAGATTTGAGCTTTATTTATTATTTTTGTTCAATGTGGAGTTCCATGAGAGAAGCCACAGATTTGCAATGGCATGAGGATGAGTGCATAATGACATCATTTATATTCAAATCTATTCCTTCAGAACTGGGCACAACATATTCAGCAAAGTGAGCCCAGAAAACACTTGCAATCCTGACCATGCAGCAGAAATACGCTTCTCTCAAGTCATGGTCAGGCTAGTTGTGCTTGAAAAGTCAGTGATCTTACACTTCACATTTGTGGAAGTCCAAATACTGGGTTGCCTTGAAAGAAACTGGTTTTACACACGTACACACTCTTAGAAGAAATGGTTCTATTTAGAACCAGAAATGGTTCCATCCCACGCTTCATATATGGAACTCCAAAATGGAACCTTTTTTTTTTTTTTTTTTGGAAAAAAGGTTCTATTGGCCAAGTACGGAACCCCAGGGTTCTATATAGGAACCCTTTTTTTAAGAGTGTATAGAACCTTTTAGGGGTTCCAAATATGTAGCGCTGATAGAACCTTTTAAGGTTCTATATAGAACCTTTTCTTCTATGAGTGCAGTGTGGATGTGTGTGTGGACGTGCATCAAATGGAATTAAGTTGCACCTCGTTTGCTCCCAAAGTCCGTGCTCCATTTGTATTGCGTTCGTCGAGATCCGAGCAGAAAAGTCCTCAAGCGCAATCCATCTCCTTGTTCATAATTAGATCAAACTTCTGTCTAATACATCCAAAGGATTTCATGTCTGCTGCAGTTTGAATGCTATTTCCTGCTGCATTGATCCGTACGCTCGGTGGAAAGGACGGGTCTTTAAATGAAATCTTATGGTGGGTCATTCATCTTATGCTGTACTTTTTCAAGCTCGGGTAATTCAACTTTATTAATCACAGCTTGATTATTTAAATAATGGCGAGACAATAAACAAGAGCTAACGTCAATGGTCAAAATGCTGATATGATCAAACTGATTTATCAAACTGATTACAGTGTTTTGCATCTCATTTAATCCATTGAACTTACTGATGTTTATTTGGGCTGATCTACACTCTAAAAAATGCTGGGTTGTTTTAACCCAATTTTGGGTCAAATATGGATGGACTAACCCAAATGTTGGGTTAAAAATGTAATGTAAAAATTTAACCCAACAGCTGGGTTTGTCCATATTTGACCCAAAATTGGGTTGAAACAACCCAGCATTTTTTAGAGTGTACTGATGTCACATCCTGACATGATGATGTCATTGAGGAAATACATTTTGTAACAAATTATTTTAAGGATGGAAATTGATATTGAAGACAAAATTTCATTTCAATTGCTAACAAAAAACATTCGTATTATACCGACAACATTGTCAAAACAGTGTTTTCCATGTAACATTTTTGATTATAGAAAGTATCAAGAGAAGAAACACCAGTTTTTCTTAGAATTTTAGCAAATATTGGGAAATAAAAGTGAAAAAAAGTTAAATTATTTGCTTTTTTATTTTTTTTAAGTTCGACCTCATGATATTGTGATAAAAAAATAAACTCTCTTGACAATGCATGAAATAAAATTACTAATTAAATTGAACAAATTAGAATTGAGTAATAATTAATCAAATTATTCCTTAAAAGTTAACCATTTAAAATGAGTAAAGTTTACACCAAAAAAATAACAAAAATATCTCACTAACAGACTTCAAATATTAATTAAGAACTCTTTATTTTATATTATATACAGAATTATACAGTGATTATACAGAATCAAGGAAAAAAAAAAACGTAATTTTAAAACAAACCTAAAACAAACACCGATCACCATAATGGTGACTTCAATTTATGTTTTTTTGGTTGTTGTTGTAAGTTTTACTCATTTTAAATGGCTAACTTTTAAGGAATTAAGTTGATTAATTATTACTCAATTTTAATTTGTTCAATTTAATTAATTTTTTTTTATTAGATAAAGCATTTTTATTTTTACAGTGTAATTATAATATAAGCTAACAAGTCAACCTGAACAAATCAGACAAGACTTAAGAAGACAAACCAGAATACACAAGGAAACCAAGAAATAAAAGGCAGGAACTAGACCTTTAAGACATAACAAAATAAAAGACATGAGACTGTTCAAATGAGAAATAGTTAAGCATTCGCATCTTTGTCAGACGTATCGCGTTTAATGAAAGCCTCAGCTTCTCCTGCATGTGTAAAAACACCCGAACGACTCCAACATTTAATCGTATTACAACCACTTTTACTTTTGTTCCTCCACTTTTTTTTGCAAGAGAGTATATATGAATTGCATTGAATTAATTGAGCGATTAGGTACTTTGAAGCACTTTCGGTGTTGTGAGTGTTGCCATAGAAACACTCGTTTTTGAGTCTCAGGATGCGAAAAGTTATGCTAATTCTCAAGCACGTGAAAGCAGTATCACATTCGAATGTAGATCTTCCTTTTACACACTCCAGCCTGTCACGCAGTTGTGTGACATATAGAGCTGACGTGAGCAACACTGTGGGGAGTAATACGGCTCTCGTAAAACAGACGATCTGCTCCGTGCCGTGCCGTAACACAGAATCATTCCTTCACCTCCTGCCTCGTAAACACGGCAGGCCTTACGGTTGCGTGAGACCGATAGCGTGCAATAAAAGCAGACATAACAGATAATGAAAAGGCAAGGTGAAGGAACAAAAGGCGTGGCTAAACGGCAGATTTATAGGCCTGGTTTCTGCATGCACACACAAATCAGAGATACATCTGATGTGTATCTGAGAGAAAACAAGCTCAAGCCTTCGCTAAATATAGCAGGCATTGATTTATAAGCATGAAAAGATGTGTTTGGAGAAATATTACAACAAACACAATCAAAAGTTTGCCAGACGCTTTATTTTAGCTGCATCCAATCTCGGCGATAAATAGGACATCTTTGGCCGTGAAAGACTGCGGTGTGTATGTGTGTGTACCATCAGGTCCTCAGTGGATCCCTTTAAAGGGCTGTGTGAGGGTTAAGGTTATGGGACTGCATTATATTAATGAATGTCCTCACATCATACATGCGTGTGTGTGTGTGTGTTTGTGCATCAGATCGCTTAAGTCATTCAGAAGTCAAGAAGGTGATCAATGTCAAATCGATGAACCACCATAGACAGTGTTCTAGATATTTTTACATTGGTTTACGTTTTTGCAACATTAGAAATGTCAGAAATTTGTTCTGTGATGCTTTTGAAGACAGAAATGTTTCAGGCATTTTTTTTTTTAGTGTCTCGCATGCAAAATTCCCAATTGTGTGAATTTCTAGTGAGATGACCTATGACATTATCACCTTTTTGTTACAAGATAAGGTTAGTAAAGATACTGATTAAAGGAGTAGTTCACTTTTGTTGATAATTTACTCACTCCCGTGTCATCCAAGATGTCCGTGTCTTTCTTTCTTCAGTTGAAAAGAAATTAAGGTTTTTGAGGAAAACATTCCAGGATTTTCTCCATATAATGGACTTCAATGGGAACCAAACGGTTCAAGGTCCAAATGAGAGTTTCAGTGCAAACTGCAAACAGTCAAAGGGCTTTAAACGACACCAGATGATGAATTTGAGGCATGACTCGAAAAAAGATTCGTTCATTTTAATGAATGAGTTCGAACAGGAGAGTCATGAACGTGCATCACAGAACGGAGCAAGGCGACCATTTGTGCTTATAAAACTTAAACTTTTTTATTCATTTTTTAAATGAGCGATCATTTCGCTTGATAAGACCCTTATTCATCGTCTGGAATCATTTAAAGCTCTTTGAACAGTTTGTAGTTTGCACTGAAACTCAAAGTCGTTATTTTTGTTGTTTTTTGAGCACAAAAAGTGTTCTCGTCGTTTGATAAAGTTAAAATTGAGCCGCTGTAGTCACTTGGACTATTTTAACGATGTCCTTTAATGACTTTTCGATGCCAGCAAGAGTCATTCCCTCAAGAAGCCTATGGACTAGTATACAGGAGTGATCTTAATTTCTTAAATATCTTAATATGTGTTGCGAAGATGAACGAAGGTCTTACAGGGTTTGAACAACATGAGGGTGAGTAAATACTGACAGAATTTTCATTTTTGGGTGAACTAACCCTTTAATAGATCGCGTTGGTTATAGGGCTGCACGATTATGACAATCATAATTGTCGATTATTGCCTTGAAATTATAATTGCGATTATTAATTACGATTATCACAATTTACATTGAATGTTTTGAACAGCTTTATGCCATTGTTCGAAGTGACAGCATGCAAATTGTTATATCAAAATAAAACGACTGAAAACTCCTGAAAAACTTTCAATGCTTTTCTATGGTTTAAAGTTACACCAAGTAACTTTTCCTCTTCGGTCGCCCTACTGGTTGGAAACGAAATTGTCCATTGCTGCTGTTGTAAATAATTTAGCCTATACCGTCACTCGCACGCTCGCTGTTTATCTTTAGAATGAATGATGTCCACAGACAAAGTAGAGTATGTTACATGATTTCATGAAAGGATGATGTATTGCGACATCATTTCGAATGATGTCGAATTTTGTAGTTCTTTTTGTGGTCGGGTTCCTACCCGAACCCCGAAGTTACATAGTGCCTGTAAAAGTGATACAGACCCCGTCAGGCGACGGCAGAAGTGCCTTTCACCCTGTTACGACTTGATGAACCACTGATAAGATTTTGGAAAGATTACTTTAAGTAAACAATGTTAGATAGTGTTGCTTTAATGCTAATTATAACTATAATGTTACACTAACTAAAATTAAAGCAATGGGGAAAAAACCCTTAAGATAAGCTGTAAAAAAACATTTTAAGCAAACAGAATAATGTAAGTGGACTTTTTATAATTGTGCCTTTGAACGATTACATACATAATTGTGGCATCCATAATTGTAATTGCGATTACAAATTCGATTAATTGTGCAGCCCTAATTGGTTATCAAGGAATTGATCCGGCTGCGTCGGTGTTCTTTCATTTACGTCAGTAAATCAAGCGCAGAACTTTCCGCCCCCATTGGCGCTTTTATGGAATTGCGCTCTCAAGCTAATTTCCCCTGTTTAGCCTTTGTGTATCTGTATACCAATGCATAGATTTCTAGAAAATCCCTTTTTTTCCTTTATCGTCATATTGAACCGTGAATGGAAATCCAAATTGCTCAGGATAGCGCACAGAGCTCCCAGTGAGAGCTTTGATTTCCAGTACAGCGAGCTCCGGTTTACAGTGTGTTTGTGCAGAACAGATGGTCTTGTCTTCAAGAGGATCTGCACCAATCATTTCACGTGTGCTGACATTTAAAATATTTCCCGGAGATTCCCCAGAGATCCCAGTCCATTATCACTGGATTACAAGTGTTCCCAAAAGAACAGGATTTAGCATTCTCTGCTTTATTGACACACTCTCAGAAAAAAAGGTACAAAGTTGTCACTGGGGCTGTACCTTTTCAAAAGGTAAACTTTTGTCCATTTCATGAACTAATAAGTACATTTTAGGTGTTAATATGAACATTTTAAGTGCTAATATGTCCATTTTAGTTGGTGATATGTACATTTGAGGTACTAATATGTACATTTTAAGTGTTAATATGAACATTTTAAGTGTTAATATGTATATTTTAGGTGCTAATATGAACATTTTAAGTGTTAATATGTATATTTTAGGTGCTAATATGTACATTTTAGGTGCTAATATCTCCATTTCATGAGCTAATATGTCCATTTTAGGTGGTAATATGTCCATTTCAGGAACTAATATGTCCATTTTAGGTGGTGATATGTCCATTTCAGGAGCTAATATGTCCATTTTAAGTGTTAATATGTCCATTTCAGGAGCTAATATGAACATTTTAAGTGTTAATATGTATATTTTAGGTGCTAATATGTCCATTTTAGGTGGTAATATGTCCATTTCAGGAGCTAATATGTCAATTTTAGGTGGTGATATGTCCATTTCAGGAGCTAATATGTCCATTTTAGGTGGTAATATGTCCATTTCAGGAGCTAATATGTCCATTTTAAGTGTTAATATGTATATTTTAGGTGCTAATATGTCCATTTTAGGTGGTAATATGTCCATTTTAGGTGGTGATATGTACATTTGAGGTACTAATATGTACATTTTAAGTGTTAATATGTATATTTTAGGTGCTAATATGTACATTTCATGAGCTAATATGTCCTTTTTAGGTGGTAATATGTCCATTTCAGGTGCTAATATGTACCACTAAGGTACCAACATGCAGCCTTTGGGTAAAAAAATGTACATTTTGAAAAGGCACAGCCCCAGTGACAGGTTTTGTACCTTTTTTTCTGAGAGTGCAGAGTTGGACTTAAGGTGTTTTAAGTGGCCTCGTTGAGGCGGTGATTCAGTGATGGAGGAATGCTAATTAGGGCAGTCGTACACGCCGCTCACTTTGGCAGACCCGACGCTGCAAATCACTTCAGGGAGCTGACAGGCCATCTGATAAACACAGGAGAGGGTGTCGAAGAGCCTGTTTCCTACTTAACACAATCCACCCCCAGCGAACACACACGTACACATCCAGCCAGCGCCGCCTGGAGAGCACGGCCTTGTTAGCACTCTCGAGTGAGTGTCGTTGGACCAGGGATGTATGCATTCATGGACGCCCTATAAAGCCTGTTGGAGTGGGTGCGATCTGGCCGGCGATGTGGAAGCGTCACTTGTGTTGGTGTGGGACGGCGAGGAAGGTCGCTGTCATGGCGCCAGTGCCGGCTTAGTTTCAGCCACTGCTATTCCTGTCACTGATAGGACGCTCTCTCCGAGACGCACTCCTTTCATTAGGCTAATTGTCCTTAGTGTGGAATGGATGTCTTCTTGAAGGCTTGGTGTCATTCAGAGCGATAGGGACACTAATACACACTTGCACGGCTGAACACACACGCGTGCGAGTGAATGTGGAGCTGGCAGCGAGCCGTGCTGGATGCTGTTCGTTCCAGGGGCATTTTAACTCGTTTGCCCCAGCTAACCTCAAAGTGTCATAACGGTTTCAGATATAGACAGCCGAGCCATCATCCGCTGTGTGTGTGTGTGTGTGTGCACGTTCAAACACATTCGCACTCACACCAAGGACGACGCTGCATCGAGGACATTGAGGAAGTGTCCGAACGCAGGGTATGTTCCGATCTCTCATGAAGTAGACTTTGTTTTTTTCACTCTAAAATAATGCTGGGTTGCATGTTTTAACCCAATTTTGGGTCAAATATGGACAAACCCAGCCATTGGGTTATATTTTTAAGTAGGGTTGTGTATCGTTTGAATTTGAACGATTCTGATTCCGATTCCTTGTTTCGATTCCGGTTCCCAACGATTCTCGATTCCGATTCTTTTAAGAGGCAGGGTCAAAAAAGTTTAGCAAACCTTGCTAACCAACGGTCTTTCTGAAGGAAATACTCCTTTCTAAAGGGAAATACTCTGCATTTTTGCCGAGATTTTGATATTTTTAGAAAATTGAAGCCACACTTTGGACCGCCGACGTAAGCTACTCATGTTCGACTCGCGCGGTTATGCCAACACTTCTGGTAGACGCTTCTTCGTTGTTGTTGTTCAGCGGTTTCTTCTTCTGGTCGGCGGAGTGTGAATATCGAAACTAGGAATCGAAATTTTTACTTTTGAACGATTCCGGGAAAAAAGAAAAGTTAGTCCCGGTTCCAATCGATACTCGATTCTCGATACCCAACCCTATTTTTAAATTACATTTTTAAGCCAACAGTTGGGTTTGTCCATATTTGACCCAAATTTGGGTTGAAGCAACCCAGCATTTTTTAGAGTGTTAGGTCCCTTTGACCTGAAGTAACGACACATTTGCATGTCTGTGGTTCTCATTATATGCAGGTAAACAAGTTTTTTTTTCTACAGTAAGTGTATTATTTTGACTTAAACTAGTGAATCTTTGAAATATAACCCGCTGAAGTTTGGGAAAACCTTTTTTTTTTTAAGGAATGGTTCATCCAATAAAACGTTTTATCATAATTTAGGCTACTCACCCTCAAGTCAATGCAAATCTATATGGATTTGTTTTTTCTGTGAGACACAAAATTGTGCGGTCGTTCTTTTTAACGCAATTTCAATGCAAGAGGACTAGTATGGCGAGCAGGAGGGGACATGTTCTGTTCACTTACAGTAGTTTTGTCGTGGCCACGAGATATTAATTCGTAGGAACGCCATATTAACTCGCGATAACAAGTCGTTTCAAACGACGTTTTGATGTCGTGGCCATGCGCTGTAAAGTCAAACGTCACATTTGTCATATGTTGAGGGAACAAAATCTATTTCTCGTAACCACAAGTTAAATACGTAAACATCCTGCGTTACCATGGCAACCATGGAATTATCAGAAATGGATAGGCCTATAATAAGATTTATTTTTAAGTAAGAATGACGGAATTAAGAAATTATAGTATTAATATATTAATGCCTATAATCTATAGGCAACGGATACAATATAATAGGCAACATGTTAGTTTAATAATTTTGAATAAATCCGATTATAGGCCTGTCTATTTCTAATAATTCCAGGTTGCTATGGTCACGCGGGTTGTTTACGCATTTAACTTGTCGAAACGGAAAAAATATGTTGATCTCTCATCGTATGATCTCAACGCCACAACTATCACATGGCCACGACTTAAGGATGTCATTACCTTGACTTATCACGTTCCCGAATTAAAGGGGTGGTTCAGGATTTTGGACATTGGACCTCATTTCCAAGTTAGCCTGTGTGTTATTTATCAGTGGAGACAGTTAAAAAAAATGTCAAAATTTCATCCAGTCCTTCCAGTTGCATAGTTCGCCGGTGCTAGGCTAGCACGAGTCAACGGTATCTGCTAGCCTGCTATTAAAAACTATTTTTACCCACTCCACTGCAAATAAATGAATATAGTTGCGAGCAGCGATGATGGGCCCAAGCTTGTGGCAGCGCAACCCCGGTTCCTTTAGTTACCTAAAGGCACCGGGTTGGCAGTGCCACCGTCTTTGGCCCTATCATATATATATATATATATATATATTAGGGCTGTCAGTTTAACATTAACGGTGTTAACGCAAACCCATTTTAACGGCTTTTGCTATGCTAAAAAAAGTTCTATAATAACAAGAAAGAACCCTTATGGCACAAAGGTTATTTATGTGCTATTATTCATTCATATATATATATATATTACATTATTCTGCAACATTTTGTAGTTGTAATTAAAATATTGGGTTACACTTTATTTTAAGGTGTCATTAAGCAACTACATGTACTTACTATAGGGTTAGGGTAGGGTTGAGGGTTAGTTGCATGTAATTATGCATAATTTACTGTCATTACTATGGTAAGTACATGTAACGTATGTATCAAGGCCACTGTAAAATAAGGTGTTACCAAATATTGTTTATTAAACTGTTGTAGTAATTCAATATCACATTTGAATCATGCTGATTTTTGGAGGAGAAAAACTGAAACGGCACTCTTCATGTGACATTAATTAACTACATAAAATGATATAAATATATAAATTTTCTAACCCCCAATTTTGTGATCATTCATAAATACATTTTAGGGTCTTGATGTTTGCAATAATATGAAATATTTAATACGGAAAGGACAAAACCAATGATAATGATTGAACCCAAATGGTTCCATATAGAACCTTTTTCCTGGTTACAGAGAACCCTAAATGGTTCTTATTTTTGAACCCTTAAAAACGGTTCTGTATAGAACATTTTAGGCATTTCAAATACGTAGCGCTGATAGAACCTTTTAAGGTTCTATATGGAACCTTTTCTTCTAAGAGCGAAGGTTATCAAACAGGATTTTTGAATGCATCACTGTGATGTTGCAGGGCATTCCAATGACTTTTTAAATTTCATCTTCTACAGAAGTCCTTATTAAGGCAGCGTTTGCACAGGGACTGTGTGAATTGTACCACTGGTACAGAAATGCTATGTTGAATCAAAAGTCTGGCTTGTTCAGTTTGTTTTGATGACTCTTCAGAATTGCTTACTCCTACGAAATAAAAAGGGAAGAGTGCAAAAGCGCAACCCCTGACTGCAGGACATGGATGAATGAGCTCCTCTCTGAGTAGTAAAACGCACCGCTGCAGTGTGAGCTTTATTCCTCCTCCAGCATGTGTTTGAGCAGATCGGGTTGTTGGACATCACTGGAACCGCAGTGTGTTGTTGACGAAAACACGTGGGTCATTCCCCAGACATTGCAGGAATGTCTCTCTTTGCCATAAAGCAGCTGGTCCTATTTGTTTGTGGAGGTTTTAACAGCCCTGCAGTCTGATGACAAATCTGCAGGTCTAGCGAACGAAGTGTTTCCCTGCGTGCTGCGCTGATCTGCTGTAAGAGGCAATGATGAAGGGGTGAGAGCGTGTGCGAGAAACTCCGAATCCTCCCACTAAACCCTGCCATTCACACACTAATTAGTATTGATACGACTGCACGCCTGGAGTGTCTCACTCCCGGGAAAGAGATCACCTTTCAGAGGGAAAAGAAGCCGATGTTGACAAATTATGCAGCATCTTTTCCAGTGCAATTAAAGCAGTCTGACAGACACAACTGTTGCCGTACAAACATCATTCCAGCCACTTAGAGAGACTGATGCCGTTCAGAAAGCAATAGAGCTGACTTTTACCAGCATATCTCACCAGAATAAGTTTGCGTTCACGGATGTCGCATGTGTTTTGATCCAGTGATGCAGACGTGACTCTCTTCTGGACACTGCTGCTGAAAAGTATGATTCCTGAACAAATGATTCATTCGGTTAATTTTAATTATTCAATTGTTCAAAAACATTATTCACAACCAATGTAGTCCTATTCCCACATTCTCCAGCATTCTCCACCATAAATATATCTCATCAGAATAACAGATGTCATATGTGTTTTGATCCAGTGACGCAGTGAACTTTGAATTTGAATACGCTTAAAGTATGATTCCTAAACGAATGATTCATTCGGTTGATTTTAATTATTCAAAAACACACCGCACAACCAGTGTAGTCCTAGTCCCAAATTCTCCAGCATTTTCCACCATAAAAAAGATCTCACCAGAATAACAGATGTGATTTGATTCAGTGACGCAGTGAACTTTGAATTTGAATACGCTTAAAGTATGATTCCTAAATGAATGATTCATTCATTGATTTGATTCATTTGATTCATTCGGTTGAATTCATGAATTATTCAAAAACACACCGCACAAACAGAGTAGTCCTATTCCCGAACATATGACTCTGATGAAACAGTTATGGAGAATCAAACGCATTCAGTGTAGTCTGAATCTTTGACAAATGACTCAGTTTTATGAGTCATTTGAATCAAAACCATACAGCCCACTGCCGATTGATGATTTAATGACACTTATGGTGCGTTCACACTGGAAGCGAATAGCGCATCAGGTGATTTCAATGTTAAGTTAACACAAAGACGTGTTATGCGCGTAAAAAATTCCTGCGGCGTGAATGATGGTCATTCGCGCGTCAAATTTGAATTGAGCGTCTGGCGTGTTAAGCGAGAATGATTTAGTTAGTGCGATTTGTGCATTCACGAATTTGACGCGAATTCAGTCGGTATTTCTTTCACCCTTTTATTGATGGACAGTGTTACGTTGTGTCAGAGATTATTTGCTCCAAGTGAGAATGTTAGTGTGAAATTGAACACCGTACAATTGCGCAAAGCAAGCCGATCCACTTTTCCATGTTGAAGAGGGCATTAAATTGAGAAAAAATAATGGGACAAAAAGAAATCAAGAGACATTTAGAATAGATAAAAATGTGCGTTTAATTGCGAGTTAACTATGACATTAATGCGATTAAATGTTTGGGTAACACTTTACAATAAGGTTCATTTATTAAATAGGGCTGTCAAAACGATTAATCGCGATTAATCACATCCAAAATAAAAGTTTGTGTTTACATAATATATGTGGGTGCACTGTGTATAATTATTTTGTATATATATATATAAAAACACACATGCATGTATATTTGAGAAAAAAATATTATTTATATGTAAAATATTTATAATTATATATAATATAAATCTATATACAGAATATACATGAAAATATTTCTTGAATATATACAAGCATGTGTGTGTATTTATATATACACAGTGCCCCCACATATATTACGTAAACACAAACTTTTATTTTGGATGCGATTAATCGCCATTAATCGTTTTGAAAGCCCTATTATTAAATATTAGTTAATGTATTAACTAACATGAACTAACCATGAGCAATACATTTGTTACTGTTTTTGTTCATCTTTGTTAACGCTAGTTAATACAAATCCAGCTGTTCATTGTTTATTCTTGTTAGTTCACAGTGCATTAACTAATATTAACAAGATTTTAATAAAGTATTAGTAAATGTTGAAATTAACACTAACAAAGACTAACAAATGCTAGAAGTATTGTTCATTCTTAGTTAATGTCGTTAACTAATGAACCTTATTGTAAAGTGTTACCAATATTTGAATGGTTTGACAGCACTAGTTCATGCACTTGCGTTTTCTCCCTCAAATATTTCTTTTTTTGAAATGGGAATCCAGAATCGTCGAACATAAGCTTGTCTTTGTCCATCTCTCTCTCTCTGGCTTGCAACCAGACTTTAAAATCACGAAAAGCATTGCTACTCTAAAAGCTTGATAAGGAGCTTGTTGCCTCCTCGGAACCGCCAGATAAGCAGGAGGGAACAGGCTCTGCTCTGGCGCACGTCACCGGCGCGCAACCATCAAAGTCACATGGAGCTGCACTGGGACCGTTTTGTCATAAAATGTGGAAATGGCAGAGGACAGAATGTTGTGGAGGCCTGCCGTCTGTCTGTGATGTATTCTCCATGTGCATTCGGATGCGGGTCACGTCAGTGTGCCCTTTCACTGCAGACCTGTCAGTCAACACTGTATTCCTGAGTGGATGGCAGCTCTGACGTGCCATCTGCGCGCGAGCAAATAGAGATGAGTGATGTAACTGCAGTGGAGTGGAATTAGACAAATAAGAACACGGGTCAAACAAAGGACTCGAATCTCCAGCGAATTTCAAATTCCTGTAAAATTACGAATTGAATTCAGCTCCATTACGAGAGGCTTTCTATCTGGGGGGCACTAATTAGTCAGAGATCAGCTGTTGGCCAACACATATAACACCAGGTTTTGTGTGTTTAGCTCTTCGCGGTGATGATTATCTCATTCCCGACTGTGAGGGTTATTTTCTCCGAGCTCAAACTGTGTGTGTGGCCGTTACAGGCCATGGAAGAAAAATATGCAGTAGCGTTTTGTGGTAATTTGCTCCCGGGGTTCATCGCTTCACCTGATTACTCTACATTGATTTACTCTCCTAGATGATCAATACCTATTTTAAGGTCTTTTTTTTTTTTTAGCGATGGGGGATTTGAAAAATATCCCCTGAAATAGAAAGCATTATCTCTGGTTCTCACTCTCTTCCGTTTTTACACTGTGTTTCGGAGGAAAATATCTATTACTTAACTAATCTCCTAAACAGCTTTGAGATTCCTTAGTGAGTGAGCGTGACTTGAGGATATGCTGTCGGGGATCAATTTTTTGCTGTCGTGACATTAGTCACCTTATGCAAGCGATTAGCATAGACGACGCTGCGTGACATTAGCGACGGGAGCACAGGTGCAGTGTGGGAGTGACCGGGATCTGGAGCTGAATGATTGCTTAATGCACCATGTCATAACACCTGAACTAGCAGTTAAACTAACAGTAATCCAGTTTTCCATAACATTGACCCGTTGAAGGATTACTTTTAATTGTGAAAAGTCAGAATTGCGAGATATAAAGTCAGAATTGCGAGATTTAAACTATTCTGAGGAGGACATTATCTTGCAATTCTGACTTTATATCTCACAATTCTGACTTTATATCTCACAATTCTGACTTTGTCGCAATCCTGACTTTATGTCACAATTCTGACTTTATATCTCGCATTTCTGACTTTATATCTCGCAATCCTGACTTTGTCGCAATTCTGACTTTATATCTCACAATTTTAACTTTATATGTCACAATTCTGACTTTATATCTCGCAATTCTGACTTTGTCACAATTCTGACTTTATATCTCACAATTTTGACTTTATTTGTCGCAATTCTGACTTTATATCTCGCAATTCTGACTTTATATGTCGCAATTCTGACTTTATATCAATCAATTCTGACTTTATATCTCGCAATTCTGACTTTATATCTCGCAATTACGACTTTATATCAATCAATTCTGACTTTATATCACGCAATTCTGTCTTTATATGTCACAATTATGACTTTATATGTTGCAATTCTGTCTTATATCACACAATTCTGTCCATAACACGCAATTACGACTTTATATCAATCAATTCTGACTTTATAACTCGCAATTCTGACTTTATATCTCGCAATTTTGACTTTATATCTCGCAATTCTGACTTTATATCTCGCAATTCTGACTTTATATCTCGCAATTCTGACTTTATATGTCGCAATTCTGACTTTATATCTCACAATTCTGACTTTATATCACGCAATTCTGACTTTATATGTCGCAATTCTGACTTTATATGTCGCAATTCTGACTTTATATCTCGCAATTCTGACTTTATGTCGCAATTCTGACTTTATATCTCACAATTCTGACTTTATATGTTGCAATTCTGAATTTATATCTCACAATTCTGACTTTATATCACGCAATTCTGACTTTATATCTCGCAATTCTGACTTTATATCTCGCAATTCTGACTTTATGTCGCAATTCTGACTTTATATCTCACAATTCTTACTTTATATCTCGCAATTCTGACTTTATATCACAATTCTGACTTTATATCTCGCAATTCTGACTTTATATGTCGCAATTCTGACTTTATATGTCGCAATTCTGACTTTGTCGCAATCCTGACTTTATGTCACAATTCTGACTTTATATGTCGCAATTTTGACTTTATATCTCGCAATTCTGACTTTATATCTCGCAATTCTGACTTTATATTTCACAATTTTGACTTTATTTGTCGCAATCCTGACTTTATGTCACAATTCTGACTTTATATGTCGCAATTCTGACTTTATATCTCACAATTTTGACTTTATATGTCGCAATTCTGACTTTATATCTCGCAATTCTGACTTTATATGTCACAATTCTGACTTTATATCTCACAATTCTGACTTTATATCTCGCAATTCTGACTTTATATCTCACAATTCTGACTTTATATGTCGCAATTCTGACTTTATATGTCGCAATTCTGACTTTATCTCGCAATTCTGACTTTATATCTCGCAATTCTGACTATATGTCGCAATTCTGACTTTATATCTCGCAATTCTGACTTTATATGTCGCAATTCTGACTTTATATGTCGCAATTCTGACTTTATATCTCGCAATTCTGTCTTTATATCTCGCAATTCTGTCTTTATATGTCGCAATTATGACTTTATATGTCACAATTCTGTCTTATATCACACAATTCTGTCCATAACACGCAATTACGACTTTATATCAATCAATTCTGACTTTATATCTTGCAATTCTGTCTTTATATGTCGCAATTCTGACTTTATAACTCGCAATTGCGACTTTATATCAATCAATTCTGACTTTATATCTCACAATTCTGACTTTATATGTCGCAATTCTGACTTTATATCTTTCAATTTTGACTTTACAACACACAACTGTGAGATAAAAAGTTGCAATTATTTATTTTTATTTTTTTTTATTCAGTGGCGGAAACAAGCTTCCATAGCATCATAGACACTCTATTTTATTTTATTTTGTTCAATCATGTCCAGATCATTTAATTTAATTGTATTTTATTTTATTGTTCAGATCTTCTAACCACAGAAAAGTCTCAATAAAAGAGCTCATTTAAATAAAGAGTCATCAAAAGGCTTCAGGATATCATCTTTTTGTCCTACACTAGCAGCACTTTCTGCTCATGCCGTATCAGCTCAGAGAGTAGCTCAATAGATCTGACAGGTAACAGTAAACGTGTCAGGATGGAGATAGCGAGCTGCCAGGAGCGAGGAGTACGCAGAGGTGCTCCCCCAGGTTGGCGTAACTTCTGTGTGTTAGTAAGTATGACGGAGAGCTCGACTGGATGATGGAGACAGCAGCAGCTTTGACGGCGTGACGGTGCTGACGCAGTCGGTCTTCGGGGAGCGGGGAACAGCTGAGACTGCCTGCCTGTTTTAGACACAAATTAAACTCAATCCACACACTCAGAAAGTACATCTCCCTCGCGAGCTTTGATTTAATCCTTCAAGTAACCATCGGAGATGTTCTCCCAAAGGTGTCCGTGTGTGTGTGTGCGTCTTACAGTCGTGTCACATTTAAGCAGTCAGGTTAAGTTATTCTGTTTGCCCATTAGAGAGTCAAACAGCCATGGCTGAACAGCTTTTCCCGAGGTGTTTGACATGATAAATCTGTTTACTCGCCTAATTGAGAGAGGGTGAGACAGTGAGTGAGATATTAGCTGATCAGATTAACGCTGGTTTTGAATGAGCCTCGTTTGCTCAGGTGAATCTCTAAGCAGGTGTAATCCTAAAAACCAACCAGGACACAATAAATCCATGTAATGACCAAAGCAATAACGCTAATGTATCACGGCTTAGCCCACGCGCAGACTAGTCAATCCCTCGGATCGTTAAGGTCTACTCAATATTGTTTTCCCCTAATTAAAAGTGTTACACACAAGGAAACATGTTTAAAAGCATGGTGCGCATGGTTATTTACTAAGCAATAAGCATGGGCGATGATGGTGTTTTATCTCTCTCTGTTTCAGGTTTGCAGTCGAAGCTGAGGATGGCAGGAGATTCTCGCGTCCACATGGACCACGACATGGAGATAGGAGTGACTCCGAGAGAGGTCAGCCGGCCCCGATATCAGTGGCAGCTTCAATAGTGCTGTAAAATGACGGCCCGTTTTCATCTAACTGACGCTTTTGACCATGCGTCAAATTGCGACTTTACTCTATATC
Organism: Cyprinella venusta; assembly: GCA_038021265.1. Taxonomy (NCBI): domain Eukaryota; kingdom Metazoa; phylum Chordata; class Actinopteri; order Cypriniformes; family Leuciscidae; genus Cyprinella; species Cyprinella venusta. Next base: position 35,070,587 of record CM075871.1, read on the forward strand.
TCGTAATTCTGACTTTATATCTCGCAATTCTGACTTTATATCTCGTAATTCTGACTTTATATCTCGTAATTCTGACTTTATATCTCGTAATTCTGACTTTATATCTCGTAATTCTGACTTTATATCTCGCAATTCTGACTTTATATCTCGCAATTCTGACTTTATATCTCGTAATTTTGACTTTATATCTCGCAATTCTGACTTTATATCTCGTAATTTTGACTTTATATCTCGCAATTCTGACTTTATATCTTGCAATTCTGACTTTATTATCTCGTAATTCTTTTTTTATATCTTGCAATTCTGACTTTATATCTCGTAATTCTGACTTTATATCTCGTAATTCTGACTTTATATCTCGCAATTCTGACTTTATATCTCGTAATTTTGACTTTATATCTTGCAATTCTTTTTTTATATCTTGCAATTCTGACTTTATTATCTCGTAATTCTTTTTTTATATCTTGCAATTCTGACTTTATATCTCGCAATTCTGACTTTATATCTCACAATTCTGACTTTATATCTCACAATTCTGACTTTATATCTCGCAATTCTGACTTTATATCTCGCAATTCTGACTTTATATCTCACAATTCTGACTTTATATTTTGCAATTCTGACTTTATTATCTCGTAATTCTTTTTTTAGATCTTGCAATTCTGACTTTATATCTCGTAATTCTGACTTTATATCTCACATTTCTGACTTTATATCTCGTAATTTTGACTTTATATCTTGCAATTCTGACTTTATATCTTGCAATTCTGACTTTATTATCTCGTAATTCTTTTTTTATATCTTGCAATTTTGACTTTATATCTCGTAATTCTGACTTTATATCTCGTAATTCTGACTTTATATCTCACATTTCTGACTTTATATCTCGTAATTTTGACTTTATATCTTGCAATTCTAACTTTATCTCGTAATTCTTTTTTTATATCTTGCAATTCTGACTTTATAACACGTAATTCTGACTTTATATCACGTAATTCTTTTTTTATATCTTGCAATTCTGACTTTATATCACGCAATTCTGACTTTATATCTTGCAATTCTGACTTTATTATCTCGTAATTCTTTTTTTATATCTTGCAATTCTGACTTTATATCTCACAATTCTGACTTTAAATCTTGCAATTCTGACTTTATACACACGGCAACCTTTAGCGTCGATAATGCACATTTTTATATGAATCATATAATTAATGCATAGTTCATTTATGACTTTAAAAATGAATGCTGAATATCTATTTAAACACAAATTTGGAGGCACACCAAATACTGAAAATTGGCTCTTGTTGTAGAAATTTGCAAAAAAAAAGTGTCTGTTTTATTTTTTCCCCAAGATCTGGCTTTGTTTTACAGAAAATGGAGGGCCGCAGGTGTGTGTGCAGCATGAGGTCTCTGTTCGTGCCAGTTTTTTTCTTAAGCACTTTAAGGCTTGCCTACAGTATAATTGGCTGCCACCACCTTAACATGATACTGCGTTTCAATTAACAACCAAGTACAATCTTCAACAAATGAAGAGACAATGTGCCAAAGCGTCCTTGTCTCATGTGGAGGACACTGTGCTGTTGAATTGGGATGGAGACAAGGATTCATATCTAGGCTTGCCAGTGTCCCATAGGGAAGAGGAAGGCAATGGGGGAAGTGTCCCATTGAGCTGTCGTAGAACAAAAAATCAAAAAATGGACTGGGGCCAAAGATAGAGAGCAAAAGAGAGTCATGGGGATGAAAAGAGCAGCAATAGGGAAAAAAACAGTGTTGCAGTAATCTGCATGTGCTGTATGTGCCGAGACGTACTGTGAAAATGTCATGAGAGTAGCAAAGATCAGAGCATTTACAGTACGTTGTTAGGAAGGAACAGCGGGAACGCACCTCTGCTTGATGTTGGCAACTGTGTGATCCACGACTGTCATTGCCTGGCGTATAGCGGCTCAGTGAAGAGATAGGCCTGAGGCAGATGGGAGCCGTGTTGAACTGGCATGTGTATGATTCTGGTGGGACTAGATTGCAACACCATATGACGTCTTGGAAGCGTCACATCCTGCATGTATTATTCCTTAACAAACCAACAGTCTCCCTAGATCTCCCTAACAGTGATGCTTAAAGGAGTAGTTCACTTTTAAAAAAACTTTTGCTGATAATATACTCACCCCCATGTCATCCAAGATATCCATGATTTTTCTCCATATAATGGACTTCAATGGCAACCAAAAGGTTCAAGGTCAAAAAGACAATTTCAGAGCAAACGGCAAACTGTTCAAAGGGCTTTAAACGACACCAGACGATGAATAAGGGTCTTATCAAGCGAAACGATCCCTCATTTAAAAAAAAAATAACAAAGTTTAAGTTTTATAAGCTCAAATGGTCGCCTTGCTCTGTTCTGTGATGCGCGTTCATATGTACATATTATGTTCTAATGTACATATTAGCAACTGAAATGGACGTATTAGCTCCTGAAATGTACATATTAGCACCTAAAATGTACATATTACCACCTAAAATGTACATATTGGCAACTGAAATGGACATATTGGCTCCTGAAATGTACATATTAGCACCTGAAATGTACATATTACCACCTAAAATGTACATATTAGCAACTGAAATGGACATATTAGCACCTGAAATGTACATATTACCACCTAAAATGTACATATTAGCAACTGAAATGGACATATTAGCAACTGAAATGGACATATTACCACCTAAAATGTACATATTAGCTACTGAAATGAACATATTACCACCTAAAATGTACATATTAGCAACTGAAATGGACATATTAGCACCTGAAATGTACATATTACCACCTAAAATGAACATATCAGCACCTGAAATGGACATATTAGCTCCTGAAATGTACATATTACCACCTAAAATGTACATATTAGCAACTGAAATGGACATATTACCACCTAAAATGTACATATTAGCAACTGAAATGGACATATTAGCACATGAAATGTACATATTACCACCTAAAATGAACATATCAGCACCTGAAATGGACATATTAGCTCCTGAAATGTACATATTACCACCTAAAATGTACATATTAGCTACTGAAATGAACATATTACCACCTAAAATGTACATATTAGCAACTGAAATGGACATATTAGCACCTGAAATGTACATATTACCACCTAAAATGAACATATTAGCAACTGAAATGGACATATTGGCTCCTGAAATGTACATATTAGCACCTGAAATGGACATATTAGCACCTGAAATGTACATATTACCACCTAAAATGTACATATTAGCAACTGAAATGGACATATTACCACCTAAAATGTACATATTAGCTACTGAAATGAACATATTACCACCTAAAATGTACATATTAGCAACTGAAATGGACATATTAGCACCTGAAATGTACATATTACCACCTAAAATGAACATATTAGCTCCTGAAATGTACATATTAGCAACTGAAATGTACATATTAGCACCTGAAATGTACATATTACCACCTAAAATGAACATATCAGCACCTGAAATGGACATATTAGCTCCTGAAATGTACATATTACCACCTAAAATGTACATATTAGCAACTGAAATGGACATATTACCACCTAAAATGTACATATTAGCAACTGAAATGGACATATTAGCACATGAAATGTACATATTACCACCTAAAATGAACATATTAGCTCCTGAAATGCACATATTAGCAACTGAAATGGACATATTAGCACCTGAAATGTACATATTACCACCTAAAATGTACATATTAGCACCTGAAATGTACATATTACCATACAACTTAATAAAAAACTTATAAAAAACTTTTATAAAACTTAAACTTGTTTTTTTTTTTTTTTTAAATGAGCGATCTTTTCGCTTGATAAGACCCTTATTCATCGTCTGGTGTTGTTTAAAGCGCTTTGAACAGTTTGCAGTTTGCACTGAAACTCTCATATGGACCTTAAACCGTTTGGTTCCCATTGAAGTCCATTATATCCTGGAATGTTTTCAGCAAGAACCTTAATTTCTTTTCGACTGAAGAAAGAACGACATGGACATCTTGGATGCCATGGGGTTGAGTAAATAATCAGCAAAAGTTGTTTTTTTTTTTAAAGTGAACTACTCCTTTGATATAGGTTTACAAGTTCAGACTCGCCCATTTTATCATCATTTATTTTGAATCAGTTCCTTACTCTGAATTTCCTTACTCTGTTACCCAAGAATGAAATTGGTTGCTTTTCTCTCTCCTACAGCAGGTGAAGAAACTCCCCAAGCACCTGAGGGAATCGCAAATCCCAACGGATCGCACCCACCTCATCTCAGATCCCGTCAAGAAGCCCCGCCAGCGCTACGTACAGAAAGACGGCAAGTGCAACGTCCATCATGGCAACGTTCAAGAGACGTATCGCTACCTCAGCGACCTCTTCACGACACTGGTCGACTTACGTTGGCGCCTCAGTTTCTTCATTTTCACGTTGGTCTATGTGGTCAACTGGCTCTTCTTTGGGTTTTTGTGGTGGCTCATCGCGCTCATACGAGGCGATCTCCTACACGGCGACGAGGAGGGCTGGACCCCGTGCGTGGAGAACCTCAACAGCTTTGTCTCGGCTTTCCTCTTTTCCATCGAAACCGAGACCACCATCGGCTACGGCTACCGCGTCATCACGGAGAAGTGCCCCGAAGGGATCATACTTCTTCTGATACAGGCCATCTTGGGGTCCATCGTCAACGCCATGATGGTGGGCTGCATGTTCGTAAAGATCTCGCAACCCAAGAACCGAGCCGAGACGCTGATGTTCTCCCACAAGGCCGTGATATCCGTGAGGGACAACAAGATGTGCCTGATGTTCCGAGTGGGCGACCTGAGGAATTCCCACATCGTGGAAGCGTCGATCCGCGCCAAACTCATCCGTTCGCAGCAGACCAAGGAGGGCGAGTTCATTCCGCTCAACCAGACGGACATCAACATTGGCTTCGACACGGGAGACGATCGCCTCTTCCTGGTGTCACCTCTCATCATCTCGCACGAGATCAACGAGAAGAGTCCTTTCTGGGAGATGTCCCGGGCGCAGATCGAGAAGGAAGAGTTTGAGATCGTCGTCATCTTGGAGGGCATGGTCGAAGCCACAGGTACGTTCTCCTTGAAATCGAGCAATTATGCAATTATTACCTATTATGGCATTTAAAATGTTCCTAATATTGTTCTGGGAGTCCCCAACAACAGTTTTACAAGCATGCAATGACAAAAAAAAAACACTTTTGTTGTCTTATAATATGCATTTATTTATTTATTTATTTATTTACTCCCATATGAATCGTTTAACGAGTCCTTTTCCAAAACCCGCCTTTGGGTGACGCTAATCTGCGGTGATTGGTCAGATGACCTAGTCAGTTGTGATTGGTATTCTCTGTGCAGAAAAACTGAACTCTTATCACCTTAAATGGGTTCTCAACTCCAGTCCTCGCGGATATTGTGTACGTCTCCCTTATTTAACACACCTCAGATCCTCAGCTCGTTAGGATAGAGCCGGCTCGCGAATCCATACTTTATAGCGTTCAGGTTTGTGAAGCAATGATCTTCAAAATGACGCGAACACAGAACAAGGTTTGGGCTATACTTGTGTGGTATAGCAGTACTTGTATTTATGAACTCCAGCCACTTAGTCTTCAAATGCTCCTCACTTGGCAGGTTAAAAAAGTTCGCTTTTGCGTCGCACTTCAAAACACAGCGTCTCGTCGACATGATTGTTTTCCGAAGCCCAGATCTCGAAAAACGACAGAGTCCAAAAAGGTGCGGTGGGTCCAAACCTCCATGCTCTCAGACCTCCCTGGCCAACCCAGGCAGGGTGGCCCGTCCTGGGCCAGTTTCAGATTTGCCCGCCACCCCTGGAGCTCCGGTTTCGGCGTCTCCGAGCGCAATAAGTGGGCGTTTCTTATTCAAATTTCAAATTCTTATTCATTATTCAAATAACTTGTCAAGTTGACGTCAACCAGACAAAGGAAAAGCATCGTTCTTCCAACGATTCATATCAGCGACTCAGAGTCGACTCTTGTTTTTGAGAGACAATAACTTTATATACGATGAACTTTCATGTTTAAAACTGTGCAGGATGTTTTCGTTCACTTAGATCTATGTTAAACACTACATGAAGGGCAATTTTCAAAAACCCAAAATAGGTACCCTTTAATAAAGCTTTGCATTAACCCTCTATACTATCAGTCAGTTGGAATGGCTTCAAATCATATTAGCAACTGAAATGTACTTATTAGCACCTAAAATGTTCATATTACCGCCTAAAATCTACTTATTACCACCTAAAATCAACATATCACCACCTAAAATGTACATATTACCACCTAAAATCTACATATTACCACCTTAAATCTACATATTACCACCTTAAATGTACATATTACCACCTAAAATCTACATATTACCACCTAAAATGTACATATTAGCACCTGAAATGTACAGTCCAAAAAAGTGCGGTGGGTCCAAACCTCCATGCTCTCAGACCGCCCTGGCCAGCCCAGGCAGGGTGGCCCGTCCTGGGCCAGTTTCAGATTTGCCCACCACCCCTCAAGCTCCGGTTTCGGCGTCTCCGAGCGCAATAAGTGGGCGTTTCTTATTCAAATAACTTGTCAAGTTGACGTCAACCAGACAAAGGAAAAGCATCGTTCTTCCAACGATTCATATCAGCGACTCAGAGTCGACTCTTGTTTTTGAGAGACAATAACTTTGTATACGATGAACTTTCATGTTTAAAACTGTGCAGGATGTTTTCGTTCACTTAGATCTATGTTAAACACTACATGAAGGGCAATTTTCAAAAACCCAAATAGGTACCCTTTAATAAAGCTTTGCATTAACCCTCTATACTATCAGTCAGTTGGAATGGCTTCAAGGAGCAAGTTGTGCATTAACTGCCGTTGACCTCAGTGAATTTTCCATTATTAAACTTAAAGGTCAGTCATTTAAATATACAAAACTGCTCCGGCATTATTCATTTGCTGACAGTGCTGAGTCGCCCCTGTGTAGTGTGCTGACTACACGAAATAACATGTAGAAACTGACAAGAAGATAAATGTCTTGATATTGGTGCTGTGTTTCCGACACATGGGTTGGGTCTGAGAGCCTCTTGTTGTCCATGTCCTTGCAAACCTGGAGATGTGGAAAGAGGTGAAAGGTGACGAAAGTACTCCGGGTATGTTCCACTCTGCTGGAGGGGATCCTTTGGAAAGCTTATTGGAGCAAAAAAAAAGTTACTTTTTCCACTCTTCATTTTAATTAACATTGTTCCAGTTCTTAGGTCAGTAAAACTCAATAACGGTCAGGCAGTTCAATGAGGAAACTGCTTTTAAAATGTCTTTGAGAGCACAGTGTTATAGCTTAAGACATCAGTAGGCTGCACTCGGACTGCAGGCAACAGTGGCCCAAATCTGATTTTTTTTGCTCAGATCTGATTTTTTTTTTATAACAGTGAGAAAAGCGCAAACCTTGTGGAATATGATTTTTTCGATTCTGATTTGGGCCTCTTCTTTACGCGCATGTGCATATGAAACGCACTTTATGACGTGTACAGTAATTTATACACTTTATACCCCACACCATTAAGGTGTTTACAGTGCATATCATATAAAAAAAAAAAAAAAAAAACGAATTTCCGCGTATAAATTGCACGATAAATACAACTCGTGTTATAGAAGAGATGCATTTCAGGAGTTCGGGTTGAGTCCTAAATCAGATGTTGGTCGGATGTTTTGCAATGCGACCTCAGTCATATCAGAATTCATGCGAATTTTACGCCACTCTCAGAAAAAAAGGTACAAAAGCTGTCACTGGGGCTGTACCTTTTCAAAAGGTAAACTTTTGTACCCAATGGCTGCATATTGGTACCTTATGGCGCTTTTCCACTACACAGTACCGGCTCGACTCGGCTCGCCTCGTCTCGGCTCGCCTCAGCTCGCCTCGCCTCGGCTCGCTTTTGGCTCCGTTTTCCATTGCAGATAGTACCGCCACAAATAGTACCCGGTCGTCATAGTGACGCCGCAGTAAACTGCCGTGACGTAATCTAATACGCGACACATATCCGCGCTACCCACACACACAGGACAATGGAGGAAATCGAGTGTATGCTGTTTTTGATCCTCGGGATGTGGCTGTTTCTCACAGCAAGAAGACAAACGTTGTTTCATGAGAGGCTGAGGGCAGCAAAACGAAACACTGCTGAAAAAACGAGACGAATCCGGTTGGCGCGTGCAAGATGACGCAGTGAATAGTGACGATTCTCTCTGACCAATCGGCAGTCGGCATTGTTTTACGTCACATTTTAGTATCGCCTCAGCTCGCTTAGAACCTCGCCGGAGGTGGTACGAAAAAAAGTACCCGAAAGCAGGTACAGGTACAACTTTTACACAGTGGAAAACCAAACAAAGGCGAGTCGAGTCGAGCCGAGCCGAGCCGAGGCGAGCTGGTTCTGTGTAGTGGAAAAGCGCCATTAGTGTTACATTTTAGCACCTGAAATGTACATATTAGCACCTAAAATGTACATATTAACACCTAAAATGCACATATTAACACCTAAAATGTACATATTAGCACCTGAAATGTACATTAGCACCTAAAATGTGCATATTACACCTAAAATGTACATATTAACACCTAAAATGTACATATTAGCAGCTGAAATGTACATATTACCACCTGAAATGTACATAATAGCACCTAAAATTTACATATTAACACCAAAATTTACATATTAACATCTAAAATGTACATATTCGCACCTGAAATGTACATATTGGCACCTAAAATGTACATATTAGTACCTAAAATGTACATATGAAGAGTTCAGATGCAAAAGCCTCTAAATGCCATTTGATATTTTCTTCTAATATGACCATTTTTATCAAGCTTGTATATTTAAGATCAGTAATTTCACTTTAATGACAATTAATAGGTAATCTTCATTGCCATTTAAGTGAAATTACTGAATTTAAATATACAAGCTTGATAAAATTGATCATTTTAGAAGAAAATTTCAAATGGCATTTAGAGGCTTTTGCATCTGAACTCTTCATATTAACACCTAAAATGTACATATTAGTACCTGAAGTGTACATGTCACCACCTGAAATGTACATAATAGCACCTAAAATTTACATATTAACACCAAAATTTACATATTAACACCTAAAATGTACATATTCGCACCTGAAATGTACATATTAGCAACTGAAATGTACATATTAGCACCTAAAATGTACATATTAGTACCTAAAATGTACAAATTGACACCTAAAATGTACATATTAGTACCTGAAGTGTACATATTACCACCTAAAATGTACATAATAGCACCTAAAATTTACACGTTAGCACCTAAAATGGACAAAAGTTTACATTTTTAAAAGGTACAGCCCCAGTGACAGCTTTTGTACCTTTTTTCTGAGAGTGTAGATCGACAATCGTCACAATTTTCCATTTTTATCAGTGACGGCTTTATTCAAGCAAAACTTGAGGAAAAACTGTTTGAGAAAAAAATTGCTCGCCTGCGCACAAATTCACTGGCTTCTGCGGCACATAAACTTATAATTAAACACGTAATTTGTGTTGTCGTCCTTTTGTTCTTGCAGGTCGGCTCAGGACCACTCGAATCTAATATTGGCCACATTTAAAAGATAATGTGAACAGCCAAACAAACAAAACAAAGATCGGATCTGAACAATACATCAGGACTGAGCATTAAGGCTTGCAGTGTTCACGTAGCCTAATACGAGCCCAGGGTGTTTGTCGTATTCAGATTGATTATTAATAATGCTATTAATTGGGAGGTACAGTCCCAGTCCTCAGACAGTTTGTTCAATTTTCAGGGCCATCTAATTTTTCCATTACTTAAAAAATGTGCCATAGTCTGCTTAACGCAACCAATGTGATATTACTTAGGAACAGCCTGTACTAGGTTGAGCATTACCAGTTTAATAACTGAACTTTAGCAGCAAACATATGCCTTGAATATATGAAAGCGGATGGATTTATCTAGAGATCTTTTGGTTAACCTTGCCGAACACTGTGTGCGATATTGATTCGAGGAGATTTCTTTATTCTCGGGGCTGTTTGGGGAATAAATGGCCTGTGTTGTCTAATTGCAGATTCATTCCCACACTGAAACATTTCCCATGGTTTATCAGATATATCAGGTGAACGTTTGCAATTCAAATTACTCATTGGGACTTAGTCCAAAAAAAGAACTTACACGGCTAATCTAAATCCGATTCATTATACATGCTCACCCGTGAAGGCGTCCAATTTTTTGCTTGTTTTGCAGTGAATACCAATGAGGATTCAGCAAAGGAAAGGTGAAAAGCATTCATAATGCAAAAATTTGCATGTTTTGGAGGTTTTTTTTATTCCACATGCAACATGCAATTCCCATTGATTGATTTATCCAAGGATCTAATGGGGAGAATTTAATCTTACACTAACCTTGCTCTGGGCCCTAGACGCCATATGACACATCAGCAGTCTCCTCAACCTTCCTGTCACTTTGAAATGTTTTCCACTTTAGAGATACAGTGGTGTGAATAAGTGTTTGCCCCCATGCTAATGTTGCCTAAAAAGAGGAATAAAAAATCATCTTTTGGATATTGTTCTTAATGCCTTAATTAGAAAAATGAGGAAAACTCCAAGCTTTAAAGTGCAACTTGCAGGTTGGACACCCCTATATAGCATAGTGTAAGTTGACGATAAAACAACAAGATTTTCTGAACTGGAGTAATATATATTTAGCCATTAACGATATTTTGAGAAAAATTGTGATAAAATAACTCCCGCGTCTACAACGCACTAACCGGAAGTGACGATTGGCGAGGCAGTCTGTTCAAGTTCAGGCTCAGGTTACAATGGATGCGAACGACGAAACCGCGTTCTCCGATGTTGACGAATATGCCTATGATGACCCACAGGCAAATAATTATGAGCCTTCTAGGCGAGATAGAAGTCAGGGGGAGATCGGGAGACGAACAATGGGCAGAGGAAAGAAGTAACGTTAGAGTTGTGGTGTCGAGAAAACCAGTGGCGAATAGGGCAAGTGAGTTCATGTAAGTTAGCACCGCGGCTAACGCTGATTCATCTACTGTATGGCTATACCTTGGTGTTTTGCAATAAATCTGCTTTAGCAAACATACATTTCACTTTGTTCTTGATTAAACATCTATTTAGATTGTCTTTATTTAAGCCAGCAACGTTTTGTCTTCTCATATTCTATGCTGACAGTGATTATGCAGACCATCCAAGCTGGTTAGCACTATCCACATTGACTAATGATCATGCCATAACAACAAATAAATAATGCTTTTCAAATGCAGTTTGTGATACCATTTAAAGCGAGTGAAATGTGCGCCACAAACGACCGAGTGTGTGTGTTAACAGACGCGGCAGTGAAGTCTGCTCTATTCACCTGCACATAACGCACCCAAGACCAAAAAGCCTTGTTTTTCCTTGAAGGAAAATGATGGATATGATGTCCTGACAGGCTGGAATTCGTGCAACAACCACAAACACAATAATTTACCATTATGGCTTCGATCTAAAACTATATGTCTCTCGCTACTGCTCTAACTACATCAACACCCAGCAATGAGAAAGCGGCCGCGAGCTGATTTGTTTTCCTCGGGCCACGTCATATGACGCGTTGCTTGCTGGAAAGGCGTTATTCCAGAGCCTAGCGCATTTTCATCAAAATCTCTACATCAAATGAGATTTCATTAGTAATTTTTACATAAGTGTTTTTAAAAGACCTCTGCAGACAATTTAAAGTATTAATTCAGAAATAAAATCAACCTGCATGTTGCACTTTAAGGACACAAATTTTCTTTGTGAATGAATAATGTATCATAAATAAATAAATGTTTTTCCTTAAAATACAGGGTGCATAAGTCACCTATGTTAAATTCCCATAGAGTCAGGCAGATTTTTATTTTTAAAAGCCAGTTATTTCATGGATCCAGGATAATATGCATCCTGATAAAGTTCCCTTGGCCTTTGGAATTAAAATATATTTTATATTAAAATATAATTATGTTAATAAAAAAATAATAATAAAAAAATATATTATATTTTTTTAATAAAATATATATATATTTTTTTTTAATTATATATATATATATATTAATAAAAAATATAAAAATCTGCCTGACTCTATGGGAATTTAACATAGGGGGCAATGACTTATGCACCCTGTATTTTAAGGAAAAACATTTATTTATTTATGACACATTATTCATTCACAAAGAAAATTTGTGTCCTTAAAGCTTGGAGTTTTCCTCATTTTTCTAATTAAGGCATTAAGATCAATATCCAAAAGATGATTTTTTATTCCCTTTTTTTAGGCAACTTTAGCATGGGGGCAAACACTTATTCACACCACTGTATGCCTATGCTATGACGCTTTTGATCTCTGTGTAAATGACGCCTTCGACAGACCTCCAGGTATAGATCAGAGCGCTGTTGGCCAAGATAAGCCTATACAAATAGCCTCGCTGACCAGATCGAAGTCATTGCTAATGAGGGATGATGGCTTCCTTTAGATGTGCAGTACAGAGAGCTAATGACCTGGTGAGTGTAATAAGGTCACAAACATCCAGCTGTCTGATTTGTCAAATTTAGCAATGCTTTAACTCAGCCCTGGCGTGTGTCGGAGATGATGGATAGCCGCTTTGGTCTAGTCTATTATTTTTCCAGTAGTGAGGGTCAGGAGTCCTATAGGGAGTGCCGCTTGCAATTTGCATGAACGTGACGAGACTGTAATGATGGTTAGATGTAATTTGCATCATATAATTGTTGCTGCATAAGCAGTTTTCATTTTAGAAATGTGCTTGATCCTGAACGATACGATCCAGAGCAACAGCTTTTCCCCAATGGAAGATTCATCACACTGCAGAGCAAGACACTCAAACGCTGACTAATTAGGCAGCAGTTTAAGGGATTAGTTCATTTCAGAATAAAAATTTCCTGATAATGTAGGCTACTATCCCCCGTGTGTTTCTTTCTTCAGTCGAAAAGAAATGAAGGTTTTTGATGAAAACATTCCAGGATTTTTCTCCATATAATGGACTTCAATGGGGACCAAACAGTTCAAGGTCCAAACGACAGTTTCAGTGCAAACTGCAAGATGTTCAAAGGGCTTTAAAAGATTTCAGGCGATGAATAAGGGTCTTATCAAGCGAAACGATCGCTCATTTAATAAATAAATAAGAAAGTTTAAGTTTTGTAAGCTCAAATGGTCGCCTTGCTCTGTTAGGATGCACGTCCGTGACTCTCCTGTTTGAACACGTTCATCAAAATGAACAAATCTTTTCCAGAGTCAACTCATTAATTTCGTTCGTTGAATGAACCAAATGACACGAAAAAAAGATTCGTTCATTTTGATGAACGAGTTCAAACAGGAGAGTCACGAACGCGCATCACAGAACAGAGCAAGGCGACCATTTAAAACTTCAACTTTGTTATTTATTTATTAAATGAGCGATCGTTTCGCTTGATAAGACCCTTATTCATCGTCTGGAATCGTTTAAAGCCCTTTGAACAGTTTGCAGTTTGCACTGAAACTGTTTTTTGGACCTTGAAGCGTTTGGTCCCCATTGAAGTCCATTATATGGAGAAAATCCTGGAATGTTTTCATCAAAAACCTTAATTTCTTTTCGACTGAAGAAAGAAAGACATGGACATCTTGGATGACACGGGGGTGAGTAAATTATCAGCAAAGTTTTTTTTTTTTTTGTTTTTTTTAAATTGAACTATTCCTTTAAGGTTTTTGAAGAAAACATTATAATGGACTTCAATGGGGTCCAACGGGTCGGTGAGTTTCAATGCCGCTTCAAAGTCTCAACACGATCCCAATCGAGGAATAAGAGTCTTATCTAGACAAACAACACTCATTTTCTATTAAAAACATACTTTTTAACCACAAATGCTCGTCTTGCACTAGCCGTGATGCGCCACACATTATGTAATCACGTTGGAAAGGTCTGGCGGTAAAGTGACATGAGCGCAAAATGTAATCTCACCAAAATCGTCTGACATCATTGGTTTACCTTTTTGTTTATTGTTTCTAAAGGGCGTTTGACTTGGTCTTTGCACGTTGGCTTTGGGTCTGAACTTCCGCCTACGTCACACGTGACCTTTCAACGTGATTACGTAATGTGTGTACAGTTAAAAAGTATATAAATGTTTATTTTATTTAGAAAATCTCCACTGGTTTGTCTAGATAAGACTCTTATTGGTGGTCTGGGATCGTGTCGAGACTTTGAAGCTGTCCTGAAACTCACATTTAGACCTTCGACCCGTTGGACCCCATTGAAGTCCATTATAAAAGCCTGGAGTGTTTTCCTCACAAACATTCATTTCATTTTGACTGAAGAAAGAAACACATGAACATCTCGGATGATGTGGGGGTGAGTGAATAATCAGGATTTTTTTCCAAGCATTGCATTATTTGCCTAGAAGACAAAAGCATCGCTATGAAATGTTGATTATCAAACCGATTCTTCAGCAAAAAGCAAATATTTAATCTGACTGTTCAACCACATGTGCTTGATATGACATTTTAGCAACATCATAAAGCCAAACTACATATTAGTAGCATTTAAAATCATTGGTATTGCTTCTGGGTTGGATATTACGCCATACAATTAGCACTGAAAGTTTAAAAGCAGATCACAAATGTCTAACAATATGGATTTCAAATCAATCGGGTTTATTTCCTATTAGAGAAAAAATAACCTCCCATTGAATGCTCGTCGTCTCATCAGCATAATAAATGCCTAAATCACAGCGGCCCATTGAGTGCTCATAACCAACCAGCATCTACTAAACATGTCCGATGGCATTGAGATAGGCCTCTCTGTGTTTTAAGTAGATCCCATTAACTTTCCATTCATTTTGCTATTAATGAGTCACAAACCCACAGAAAAGACCTTGCTTTGAATTAATGTTCTATAACTAATATCGATTTTTAAAGGCTGGCTTTATGAGCTGGTGTGTTGATTAAGGGAGGAACTGCGGAGGCAGTTTAAAGGTTATTGATGTGCGCTTGAACAGTTTAAATTTTAACGCTGACTATTAGTGCGGGATTTTCATTTAAAGCTCAGACAAACCTGTGGAGAATTCTGGCGGTGATTTTCACAAAATAATAGCAATGTGCTATTGATTTGTTTAAAGGAGTAGTTCACTTTTAAAAAGAAACTTTGCAGATAATTTACTCACCCCCATGTCATCCAAGATGTCCATGTCATTCTTTCTTCAGTCGAAGAGAAATTAAAATTTTTGATGAAAACATTCCAGGATTTTTCTCCATATAATGGACGTCAATGGGGACCAAACGGTTCAAGGAAAAAAGACAGTTTCAGTGCAAACCGCAAACTGTTCAAAGGGCTTTAAACGATTCCAGACGATGAATAAGGGTCTTATCAAGCGAAACAATCGCTCATTTAATAAATTAATAACAAAGTTTAAGTTTTATAAGCTCAAATGCTCGCTCTTGCTCTGTTCTGTGATGAGCGTTCGTGACTCTCCTGTTCGAACTCGTTCATCAAAATAAACAAATCTTTTGCCGAGTCATTTAGTTCATTCAACAAACGAAATGAACGAATTGACTCGGAAAAAGATTTGTTCATTTTGATGAACCAGTTTGAGTCACGAACGCACATCACAGAACAGAGCAAGGCAAGCATTTGAGCTTATAAAACTTAAAATTTGTTATTAATTTATTAAATGAGCGATCGTTTCGCTTGATAAGACCCTTATTCATCGTCTGGAATCGTTTAAAGCCCTTTGAACAGTTTGCAGTTTGCACTGAAACTGTCATTTTGACCTTGAACCGTTTGGTTCCCATTGAAGTCCATTATATGGAGAAAAATCCTGGAATGTTTTCATCAAAAACCTTCATTTCTTTTCATTTTTTTTTAAGTGAACTAATCCTTTAACCACCCAGGTGAGTTATATTTTGTGTACAACTCCATGCACACAGATTTATAATATCATCATAACGTAGTAAGCTGATGAAAATGGCAAAGACAACAGCAGCTCCTATATTGGTGCTTGTTATCAGAGGAGAAATGATAGTACTCATATGTGTCAGTAGCTTTCAGTGTCCACAAATAGGCAGAGGAACCCCTGGCCTTGAGGTGCTGTGCCTTTATTTATAGATCTGAAAAGCATCTTCATGCATGAAACCGGCCTTTGCTTGCTTACTGTGATCAACACACCCTCACTCAAACACGCACAGAGAGAAAGAGAGTAAACTACAATGCTAAATGAGTTGCACACACGCGAGCCGCTCTGTGAAGTAAAAGCAGGGGGAGTCGGGGACTCTCAGAGCGTTACGTTCATTTACGTTTCAATCAATGCAACATTGTAGATCAGTGGTTTTCAATTGGTTTTGCTTCAGGAGTCCGATTTTACATCAAGGGGCGACCCAACACAGCAAATGCACTTGTAGATCTTGATGAATCTTTTAAAAGTACCTTTTTTTACCAAAGCATGATTATATTATTAATTACTGATTACTTTTTCCCTTCAGTGACTGCTCTGCAACCCATTTGACGCACCAGTTGACGTAGATTGTGACAATATGCTGCCGTGGTTTAATTCTCTATAATCTTT
The DNA here is from genome assembly GCA_038021265.1 of Cyprinella venusta. Lineage (NCBI taxonomy): Eukaryota > Metazoa > Chordata > Actinopteri > Cypriniformes > Leuciscidae > Cyprinella > Cyprinella venusta. The sequence goes on from CM075871.1 coordinate 35,087,244, forward strand.
AATTACAGTTGTATCTATATAATATGACATCACAACTGTAATCATGAGGTTTTAGTCTAGGATTATTCTTAATGCTTTGCAAAAACATAAATGCAGTGATTTTTTTCCGTAATTACAGGTCTACACTAAAAGTACGTTTGTGATCACATTAAGGCAAAACATAAATTGCTGAGGTGACGCAAGACACACATTTAGGGAATTTCCTTTTGTCCTCTTGTGTTTTAGAGGGTGTTTATGATAATGATCATCTTGAGGTCTTGTTTTTTTGTGTGTTTTGCATCCGTATGAATAATGGATGTGATGGATGGAAGTAGGAAGCACACAGCACATTAACTCAGGTTTACATGACAACTTAGTGATATGGGCCAACAATTCTGTTTCAAGCTGTTTTCAGATCAGCATAACTGAAGACACACACACACACTGCACCAAATAGTAACTGAAATATGCCGTTTGATCACTGTAATTGCTTTGGCTTCCAGCTCATGCTACATTATCTCACACCCAAAACCGAAATGTAAAACAATCCGCTTTACAAACAAACTTCACTTCCCTTGGGCACAAACCCAGAGTTAGTGACGAGTCTGAGAACCGCAACGCTCCCGTGCAAAATTTACTATACGCATATTTCATTATGTTTTAATTCCGAGTGGAATGTCATTTTTTTTTGCTTTTTCTAAATGAATTAATACATTTGGAAAATAAAAAATCTAATAACTAGACTGTAAAAATGAATATGCTTTATCTAATCAAAAAAATTGTGGTGACAGATTACAAGCAATGTTATTAATTAAATGTAACAAATTAGAATTGAGTAATAATTAATCAAATTAATTCTTTATTAAAATGAGTAAAATGTACAACAACAACCTAAAAAACACAAATTTAAGTCACCATTATGGTGGTTGATGTTTGTTTTAAAATGCCGGTTTTCTCCTTCCGTGATTCTGCTAGCATCAGGTGTCTTCAATGTTGGCAATATAAAATAAAGATTTCTTAATTAATCTTTGACGTCTGTCTGTTAGTGAGATATTTTTGTTTAATTTTTTGGTGTAAACTTTACTCATTTTAAATGGCTAACTTTTAAGGAATAATTTGATTAATTATTACTCAAATCTAATTTGTTCAATTTAATTAATAATATTGCTTGTAATCTGTTGCCACAATTCTATTGATTAGATAGAGCATATTCATTTATTTTGCTGCATGTTATATGCATATTCATAAATAGAGCCAGACCGATATATCGGCTGGCTGATATTAGTCATTTTTCACAATATCGGTATCGGCAGTTATAATGGCCGATAAATGAATAAAAAATAAAAACGGACGAAACGCTTCAATCATCTCTCCTTGGCCTGTTATATTGAAAATGCATGTTGTACAATTTGCAGTATGATGTTATCTATTGCTAAATTAAGGCTCATCATAGACTAGCTAACCACAAAGCTAGCTAATGCCACTATCATCAGTGGAAGACCGCTAACGTTAACATTAACAAGCTTGGAAACCACAATGAACTTTTTCTGCCTAAATAAAGTAATGATTACTGTATTTATAACTAGCATATCTCTAGTTACAGTCCCTGCTTTGTAAAATGTAAGTTATACTTGCGAGGAGTGAACATTTAGACATAGAGAAAAAGTATCAAACGTATCTTGTGCAAAAAAAGTTAGCTTTTCTTTTACACGTGTGTGAAATCCAACAATATTTAATTTAAAAAAATATCGGCCGAATATCGGATTTTATCGGAAGGTATCGGCCTTCACAATCCTTCATCGGTCGCGGGCTCTATTCATAAACCATGCGGCAAAGTTTCAATTATATCTCAGGATGCGTGTTTTTAAAACAAAGCAATAAAAATAAAGTTAACGTATATAACAAACATCCTGAAATATAATTGAGATGTCTTCCTGTTGCCCAGAAGACAACATAAAGCAAGTAAAAAGTGGCACATCTTACCCCCAATTATCTCATCAACTTCAACACTGCTTCAGTGTTCATTTAACACTCTGCTCAGAGCCTAATTTGGTCGCTTAAAATGACTTATTCCATGATGTTGAAGTTACACGAACAAATTATGTTTATATTAGGGCTGTCAAATGATTAATCGCGATTAATCGCATCCAAAATAAAAGTTTGTGTTTACGTAATATATGTGGGTGCACTGTGTATAATTATATATATATATAAATTCACACACATGCTTGTATATATTTAAGAAAATAGTTTCATGTACTATACTGTTTGTAGATGTATATTTAATTTATATTATATATAAATATAAATATTTTATATATAAATAATATTTCTTTCTTAAATATACATGCATGTGTGTTTTTATATATATACAAAATAATTATACACAGTGCACCCACTAGAGCCAGACCGATTTATCGGCAGACCGTTATTATCGGCCGATATTAGGCATTTTCCAAACTATCGGTATCGGCAGTTATAATGGCCGATAAATGAATATTTAAAAAATAAAATAAAAATGGACGAAAAAAGCTTCAACAATAAAGCAATGTAGGGACTATTATTAAAATATATACATTATATATATATATATATATATATATATATATATATATATAATTAAAATATAACTATTATTATTGTATTAATATATTTTGATGTTCCTCTGTTCTGTTGTGACGATAAAAGAAACAAGTTTCTTTTTAAAATCATATTATTTTAGTTAAAACTCATAAATAACTACAAATAACTGATGTTAGGGAAATCTGTTAATGTTTTTGTTGTGCGTTTCTGAAATGAATAAAAGAAAAATAAATAAAATAAAAAATATCGGCCGATATATCGGAATATCGGATTTTAAAACCAATAAATATTTATATCGGTATCGGCCTTCAAAATCCTTCATCGGTCGGGCTCTAGCACCCACATATATTATGTAAACACAATCTTTAATTTTGGTTGCGATTAATTGCGATTAATCATTTGACAGCCCTAGTTTACATATGTTATGTTACATATGTTTGTGTCATTGAAATAAAAATGATTGAAAGACAGAAAGCAAAAGCAACGTTGCGATGTGATGCTCTTCGTTTCTTGACTCTAAAATGCAGCTCACGAACTGACACGGCCCATATCTCACCGCAAAATCGTGTAACTGCAACCGGCACAGCTACTGTAAACATCGAGAGCCTGTCTCATAAATAATTTCTGCCTTTTTTCTCTTCTCTGTGTGTGTTCATGGCCCATATCCCCCTCCATGTGCCCAGGCATGACGTGTCAGGCGCGCAGCTCCTACCTGGACTCGGAAGTGCTGTGGGGCTACCGCTTCACCCCGGTGCTGTCCCTGGAAAAGGGCTTCTACGAAGTCGACTACAACAACTTTCACGACATATACGAGACCAACACCCCCACCTGTAGCGCTAAAGAACTGTCCGCTCGATTAAAAGAGAGCCCGCTGCTCCCTCACCTGCCTCTCCTCAGCCCAGACCTCAGGCAACACACGGCAGACCCCTTCTCCACCCAAAGCTCACGGGACGACACGGAGAAGGACGGCGAGATGCCGGCGGACACAAACAATGGCTCCGCCAACCGTTTAGAGGAGAACCCTTGAGGGAAACCCCGGACTCGGTAGTGACCGGCGAGCTTCTTTCCCCTCGCATGGAGAGACGTCCTTGCGAAATCCACGCGATACGACCCTCTAGAGAGCCGAGCTGATGCGTAGATCAAGGTTAGACGCACAAACGGATATATTTATACCGCACACGTTACTGATGCCTACTTTAGCTTTATGAACTTTGTCGTGCAGATTTTCATGGTGTACCTCAAGGACGAAATAGTAGCCATATATCGTACACGTCAGTTCCCACCGCAAACCAACGAATCGAAACCATAACAGAAAAGCAGCTTTAATAGATGCCGACGCAAAGACTCGTACGAGAAATATGAAGCCAAACGCAGAGCTTGTGTATTTAACCACGGCGGTGTTGGTTTCTTTAAGCTATTCTATTGTATGTTTTATCTGCATTATAATTCTGCATTTTAATGATCGATTTCCCCAAGAGGCCCGTTCACACCAAGACAAATAACTAGGTAACATTTTACTTGAAGGGGTGTGCATAAGACTGACATGACACCTTCATAACCATGACATGACTTATGTTATGAATAGGGTTGTGTATCGTTTGAGTTTGAACGATTCTGATTCCGATTCCTTGTTTCGATTCCGGTTCCCAACGATTCTCGATTCTGATTCTTTTAAGAGGCAGGGTCAAAAAAGTTTAGCTAACCAACGGTCTTTCTGAAGGAAATACTCCTTTTGTCACAAATTTTGCATTTTGCCGAGATTTTGATATTTTTAGAAAAGTGAAGCCACACTTTGGACCGCCGACGTAAGTTACTCATGTTCGACTCGCGCGGTTATGCCAACACTTCCGGTAGACGCTTCTTCATTGGTGTTGTTCAGCGGTTTCTTCTTTCGCTCGGCGGAGTGTGAATATCGAAACTAGGGATCGAAATTTTAACTTTTGAACGATTCCGGGAAAAAAAGTAAGTCCCGGTTCCAATCGATACTCGATTCTCGATACCCAACCCTAGTTATGAACATGAAGGAGGTTTTATGGATGTTTGTGACAACATTCGCTCAGTTATGACATGCAGATATGACATTGTTTGAGATGTCTTTGTTATGACACCTTGACATAAACCATCATAACCTGGGCTGTCAGTTAAACGCGTTATTTAACCCTCTGGGGTTCTTCGGGTCAATAATGACCCGAAGCGTTTAAATAAAAAAATGTTAAAAATCGTAGCTTCGTCGGAATGGTCCGAAACTTGGTGACTTTAATGGTACTTGGTGTATGAACACCCAAAAAAAATGGGGACAGGATTTGAAAAGTCTAAGTGGTCGTAAAAAAAAAAGTCACACTCAGGACCTTCGGGTCAAAAATGACCCGCATAGGAAATGAATGGGAAATTGGCAAAAATGTGAAAATACTGAGTTTTTTTGTGCGTACAATCTACAAATCAGCAACGATCTTGAAAAAAAGCACACAACAGTGAAGGGGTGAATCTATAAAACATCAAGAGTGCAAAACAGACACATCGACACACACACACACACACACACAAACACACCTTTATACACAAACACACCAAAAAAATCAGATTATTATACATGTGTTATGCATTTTTAAAAAGCTTAGTTTGTCCACGAGATGGCATCCATCTAATTTCAAAAATTGCTTTTATGAGGCCTAGGCTTGACTCCAAAATGAAATACAGCTTAAAAAAAAAATATATATATATATATATATATATATATATATATATTTAAAAATATTTTTTTCTATTATATTCAATGGGGGAAAATTTGGTCATAATTATTGCATTAATACTAATTATAATTTTTTTTATTTTTGAAATTTTCTCAAAACACCAAAAAAGAAAAGAAAAAAAACAAGTAAAAAAAAAAATATGATTTTCTTTTTTAAATATGAATCCCGCCCTTCGGGTTCGCGAGTTAACTATGACATTAATGCGATTAATCGCGATTAAATATTTTAATCGTTTGACAGCACTAATCATAACCTGTCAGTGTCTTTGTCATGACAACTTGACATTACTAAGACAACACAACCTGTCATAAACGTGACATAGCAGATTAATGGTCAAACTTAAGAAACCACCTAGATTTATTGGTTAACATTACATTAAACTGTCAGCTGGTTGGTTTCGACATTGGCTGTCATGAAGCCATTATAACTTTTTAATGACAAATTAATCAGTACCACAGTAGTTGAGGTCATGAAAAATATTCACGACACACTTATAATGCCTCATGACAGCCAATGTCAAAGCCAACCACATGACCGTTTAACTTCATTTTATGTCAAGTTGTCATGACAAGGTTATGATGTACTGGTTTATATGTCAACAATGTCAGATTTGCATTCAAAATATCATAATTGAGCGAAAGACACTTAATGACAGTTGTCACAAATATGCATAAACCCTACTTCATATGTCATGTCATGATTATGAAGGTGTCATGTCAGTCTTATGCACACCCCTTTAAGTAAAGTGTTACCAATGATAACTATATTAGCATCCACACATGTTATGTCAAACTCTGACGATGACTTTATCATTCATTAGCTGAAAAAAAATCCTTCTGAGAGGATAACATTTCATTAGAGTTTTATAATAGTTATCGTCTTTGGTGTGAGCGGGCCTTGACTCTTATTGAAGTGCATCATTGCATGTGTTTCGGCTTGAATTTGAGACAATTTGAAGGCTGGAAAACGTTTGCTGGTGCACCAAACAAAAGCACAAGAGCTGCAGTACACAAACCTGTAGTACACTAAAATAACAGCAAAGAATGGAAATATTGCACATGCATTGTCTCTGTGAAGGATCGGTTGAGCTGCTGAGTTCAGTCTTGCCCTGTTTTGTCTCTATCACATTTGATTTGTGTGCAAGTTCGAGGCCACGCGCGTGAGACCGTCAGTCCTATTTCCAAGCGGTCCGAAGAACTGCTTTAAAGCATGAACCCTAACGCCAGTTCTATACACTTTCTGAACAGGGTATTTTCTATAAGGCATGCAGACTTCAAAAAAAACAAATGCTTTCTACAAAACATTGTACGACTAAATTATGGATGAAGGTGAGAGGAAAGCTCCACTTCCAGCAGAGACTTCACAGAAGACCCATTCCCCCCTGCTGAGAGGGGATCTGCCGTTTAGAGGGATCATTTTCACTGAGTAATATTATATGCAGGCAATTTACATAAATAAAATGAATAAAGAAACTTATAATTGAAAACTGGTTTTGTTGTTTGTACACGTGGAATTACTTCAAACAAGATGCGATGTTCGTGGTTCAGTCACACTCTAAACAATGCTGGGTTGTTTCAACTCAAATTTGGCTCAAATATGGACAAACCCAAATGTTGGGTTAAAAATGTCATTTCAAATTTTAACCCAACTTCAACTGTACATTTTTTTAATTTCATTTTTAACCCAACATTTGGGTTTGTCCATTTTGACCCAAATTTGGGTTAAAACAATTCAAACCATTGTTTAGAGTGTAGAGCAGTTGATAAATGATGATGATGATTTATATCTCTGTTTTTAAATATTATTGACACTTTAAAAATGCTGGGTTGTTTTAACCCAACTTTGGGTCAAATATGGACAAACCCAACCATTGGGTTAAAAATGTATTCAAAAAAATTAACCCAATGGTTGGGTTTTTCCATATTTGACCCAAAGATGGGTTAAAACAACCCAGCCATAGACACCTAAACAAATGGCTTTGAATATATATATGAAGAAACTTATAATTGAAAACTGGTTTTGTTGTTTGTACATGTGGAATAACCCAAAACAAGATGTGGGTGTGTGTGTGGTTCAATTACACTCTAAACAATGCTGGGTTGTTTCAACTCAAATTTGGGTCAAATATGGACAAACCCAAATGTTGGGTTAAAAATGTAATTTAAGATTTTAACCCAACTTCAACTTTCACTTTCAACATTTTAAATAAATTTTAAGTACATTTTTTAATTATATTTTTAACCCAACATTTGGTTTTGTCCATATTTGACCCAAATTTGGGTTAAAACAATTCAAACCATTGTTTAGAGTGTAGAGCAGTTGATAAATGATGATGAAGATGATGATTTATATCTCTGTTTTTAAATATTATTGACACTCTAAAAATGCTGGGTTGTTTTAACCCAACTTTGGGTCAAATATGGATAAACCCAACCATTGGGTTAAAAATGTATTCAAAAATGTAACCCAATGGTTGGGTTTGTTCATATTTGACCCAAAGATGGGTTAAACAACCCAGCCATATATATATATATGAAGAGTTCAGATGCAAAACCCTCTAAATGCCATTTGAAATTTTCTTCTAAAATGACCATTTTTATCAAGCTTGTATATTTAAGTTCAGTAATTTCACTTTAATGACAATTAATAGGTAATCTTCATTGGCATTTAAGTGAAATTACTGAACTTAAATATACAAGCTTGATAAAAATGATCATTTTAGAAGAAAATTTCATATGGCACTTAGAGGCTTTTGCATCTGAACTCTTCATATATATATATATATATATATATATATATATATATATATATATATATATATATATTATTTTTTTTTTTTTTTCCGTATCATCGAACAGGACACACATTTAGGTTTTGTGTGCTGTTTAAGGAGCTATATTTGATTTTATATAATTTCCCGCCTTTTGTTGCAAGTTAAATTCAAGTTTATCTGAATACATTTTCTTCAAGGTTTCAAATGTCAGGGCATGTGTGCTAATCACTTTTTATTTCATTTATTTATTCTTTTATTTGTTAATTATTACTTTCTTATTACTAACTTATTACTGATTGCATAGTTTCTTCTTTGTTTGTTTACTCTAAAAAATGTTGGGTTGTTTTAACTTTTAACCCAAATTTGGGTCAAAGATGGACAAACGTTGGGTTAAAATGTAATTTAAACATTTAACCCAAATGGCTTTGTCCATATTTGACCCAATTTTGGGTTAAAACAACCCAGCATTTTATAGAGTGTATTCAGGACAAACAGACTACACTTTTTTTTTTATACAGCAGATGCTGAGAGTTTTTCTGCTCGGCTCTGAGAAGTTTTGTTCCCTTAATTATTTGTAACAATATGCTTTGTTCTGGCCATATGTTGCGGTGCTCCTTCTGCCCACGTACATATGCATTATTCAAAGATGAGAGAAAATTAGTTATGTGCAGAAATTGGGTCACATAAAAGTTACTTACATTTCTCTAAATGTATGAGGAAAATGCCCTTGTGTGTGTGTGATACGGCTGACTGCGCTGGGAACACATATCAATTCATAATACCTCTGAGTTTAACTGATGCTTATGTTCCTCATCTTCAAATAAAATAGTTTAATAAGAACAATATGCAACGGTTCAAACTCCACACGGCTTACAGTTTTGTCACATTGCATCTGAAATAGGATGGTTTTTCATCTCTTAGCACAATACAAGCGATATTGCCTGTGAAACTCAAATAAGCAGCGTAATCCCTCAGTAAAATGTATTTTTGCGTTACAATGATTTTACCAGAAAGCCTAAAATCCTCCAGACTACGATATTTCTTTAATACATGTGCACAAAAGTTGCGTTTATAAAATGTGGCCACAGCAATATGATTAAAGACACCATGTCTAATACACATAGGGCTGTCCTGAGCCGGTCAGAGGATGATATCGGATGTTCAAGCATGTTTTAACTGATCGGTATATCCCTGATTCTTTATTTCCCGTCTTTATTTTGAGAGCAAATTTAAAAAAGAAAAAGGTGCTCATCAACTTCCAGACATCAGCTCTTCCTAAACAGTCTCTCCTTTACATTTTAATCAATAGTGTCAAAAATGTCAATCAAAATTATTTTTTATTTAGTTATAGTCTCGTTTTATAGTTTATTATCCTGCTGGTTACAGCTGTCAAAGCTCCTCACAAAGATTAAAAATCTCCGATTATCACTGGAAAAGAAATCTTTAAATCAAGCGGCATCTAAACAAATGCAAAGAAATATTTTTTTTTTTATCAATAGGCCTATATCAATCATTTGATCAATTCAAGACTAACTTTTCTTGTGTGTGGAATGATTGTTATCTTTCTTTAAAAACACTCTTAAAAATTGCTGGGTTGTTTTAACCCAACTTTGGGTCAAATATGGACAAACCCAGCCATTGGGTTACATTTTTTAATTAGATTTTTAACCCAACGTTTGTGTTGGTCCATGTTTGTGTGTGTGTGGAATGCTTGTTATCTTTCTTTAAACTAAATAGCTTGGTTTGACATTTTGTTCAACCCTATCTCACGACCAAGTCGTACGAATTTGACGAATGATTAAAAAGTAGTGGCTAATTCGTAACAACTCACTCGTATGAATTATTACGATTTTGCTAAATCGTACATATTTTACGAATTGGCCAATTCGTATGAATTCGTACGAATGACCTACCCCTTAACCTACCCATCACGTGGGTTTAGACAAATCGTCCGAAATCGTACGAGTGAGGTCGTACGAATTAGACACTTTTTAATCATTCGTCGAATTCGTACGAATTGGTTGTGAGATAGTGTTGTTTTGTTATATAATGCATTACACTCTAAAAATGCGGGGTTGTTTTCAACTGTACATTTTTTTTATTTCATTTTTAACCCAACATTTGGGTTTGCCATATTTGACCCAAATTTGGGTTAAAACAATTCACACCATTGTTTAGAGTGTAGATCAGTTGATTGATGATGATGATTGATTTCACTGTTTTTAAATATTATTGACACTCTAAAAATGGGTTGTTTTAACCCAACTTTGGGTCAAATATGGACAAACCCAAACGTTGGGTTAAAAATGTAATTAAAAAATGTAACCTAATGGCTGGGTTTGTCCATATTTGACCCAACCCAGCAATTTTTAGAGTGTACACTCTAAAAAATGCTGGGTTGTTTTAACCCAATTTTGGGTCAAATATGGACAAACCTGAAATGTTGGGTTAAAAATGTAATGTAAAAATTTAACCCAACGGCTGGGTTAGTCCATATTTGACCCAAAGTTGGGTTAAAACAACCCAGCATTTTTTAGAGTGTAGATTTGTAAATGTGACTTAAGTGTGTTAATAGCTTTTGAAGACGTACAGTCCTCTGGAAATGATGTTCACCCAACAAATAGGCCTATATAGTCCAGCTAGACTGAGAACAGGGCCACCATACATACTGTATGTCCGCTGGTTTTCAGAGGTATATATTTATATGAAAACATGCTGTCCAATGGTGTCAGGATGTACGTATTTATACAACAATATGGATTTGTATACATGGATACGTCACAGTTCAAGAACATGCTGGTCTTCCTTTCTCTTCTCATTGTTTCAAAACAAATATCGATGACAGCAACTATAGGGCTGTTCCCGATTCCCAGTTCATTACCATATTTGGCCATGAGAAACAGATGACGAATACTCCTGAATAACAGAACTCACACTCTAAAAAATGCTGGGTTGTTTTAACCCAACTTTGGGTCAAATATGGACTAACCCAGCCATTGGGTTAAATTTTTACATTACATTTTTAACCCAACATTTTGGGTTTGTCCATATTTGACCCAAAATTGGGTTAAAACAACCCATCATTTTTTAGAGTGCAACTGATTATAAAATTAGCAATATAACAATTGAAACATTATGTCCAACAGAAATGATATTTTCCTTGTAAATTCCTAACATGCAACACTTCTTTTCTACGAGGATTCGAATGAAAAGAAAGAGTGTAGACTGTTGTGTTGTCAAGAAGTCATGCACTATTAAGAAATGCAATGAAACGCAGAGAACAGACTTGTTAGTGCTGTTTGTTTGTGCAAATTTAAGTTGGCAATGGAGAGAAATGCCAATGCCAATTCTAATCGTTTGACAGCCCTATTTTAACCCAATTTTGGGTCAAATATGGACAAACTCAAATATTGGGTTAAAATGTAATATAAAAATGTAACCCAATGGCTGGGTTTGTCCATATTTGACCCAAAATTGAGTTAAAACAACCCAGAATTTTCATCACAATATTAATAGCACATCTCATCTGCAATTGCATGCATGCATTTGCTAGACATTTTTATCCAACATAATTTACAGTCCTATTTTATCGGCATTGGTGTTCCCTGAGAATTGAACCCGATTGGTTTCTCTGTCAGAGATTTGCAGGATCAGTCCAGTGTGCATCAAATCGTCATGTGTTAGACTTATACAACAGTCCTAGATCAAATCCCTTGGTCAAGTCTAACCCTCCCACATTGGAAAGTTTCTTCTGCAGTCCTCCAGACATTTCTGATGCTGAGATCTGTTTGAGAGTCTTAAAACAACCATTGTTTTCCAAGAGCTCATAACTGCTCAGTCACTCAAGACATTTCAGCCAGTTATTATAGACAAACATCACTGATCATGCACTATTTGCTCAAGTGTCAGAAATGACAATTTCATTTAAAAGATGTGCATTCAATGCGCCATTTTTCTTGATAAACATTTATTTAATCTGTTTCACTCTTTATAGAAATGCAAGGTTTATTCATGTAGTGAGACTCTACACTATATATATATATATATATATATATATATATATATATAGACAAACTCAATCAGCGGGTAAAAATGTAATTTAAAAATGTAACCCAATGGCTGGGTTTGTATATTTGACCCAAAATTGGGTTAAAACAACCCAGAATTTTTTAGAGTGTATAATGGTGTTTGGATGAGATATATATATGTATGTATGTATATATATATATATATATATGTATATATTAGGGCTGAGACATGATTAATCGCATCCAAAATAAAAGTTTGTGTTTACAATTATTTTGTATATATAAATACACACACATGCATGTATGTAAGAAAAATGTGTTATTGATATATCAAATATTTATATTTATGTATAATATTAATTTTGTATAAATTAGGGCTATTAAACGATTAATCGTGATTAATCGCATTCAAAATAAAAGTTTGTGTTTACATAATATATGTGGGTGCACTGTGTATAATTATTTCATATATATATATATACACACATGCTTGTATATATTTAAGAAATATGATCATGTATATACTGTATATTTATATATAATTTATATTATGTATAAATATTTTATATATAAATAATATTTTTTCTTAATATACATGCATGTCTGTATATATATATATATATATATATATATATGCAAAATAATTATACATAGTGCACCCACGTTTATTATGTAACACAAACTTTTATTTTGGATGCGATTAATCGTGATCGTTTGACAGCCCTAGTTTTACTCTTTATAGAAATGCAAGGTTTATTCACACTCTAAAAAATGCTGGGTTGTTTTAACCCAATTTTGGGTCAAATATGGACAAACTCAAACATTGGGTTACCAATTTAATTTAAAAAAAAATGTATCCCAATGGCTGGGTTTGTCCATATTTGACCCAAAATTGGGTTATAACAGCATTTTTTAGAGTGATGTAGTGAGGCTTTACATTTTTATTAGACTTATTGTCAGTGAATCTCCATCATTATGATGCAGTGAGGATGTGTTTGTTCGGGATGAGCATTTATAAAGTTTATCTACGGAGTGAACGTAATCTGACACCCACTGGAACATGATTCCTCAGTCTTATCACAAACAGCACGCGCTCGTAAGGCCGCATCTGTACAGAGAGGATCTGCTGCTCTTTCTCTGGTTCCAGGTCTGTTCTGATAGCATTAAAAAGCATGCTTGATGCAAACAATGCAGTTTATATAACAGAGCACAGATCGACTGGATTCAAATCCCAAACCATTGAAATGAAGACTGCGCTCATCTGAACATCCATTATGGTTAATTGAGTGTTGAAAGAGACAGGTACTCTTCAATCTGACTGCCAAAATTGATGGATTTCAAGCACCACATGCAGAATTACGCAACATTTCCATCCATGAGTTGATCCGTCGCTGAGATGGCTTTCACACTGTGCGGAGGACAAAAGCATCTGTGGGAAATGGCTGCACTAAACAGAAAATTGGGATGATTTTCAGGGTTTCTCTCGCAGCTCCATCAATCTTGGAACGAGAACATATGGCTGAGCTGAGAAGGAAAGCCTCTATCAATAGTGCGGCAATAATCTCTCAAAAGAAAGCAGAGCGAAGAGAGAGAGGAAGAGCAGCGGGTTGAGTCTTCCTCTGTGTGTTTGCTAGTGTGGACTTTGTGAGTTTTCTCCAAAACAATGTGAGGGGAAGAACGTGTGTACAAGCTGATGGCTGGAAGGGGTGAGAGAGAAAACTAGATATGGATGAAAGATCAGAGCCTCGAGCCCAAACAGAGTCTGCGGGAGGAGGGAGAGAGAGAGAGAGAGAGAGAGAGAGAGAGAGATTCATCTGCAGGATTTCCATCGGATTTTAGCTTTAATGTAATGTAAATAATGTACAATACATTCGTTCTTTCTTTCACTCTAAAAAATGCTGGTTGGTTTAACCCAATTTTGGGTCAAAAATGGACAAACCCAAATGTGTGGTTAAAAATGTATTTTAAAAATTTAACCCAAAGGCTGGTTTTGTCCAACTTTGGGTCAAATATGGACAAACCCAACCATTGGGTTGAATTTTTATGAATACATTTTCAACCCAATGTTTGGGTTTGTTCATATTTGACCCAAATTTGGGTTAAAACAACCCAGCATTATTTAGAGTCTTCTTTCTTTTTAAACACATTGGATACTTTCACACATGTTCAAAGTTTAAAGGTGCCCTATAATGTGAAATTGAATTTATGTTGGCATACTTGCATAACAAGAGTACATGGACATGACATACAGTCTCAAACATCATTGTTTTCTCATTCTTACTTAAATCTCGTTTGTTTTTGAAAAACACCCATGAAAAACAGGCAAATCTCCACATAATAGAGAGCCTAAGCCTTTGGGGTTTGTAGTCTTTGTAAATACGTATTTCCACAGTCTTATACCTCAACGGTTTTGTATCAAACTGCGACTTTCTTGACTTTAAAATGATTCTTTTAAATTGACAAAAAATTATATGTGTAATTCAGGGCACAATTCAAACCAGATCAAAATTGTTGTCTCTCGCCATTGACTACCATTCAATATTTTTCCGAAATAAGGTCCCATGGTGGTCGACCGGAAGGGGAGGGACTTAGGCTCTCTATACCTCTATAGAGAGCCTAAGTCCCGCCCCTCTGCTTCCGGCTCATGGGACCTTATTTCGGAAAAAAATATGAATGGTAGTCAATGGCGAGAGACAACTTATCTTTTTATTCCGTCTGAACTGTGCCCTCAATTACACATATGATGTTTGTCAATTTAAAAGATGATTCTCAAAGTCAAAAACGTTGCAGTTTGTCATACAACAGAAGAGTAACGTTTAGTTTTATGTGAAAATTGCTCTGTGAACTACATCTCCCGGGAAAAGAAACGAGATCCGCTGCTCGTGTGTGTGCAGTCTGCTACAAAACACTCAGGTATGACGGCGTAACGTTACGATTATAACGTAAGGCTGTAGAAACAATGACAGACATTAGCCTCAGTAAAGTTAGCTTCATTCTTTGAGAGAAAATGTGCGCCTTTGGGGTTTGTAGTCTTTGTATTTTCGTATTTTCACAGTCTTATACCTCAATGGTTTTACATCAAACTGCGACTTTCTTGACTTTAAAACGATTCTTTTAAATTGACAAACATCTTATGTGTAATTCAGGGCACAATTCAAACGAGATCAAAATATTTGTTGTCTCTCGCCATTGACTACCATTCAATATTTTTCCGAAATAAGGTCCCATGGTGGTCGACCGGAAAGGGAGGGACTTAGGCTCTCTATACCGACTCTAACTTAAAAGTCGGGATCATTAATATGTATGACCCAAAATATTTGCATATGCCAGCCCATGTTCAGTGACAGACGAGACGGAGGTGCGCAGTCGAAGCATTCTCTCGGTCGGCGTTACGTCACTAATCATGTGACCTGCATAGCAACCAGCCGCGAAGGGTAAAACAAACCGAAGTCAATGCCCGAGGCAACTCAAAAAGTTATATATTCACAGAAGTTTTGCTGTGGATTATGTCAGTTATGGATGCTAACGGACTACTTTGTATTAACAAATGATATCTGTGAATGATATCTGTGTATGCAAATGGGTGTCGGTGGTGAGAAGTGAATAATAAAAACTAATGTTAAGTGCTTTGTGACTAATGTTAGCTAACGTTACCTGTCTGTGAAAGGTGCTAGCAGCTAGCCTATATATGAATACATTCATCTTCTATTACAGAATGTCTTTATTAAATATAGACAGTCTCCTAGCGCCTCCACTGACCAGGTACCACAGAAAGGTGTCGCTTGTAGGTTTAACATTACAATATTGTCCCTATCGGCATCCAGCTGAGTCTTGGGAGATGGGGAGAACAACACCCAGAATTGCCCAGCTCATCAAATCCCCTGGTATGAACACCATGTGTGTGTTTAAATACCCATCAAGCATCGATTACATTAACTATGTAATCGATTTTTATTCATTAAAAAAAATAAAAACTGTTAATTCAAAAGCACTGTGTTACAAAGTGGCTGTAATGAGGTCAGTCTGTCAGTGGCACAGCTTGTACAATGTCAGTGAGGGACAGTTTTTTTTTCCAAAAGACATTCCCCACACAACTAGTTTAGTGCACTTCATTGTTGCTTATCAGTGTCGAGCATTATGCATAGCAATGTCATACATAGCAACAGAAAATTGAGTGGCCATCTCTGCAGTGGCAATAATTTTGTAATTCTTTGATTTGTCCATTCATTTGAGATTACATTTCTATTTAAATTTATTTTAGGCGCTTGTTTATCTTCCGCTTTCGTGTTTCTTAATGGCGGGCGCTCGTTTCTTTTACCCTTCGCCGCGTTGCTATGGGCACGCAGAAGTAAAAGTCCCGGATGTCCGACCTTGAGAATGGCAGTTGATCAGTGTTTGGATGTACACATGAACGCAAACGTATTTTTAGTTCTTTCATTCGAGCCTCTGAAGAAACAATGGGTTAATTTTATTTTCTCTGGACATTTCCAAACATTTCAACGATGACTGTTTCCTGAACTTCCCAAAAGCTGGCCTCGGACCGAGCTGATGTGTTATTGTTGTTCAAGTTCAGACAGGTAACGTTAATCTTTCACTCATCCTTCAATACTGTTTGCATCAGTAAGTCAAGCCAGGGACTTCACATCGTTTCTTTTAGTAGGATGAAAAAAAAAAACAATAATTGTGAATAAATTGTATACAGAAAGCAATCAATATCTTTCCACACAGCGCGAGTTTATCTGGACACTTGCCAAACTCGTTATGAATTCAATGACGCACGTTACACTGCACAACGAAGCTCTAACTGTATTTACATGATCGTGTCTGCATTAGTGAAAGCAGAGAAGCCAGAAATTGCGTTGCAATGATAATATCTTCATCCTCGCGATCGACAGGCTGTCTGTCCTCAACACAGCAACATTTTATGTGATGGGAATAGATCTAAATACTTCAAAAACATCTCAGGATTTGTTAATCTCGATGGCTGTAATAGTAAAAAAAACGTATAATAGCTGGAGTAAAATTATTCGAGACGGTTTCACATGTAATACATAGCTATTTTATATGCAAGCATGTCAGCCAATCACAGCAGAGGCCGGTTACACACAGCAGACACGCCCCTTCAAACCGAGTGTTCAGATCAGGCTAGGAAAAATAAATGCCTTTTGTTTCTAAATTATGACTATTTTTGATCTAAAAAACATACTAACGTTATAAGCTAGCAGCTAGCTAAAATGCTGGGTTGTTTTAACCCAATTTTTTTGTTAAATATGGACAAGCCCAGCCTTTGGGTTACATTTTTGAATTACATTTTTAACCCAACGTTTGGGTTTGTCCACATTTGACCCAAATTTGGGTTGAAACAACCCAGCATTTTTTAGAGTGTGTGTTTTACACGTTTTTGTTACTATTATTAATTTATTTTGTTACTATTATTAATTATTATTATTATATATTGCAGGATGGTTCAGAACATGGCTTAGATGTTTCTCAAAACATGAGTGTATTCATGTGTGTGTGTAGGGCTATTATAAACACAAAAGTTGTGGACCGCCAGATGCAGTTTGGGCCCAGAGAGCATGAGTCAGACTGTTTATAAGTGTGTGTGTGTTATGAAAGTTGTTTTGGAGTATACTGTACGTGGGAGTGGGTTAGGCAGACCTCTACAGCTCGGCTAAAGGGACTAAGAGCCTTATTTATGAATAAAAATATCTCTCTAAAAGCCCTCTCTCTGATCGAGTGGGTCCCTCGTTTCCTCACTCTATATATAAGTGTCCATGAAAAGCCTGAATCTCAGAGGAGCAGAGTGACATTTACAAATGATCGCTTACGTTCTCTTGCATTTGAGAGCATTGTGTAAACCATGCAACTGTACACCAAAGGGAAATCTGTCAAATTTCAGAAGAATCCTGAATTTGAATTTCATTATAATTTACATAAGTTTCTTCTAGCTGAAGTGTAATGTTTCTAGAACATGTTGAAGGAATAGTTCCCATTAGTATTTAAGGTTATTTATAATAGTAAATCATAATGTATCCTAATAGGAGTGTAACAGTTCTGGGGTGAGTTCACTTTTACTGGTGTTTTGCCGCTTCACTAGGGGGCGATGTCCTCAGTTCTGAAGGTGAGGATGCGGATATAACCAGAGAAGAAGTGAAGTGACAAAAGCATGGATGTGAGCAGTAGCTCAAGGTATTCATCTGTGGTTGGGTTTTTAGGGAGAAATTGTTATTTGCTTTGCTTCTCATTTAAGCCTAATGTTCTGAAACAAGTTTCTCTATTGGACTGTTTTACTCTAAGTTCGACCGCTGAGTGCGCGTGGGAATTATCAATGGATTGTGGACTGAGTCTGTCATCTTTGAATTGATTGAACCTGTGGAACTTCCTGTGGAAATTGATTGACTGAAATCATCGTGCCATCATTGACTTTGACAACGCTGGACTTGTGACAAACTGCGTTGGAAACTCAGGTACGGATTTGTAAATATGGTATGTGTTTGCGTGGAGGGTGAACACGTTTGATGTTACTCGTCTGGCACTTAAATATAATCGCTGCAAAACTCAACGAATGGTACCCTACCTCTTTACAATGATTTCAGTCTGTCTTTTGTAATTCAAGATGGTATGTTACATTAATGGCACCCGAACAGGGACCTTCTGGATTATGTTGAGTAAAAGTAGTGTTTGTATTTAGTTTATGCAACAGCAAATTGGTGTAAGTTGCTGTGTGTAAATTTGGTGTGTTACCCTCTTGAGAATTCTACTTCCGCATAATATTTCCAAATGGCTGATCTTGAGAAGGATGAGTAGCCTGGCTAACGCCAGACCACATATCAATGAGAATGAAACGTGGTCTGGAAACCACACGTTCAATTTCTCGTATTTGAGGCGTGGTTCACGAATGCCCAGAGCCGTATTATTGGGTGCTACAAATGTCTATCAAATGCGCCTGTGCTCTCTCCCCGTTCTGTGATTGGTTCCCTTTCTCAGGGGAAAATTTGGTTCATGGTATCCCTTCTTTAAGGGTTTTTAGGGCCCCCTTAAACGTCGGTAGATGAGGTTATGGGATCCTAACTCTACCCCAGACCTAAACCTAACCCATCACCTAACTGACGTTAAAGGTAAAGTGTCAGTTGTATGACGGCCCGGGATCGCCATCTACCGACGTTTAAGGGGGCCCTAAAAAGGCGGATATTGACGTATGGTCAAAAGACGTCCCAAGACGTCAGTTATATGACTTTTTGGGATGAGACTATGTTATCCAGGTACATTGTCAAGGGGAGTGGAAGAAGAAAGACAAGGCACTATAGCTCTATCCCATGCAAACAGTGTAACCTATGACTTACCTTTGAGCTGGAAAGATGTTGGCCGTGAACAAAAGGAAGACGCTACTCTCCAGACTGTGGGGTGAGGTAAATGAGAGTGAGGTGAAGTCTTCTACCAAGTACATTATGTTAGCCTAAATGCCTACTTTTGCAGAAGTACTATGGACAAGAACGGATGCCAGAATTTACAGGTTGTAATGCCCACAAAGTTTCGTGAACAATGTTTGCAATACGCACACTCCAACCCATTAAGTGGTCATCTGGGACGGATGAAGACATCGAGGAGGCTATTGGAAGTGACTTACTGGCCTGAGATTCGCAAAGATGTCTGGAGGATATGTAAGGAATGTCAAAAGTATAAACCGCGTATTACCAAGCTCGCAGGTCGACTGCAGTCTACACCAGTGGTTGAACCAGGATACCGACTTGATGGGACCGTTCCCCAAAAGCATCGATTGAATGAGTACGTATTGGTGGTTGTTGACTACTGCAGCAAGTGGGTAGAAATGTTCCAGATGAGATCAGCAAAGACCCCTTTTATAGCCGACATCTTAATTAAAGACATCTTCACAAGGTGCTGGCACTCTCTGTAAGATTGGTCTGGGGATGCTAGGCGGTGGTAAGTTTCTGTTTCACTCCCCACATGTCTCATTTAACAGCTGGGAAGTGAACTGCGGTCCCCTATGTGACAGCGTGTCAACAAGGTCCTTAAAACGATGATTGCCTCTTACTGTATGTCCATGATAATCACAAACAATGGGACAGATGGATTGCCGAGTTTTGATATGCCATCAATTCCGCCTGGCAGGAGAGTACTGACCATACTCCAGCTGAGATTGGCTTGGTCCGGAGATTGAAAGGGCCATTCGAACGCTTGGTGCAGAAACCTCCAAATCCTGACCATAAAATTGGCTAGAGCAGCAAAAAGTGATGCTAGAAAGGGTAAAGGGGAATGTGAGGAAAGCTCAAGAACGACAAGCCCGGTAGGAGATCAGTGCAGTATAAAGCAGGAGACTTAGTTTGGATACTCACAGCGAATGCTTACATGGCAAAGTTAGCGGCCAAATGGCAAGGCCCTGCTGAAATAGTGGCACAAGTTAACAGGGTAAACTATAAGGTAAAAATGTTTGAGAATCCTGGTAGAATTGACACATATCATGTTGAAAAGTTGAAACCATTTTACGGGACTGTCCAGCCTTCTGCTAAATCGGTGGGAATGTAACAGTTCTGGGGTGAGTTCACTGTTACTGGTGCTTTGCCGCTTCACTAGGGGGCGATGTCCTCAGTTCTGAAGGTGAGGATGCAGATATAAGCAGAGAAGAAGTGAATTGAGCAGTAGCTCAAGGTGTTCATCTGTAGTTGGGTTTTTGAGGAGAAATTGTTATTTTTCTTTGCTACTCATTTAAGCACATGCTAAATACATCTTGAGACAAGTTTCTCTGCAGTATTGGACTGTTTTACTCTAAGTTCGACCGCTGAGTGCGCGTGGGAATTATCAATGGATTGTGGACTGAGTCTGTCATCTTTGAATTGATTGAACCTGTGGAACTTCCTGTGGAAATTGATTGACTGAAATCATCGTGCCATCATTGACTTTGACAACGCTGGACTTGTGACAAACTGCGTTGGAAACTCAGGTACGGATTTGTAAATAATATGGTATGTGTTTGCGTGGAGGGTGAACACGTTTGATGTTACTCGTCTGGCACTTAAATATAATCACTGCAAAACTCAACGAATGGTACCCTACCTCTTTACAATGATTTCAGTCTGTCTTTTGTAATTCAAGATGGTATGTTACAGGATGATTTTGTCTATTTTGGAAAAATTTACTAAAATTGAAGTTGGCAGCAGCCCTAACTCTCATTATTTATGAGTTCATCAGAGAAGAACAGGTTTGAGGATCATAAATGAATCATTCTTTTGAGTTGGATCTTTTCAGTGAATCACTTTATTTGGTTCAAATCTGAACGATTTGTTTATATGGATCTCGATTTTACCTTTAGTCACGGTGGTTAACAACCCGCCGCAGAGGAAAATGTCCCAAAGAAAAAAGTGAGCAATTACTGTACATTTCGATCTGTTTCTCACAAGAATACTGGCTTGAAAAGACTTAGAATATATTGAATGGACCAGTTGCATTACTTTAATGATTTTGTGTGTTTTATTGGAGCAAACAGCACAGTCTCAGCAGTGTTTGTGCTCAATCGAAGAAAAAAATAGTCAAAAATAGAAACATTTGACGACATTAATTATGCATGGTTATAAAATAAACGTGAAATATGTTGCACTCTAAAAAATCCTGTGTTGTTTTAACCCAATTTTGGGTCAAATATGGACAAACTCAAACATTGGGTTAAAAATGTTATTTAAAAATGTAACCCAATGGTTGGGTTTTGACCCAAAATTGGATTAAAACAACCCAGCATTTTTTCGAGTGGGCTATATGGCTCAAAAAGCTCATTAAAAGATATGCGGAATTAGCACTCAAAATGAAAAATAAAATCACATATGGCTTTTTTAATTGGTTGCCTGAAGACAGTGCACACAACTGAAACAGTTCAGACTACAGTTATTTCTGAAAAACTCACTCCACCAAGAAATGTACAGCTGTGATTTATGTTTCCTAAGAGCTAACATTGCTGTTGTAAAGTCCTTAGAGACTTAGTTCCTCTTGTCACATCAGAATTGCTTTGTTAGACCCTTAAAAACCATACACGTTCTTCCCCTATGGCTATTTTTGACCTCGGTCTCACAGGCATTACCTATTCATTGGCAGAAAGGTAATTAAATCCAGCTGAGATCTTCATTATCAGGGGTTCGTGTGTAAAATCTGCACTCCACACTTACTATCTCTTCAGATATCTACAGATCAGTTATTTTTAAAACACTTATTTGTGGTAATGGACTCTTTTTGGGATGAATGAACAAAGAAACGGAAACGAAAGAGACCTAGACTGATTTGTTGCACTGCCAGCCCTTTTGTCTCGGTTTCTTTGTTTTCACAGTTTTTATAGAGAGATTTAATCTCTTCAGTGGCTTCTGAGTTATGTAATACCATATGCCTTATCCAAGACGGTGATTATGGAACATAAGCCATTCCTACATTCACTACTATAAGCACTGAACTGAAATGATGAGAATATCCCAGATCTGGAGAGTAAGAGAACTGTCCAGTTTGTTTTCATCAAATATATATATATTTTTTTATCTAAGCACAGCAGGGTTGTGTTTCCCAAAACATCATTAGCAAAGCATGGTCGCAAGTTCAGTTAAATGAGTCGTGTTTACCGAAACCATCGTTCTAACGAACATTCGCAAACAGCATCGCAGAGTCGACCTGTGATTAAAGCAGAGTTTCTTGTTTGCCTGACTCAATAAATCCTGATCTTTGGCAACATAAGCAAGCTGACATTCAGTACAATCTGTGTCTTTTATTTAGAATACATAGAAATGTAATTTGCGTCTTTTAGATGGTCAAGAGATTCAAAGCGTCGTTTTTGAGCGAGCTCGAGTGTATGAGAACGAGACTGATTGAATCAAAGCAAAATAAATGAGAAATAGTCCTCAGATGTCATGTCTGTAATGTATAGCTTTCGGGAAACAGTCGTGACTAGCTTGAGTTCTTCAATGATGCATCGTATACGGTATTGAAGCCGCGAGTTACGTCGGGAAACACTCCAGAAAAGTTGTGCGTTTTCGAGTGGTGTTTGGTCACTAAATTAATCCGCATTTCTTAATGAATCGTTTGAGTGAATGATTCAATGAGTTGTGTTTGACTTTATTCGTAATTCAACATGACATCATGACTTTTGCGTAAACATACACGCCACTTTCGAGTCAAGTGGCGTGTTATCTCTACGCATTTTGAGCTAGCCGCGTGTATCCACGTGTATCCGTGTGTATGTCTACGCCATTAACGTCTGAGTGATTCCTCGTGTCTGTACACGCCGTCAAATGTCCAGTCAGAAATGCCATTAACCCCAGTGACGGTTAAGTTTAGGGATGGGGTTGAGGTAAGTCATATATTTATATAACGTTAAGTCAACAGCGTTCATTCATAAACACGCTGAAAAGCGATTATGCTTCTTGATAGCACGCCAAAAATGGAAATACGAATTGGCGTGTCATACACACGCTACTTCATGAGATCAGTCTGCATAATTATATAACTTTATTCTTGTACAGATGGTGCTGAATTAAGCAGTGTATGTGCAAATATTGCACCTAATCCACTTTGTCTGTTTTAAAACATGCAAACAAAGTGCAAGCGTGACTACGGGAAGCAGTCCACCTTGATGGATTCGTTTTCAAACGCAGACGGCAACTCTTGCCGAACACACGGTCTACGCAGCTTCAAGTCATACACACTTAAAGAGCAACATGGCATGTGAGTTTTGCGTAAACATACACACCACTTTCAAATCAAGTGGCGTGTTATCTATATGCATTTTCAGCTATCCGCGTATATGTCTACGCTGTTAAATGTCTGTTAAAATGTAGAGCTACATCTGGGGAGCGATATTTTTTTTATATTTTAGGGGAAGACTAATAAATGGTATTAACCCCAGTGACTGGTAGGTTTAGCGACGGGGTTGGGGTATAGGTCCTATATTTAGACACTCACCTAAAGGATTATTAGGAACACATAAAGGAGTATTCCATCATGTCTCGTTCCCACTGTGCAGACTGGTGGTGTAATGGTGTGGGGGATGTTTTCTTGACACACTTTTGGCGCGTTAATGCCAATTGGGCATCGTTTAAATGCCACGGCCTGCATTGTTTCTGACCATGTCCATCCCTTTATGGGCACCATGTCCCCATCCTCTGATGGCTACTTCCAGCAGGATAATGCACCATGTCTCAAAGCTCGAATCATTTCAAATTGGTTTCTTGAACATGACAATGAGTTGACTGTACTAAAATGGCCCCCACAGTCACCAGATCTCAACCCAATAGAGCATCTTTGGGATGTAGTGGAACGGGAGCTTCGTGCCCTGGATGTGCATCCCACAAATCTCCATCAATCCTATCAATATGGGCCAACGTTTCTAAAGAATGCTTTCAGCACTTTGTTGAATCAATGCCACATAGAATTAAGGCGAAATGGGGTCAAACACAATATTAGTATGGTGTTCCTCATAATCCTTTAGGTGAGTGTATACGTGATCACAATATAAGGTTTTATTAAACTTCACACACACACCATTCTCTCTTCTCTCTCTCGAAAACAATGCCCTGGGCCTGTTTATACTGAAGATATTAGCTTGTTTCAGCATCTGCTGCTTCAATCCCCCAAAGAGTCACAGTTACACAGAGAACAGAAATATAAAAGCAGGATAAAGTGCAAAAGAATACCATTTATTTTTACTTATTTCAATTATATGATTCTATAAAAACGATTTACTTTCCCTGTTGTAGTCACTGTGTTTTTGTGGGGTGGTTTGTCCTCGTTTGAGATCCGTAGGACCCAGAGTAGACAATATATACTGTCAGTTTTTCTTTGAAGAACCTCATAAAATCATTCTTTTGCTGAATTCTTCCGTCACAAAACTCATCACAAACTTATCGTGACCCCAACCAGAGCCAGAGGTCGAATAACTTTATTACATTTCGACAGGACTGGAGTTGGAATGAGTGTCACTGTCAGAAAGAGAAAAGGAAAGGGGGGAGAGAGAGATTGTCTTTCAATCTGTCTTTTTCCCTTTTCCCCTTCTCGCAAATGAAATTTCACTCAGCAGTCAAACTGAGGCTAGTTAAAGTTTAATTACAACATCAATAGATGGATGTGGGCCCGCAGTGTTCTCCCTATAACGTTCCTCTACTTCTGCCAGGACGACGGCTTTTGCTATCCAGTTTTGCTTGTTGGATTTTCAAAATGCCAAATTGAAATGCAATTCTCTCTGAACTTTTATCTCAAATTGACCCAAAATATTGTAAAATTAAATAAAAAATAATAAAGTAGAATTTAATTGAATTTAAATTACAAATCTTAAAAAATAACTAATAATAAAGAGATGGTTATTATAAGAAATTCAATATCCCCTGGACTTTTAAAAATGAAAATAGTTATTTACCCTATATAAAAAAAGTACAATAAAAAAATAAATAAATAATCCGGGAACCACACAGAACGCCTCAGACTGCGGGACTCATTGCTGTTCACTGATTGGATGAGATGAGTTACTGTGTCTTTAGAGGGAGATACGCTGTCACACACTGGGACGATCCCTTTTCTAGCCAGAGTCTGCCGAGGAACACACACCCCCCAAAAACAGCCTGCTGATCCACATTGGTCTTTTTTTCCACATCCATCCTTTTTTCCATTTCCTTCTGTCTCTGCTGAGTAATTCCCTCACTGAGTATTTTGAAAGTGAGAAGAATCTTTTCTGTGTCAATGATGAAATGCATTACTTTTTTAACAAGTTCATGAAAAATGAAATGTGTTTTTTTTGTACCGAGTTAACAAAGTGCCAAAATGGCATGGGAGTGTTACACATTTTATATAAATGTTTTAGATATTTCACAATAAACTAAAGTATAAAAACAAAACCCAAAATCTATAATAATGGTAAAGAGAAGAATTATTCAAATGTTATTCTAGCAGATCTAGTGGCCTGTATAGTACAGTTAAGAGCCATTGAGTTAGAGTCCAAAAGTGCTGTCTAGTTTTTCTAGACTTGTCCCATTCATTTTCCCCATAGGGCTCTTTGAAAAGTCTTTGTTAAAGAGTCATGAACCAATCCAATCATCAATGAGGGGAACCACACCATTACAAACTAGCAGAAAAAAAGGATTTGTAAATCGACAAAAAGACAACCCAAACAGCAACATACTGTAGAGTCAGCCCAGAACTGGCCCACATCTGGCCCACATCCGGCCCACATCTGACACTATGTTGCTGTCTGGAATGTATTTTAAAGGCAAAGACTGAAGGAAGGGAAAGAAATAACTACACTCTAAAAAATGCTTGGTTGTTTCAACCCAAATGTTGGGTTAAAAATGTTGGGTCAAATATGGACAAACCCAAATGTTGGGTTAAAAATGTTGGGTCTAATATGGACAAACCCAAATGTTGGGTTAAAAATGTTGGGTAAAATATGGACAAACCCAAATGTTGGGTTAAAAATGTTGGGATGTTGTAATTGTTGTAATTTTTTTAAATTAGATTATATCACTTGCAATGCTTCATGTGATTGTACATTCTAAAAAATGCTTTGTTGTTTCAACCCCAATTTGGGTCAAATATGGACAACCCCCAAATGTTGGGTTAAAAATGTTGGGTCAAATATGGACAAACCCAAATGTTGGGTTAAAAATGTTGGGTCAAATATGGACAAACCCAAATGTTGGGTTAAAAATGTTGGGATGTTGTAATTGTTGTAATTTTTTTTTAATTAGATTTGGGTCAAATATGGACAACCCCAAATGTTGGGTTAAAAATGTAATTAAAAAATTTACAGTTGAAAGTGAAAGTTGGGTTAAAATTTTTAATTACATTTTTAACCCAGCATGGGTTTGTCCATATTTGACTCAAATTCGGGTTGAAACATCAAAGCATTTTTTAGAATGTACAATCACATGAATCATTGCAAGTGATATAATCTAATTAAATAAT
Source organism: Cyprinella venusta (assembly GCA_038021265.1). Classification (NCBI taxonomy): domain Eukaryota; kingdom Metazoa; phylum Chordata; class Actinopteri; order Cypriniformes; family Leuciscidae; genus Cyprinella; species Cyprinella venusta. The sequence continues at coordinate 35,114,300 of CM075871.1, forward strand.
TACATGTATATAAACAATATATTCTACATTTAATGCAAACCGTGCACACATGTATAAAAGTAGAGACATCATTCGCAGTGCTTCATGGGAGTGGGCGGACAATACAGTTTTCTTTTGGTTTGACTTTCTTGTTTTGATTCTCTGATTGTTTGGGATTTCTTTGCAGAATCATGGGTAATCCAGTTTCTCACTGGTACTAGCACTTTAAAACATGATTATTTAACAAATACATTGAAATAATGCTTCATTAAAGCATTAGCAATGTAGCTCAAGGTATATGGCTGTCTTTTATCAGTTTAAGAGTTATCCAATCTTCATTTCCATATGAAGAAATCACTGTGATTTTTACATACAGAACCTCAATGCTGCACTCCATTTGGCATAAATGGATGGTTGGAAAAATGTATGCTTTTTCTAAATGTAGAAATGTCTTCAGACTCCCGTCCGGTTAGAATTGTTTAAGAACGCACACACATTAGGTGGAGCTGTAGAACGAGTAGGAGAGGAACACAGGTAGCCCGGAGCCAAACACTTCAAACTGTAGACATCCCTCTGTGAGGAACAGCTTGCAGAAAATCCAATATTTCTCCTGACGCATCAAACACAAGGGTCAACAGGTACTGGACTATTGTTCTGGGACCTTCATGATTGCGTCAGAACTTAAAACCAACATGAGTCTCCACTCCTCCACAGCGGTGTAAAGAACTCTGCTTCATTACTATCCTTAACCTTGTATACATGTAAAGACATTTTAGTGATGATTAAGTTTGTTTGTTTTTTTGACAAAATTTGAGACCCCCTTTAAATTTTGGTTTTGAAGCTTTCAGGGGGTCTCATGGGTTAATCTTGGTGGTCGAGCCCCCCCCATATTTCGCACTTTGTTTGTATTACTAAGAACTCTCATTAGTAAGGATGTCACGCTTTCGATTTTAAATCGAAATCGATCGAAATTAATTCACAATCTCGAACTTCAATTTAAAAAATGGAATCGTCCAAGCTGCCACGCCCCTATGTCACGTTAGTTTGGCTTGCCAAGCGGAAAAAAAACGTACATTGAAGTGCTGCGAGTCTATGATCAACCTCCACTAACTTAGCTACAGCCATTCAAAAGATAGCATTGCAACTGGAGACCCATCGACAGAACATGAACCCCGTCGCAGGTGTGGAAGTGTTTTGGATTTCCAGTGAGTTATGTTGATACGTTCGCGCTTCAAATAAGCCACCGTTTGCAGACTCGCGGAAGTTCCAGGAGATAGCGGCTCCCTGATGTACGCAAATTAGTTAAAATCTCGAGCTAGCGAGCAAGAGCGAGTGCATCCCGAGTCAGAGAAAACTGTGCTCCAAACCGTATTGCACGCACAGCAGAGAGGGAGAGAGCGAGAGACCTTACGTGTGTGCCTCATGAAGCGCATGTATGACAGAGAGCATCCTGATTGGCCGATTGCTAAAAATCGAGAATCGAATCGAACAGTGACCTTAGAGTCGAAAATGTAATCGAATCGAGGATTTGGTGAATCGTGACTACTCTTTGGAGTAGTAGACGGTTAGGTTGGGGTTTGGTTTAGTGGAATAAGTTGACGTGCAGTTGCAAAGTTGGTAAAATGTCTAAAGTGGACTATTGCCCCTTTTACACCAAAAAATAACTGGTTGGGAACTGGTGCTGGTTTAAAGTTGGTTCAACTTGTGTTTGTTTTCCACTGACTAGAGAACCCAGCGAATGACATTGTTACGTCACTGTGTACGTCGCCATACATCTCAGCTTTCCCTGAAACGCTTGAGACAACTTTAAAGGTAAAATATGCAGGATTTTTGCAGTAAAATATCCAAAAACCTCTAGGCCAATGTTTTATATTTTGTTCAGTTGATTACTTACAATATCCCAAATGTTTCCAACTATTTGTAAATCGTGAGAAAATTGCGATTTTTAACCAAGGAAAAGGGGCGTGTGAGCAGGGGGGAGGAGTCGCCAGTCAATGACGTCATATCCGCGTTACCCCAGGTTTGACCTCTTATGCAGTAGTAACCATGGCGACAGACGTGTACAACTGGGTCGGTTATGCCCGTTATGCGTGCTCAACAGCGTGAGCGTCTATAGCAGGGTTTGTTCAAACATTATGGACCATAGCAAGCAGACTTTGAGACAAAAAGAGGACTAGAACATCTTTCCAGATGCCGAGAGCTAGCGTCCGCGACTAACTTCGACTTGACAGGGACGCGAGTGTTGCATGTTACGTGAGCAAATCAATGTATTTAAAACTAATCAGTGTTATATACTGTAGTTCAACATGATGAAACATTAGAATATGATCTGTATGTTATTCTCTAATGTTAATCTAGCTTAGTCTCATACAGCCGACACACAACCTAACATTCAACACACACAAATGCCGTTTAGTGTGATAGTGAAACTGTTAGAGCAAGTGAAGCAGCATTGCGTTACCTCAAGTTTAATTTGTCTAATAAACTGACCTGTGTGAGTAATTCAGCGTGTAGTTCAGTAGAATTAAATGTCCTAATTCCTTAATATCCGCGGGATTCGCGTTGCGTGTAGCGCTGGTATAGCGTTACGTCTAGCAATCGTGCCCTGCTTCATACTACAGTCGTGTTAAAAACATCAATGTATTCACTCATCCATAAAAGATCCATCAGCTTAACGACAAGATCCATAATTCCGCTTAATGCGGAATATACGTCATTAATATACGCCTTTGTTATTGTAGCGACCCCTGGTGGCGAACCACAAAGAACTGATTCGCGAGTAGGCACCGGCTCCGAACCGGCTCTCAAAATGATGGTGATATGGCAATAAAGTGTTACCTTTTCTTCAAAGATTGAGTAATTGCTAGTAAAACACACACTTAATTACAAAGAAATGGCGAGTAACACATTAAATTAAGTAGAAAGGCTGTACTCCAATAATCTTCGAAAAATCGTGTTTTTTGACAGTATAGCTAACATATTTCAAACTCTAGCTTGATGTATCATTGTGATTCAACTTGCATTCCTTTCCCAGAAAATAAACAGAAAAACAAAGTGATAAAGACTATCCCCTGGGATCGCAGAGCTGCGTGTGTATTCGGCGGCTGCGATGGCAGAACACGTTAAAGCAGATTGGATGTGTCAGTTATTATTCAGTATTCAGAATTGATGAGTCCTCCAGCACCTACGAAGAGTTATAATGGAGTGGAATTCAATAGGATGAAACCGTTTATAATCAATAGCCTGAAATGCGTCAGATTTTCACAATGAATGCCGCTGGGTGTGGAGTTTGTGTGTGTAAATTAGTCCAGGAGCTCAGGGACTTGTGTCCTGCAGATGTATCTCTGTGTCTCTTCCCTCGGGATAACCATCATGTCCTCAGAGACTATCTCCCTCTTTCTCTCCTTTTCCGTGTATTGGAAACCTCTTGGGCACGTATTCCTGGGACTCCAGCCACGGGAGAGGGGAAAAGAGGAGTAAAGGTACAAAAGATGAATTATTCAATCTGTCCTTCAGAGTTACGTCGGATAAATAGACAGATATTCATGTTTTATACCTGGGGTCTCTGAGACTCAGCTGTGGTTATCGAACTGTCCTGTAAAAAAAATACGGTAGCAATATTTTTAGATTTTCAGATTTAACTTAATTTTGCTGTCTAAAAAAATATATATATTGCATTAAAGGGATACTCCACTTTTTTGGGAATAGGCTCATTTTAGCTATTCCCAACTCCCTCAGAGTTAAACAGTTGAGTTTTACCGTTTTCGAATCAATTCAGCCGATTTTCTGATATTTAGAAGAATATCAGTAACCAGACAGTTTCTGGTCTCGTTGACTGCCATATAGTAGGGAAAAATATATACTATGGAAGTCAATGAGACCAGAAACTGTCTGGTTACTGATATTTTTCTAAATATCAGAAAATCGGCTGAATTGATTCGAAAACGGTAAGACCTAACAGTTTAACTCCGGGGGAGTGGTCAAATGAGCCTATTTCCAAAAAAAGTGGAGTATCCCTTTAACTTCTTTAATGTTAATATACCAATTACCACTTTTGTATACTCTAACAACAAAAATAGTTTTTGCGTCTATATGATACGCAGTTTTCACATGCTCACAAACTCCCCACCCCCTAAACCTGCCCTGAGGGTTTTCAGTGCGTAGAATATGTACGCAAAACCCATTTTTGGCATATAAATGGTACGAGAAATGACATTCGTGGTATAGATACGCAATTACATGAGACTGTGTTGGAAAAATATAGATCAGGGCCATTTACATAAACATATACATTTATTAGGGATGCACCGATATGAAAATTTTGGCCGGTACCGATAATTCTTTATATTTGAAAGCCGATAACCGATATATCGGCCGATAAACTTAAATCCAAATTTTTATCTAATTTTGAGAGCCTGATTACAAAAACAAAAGTCTCACAATTAAATCCATGTCCGTGTTATAGTGTTGTATAGCCGATATGACAGATTTGCGCTGCACATGTTGTACCGAACCGTATTTTCATTTTTTGAAGAGATTTCAATCGTATTTCAAGAAATTCAAAAACATAAACAGTGCTCAACAAGTGTCTCAGCTGAAGCTTTAATTTATCAGCTTTAATATATCGGCCACATTTTCTTACCAGGCTGATAATGAAAATGAACATATATCGGCCGATGATGATATCTCGTGCATCCCTAACATTTATGAATTTGGCAGATGCTTTTATTCATAACGACTTGCATTGCATTCTTGATGCATATTTTATTAGCTCTTGCTTTCCCTGTGAATCGAACCCATGACCTTGGTGTTGTTAGTGCCATGCTGTGCCACAAAATATCATAGATATATGCAGTGTGAGAGCTTTCCTGGGCATATGTTGAGGGTTGATGTCCAGTTAAAGCACTGCAGTGACCCCGTCACACTTAGAATAAAAGTTTTATTAAAACTCCTTCTTGAACTCGGTGCACTCCTTGACTGCAGCATTTGTTTAGATATAGGACATCTGTCTTGTTATGGGATAACCCATCATCACCTGAACGCTCATGATCACGAGTGTCGTGGCATAACTTCGGCATGCGGTGCCATGATAGAGAATCGGAGCCTGGCATCAGCAGCGCCAATCCATTTACAGTCAACATGTTGCATTCAGGCCACCGTGTTTGGCCACACACAAAGAGCTTCAAGGAGCATGTTACGGATCACATGCCTATGAGAACTGAACGTATTTACATCTCTGACTTCCTTAAGGAGTCTCAACTTCTTTGTTTGGCCTGAGAATTGCAGGAGACCTTTTGAGACCCTTTACTTACTCTTACTGTATTTATGGTTGGATTTTCGCAGAGATCCCAACAATATAAATGCAAAAAATATTCATTTTTAAAATAAACTCTTAATTTCGTTAATTTGACCTAATTGGTTCCCAGAAGACAGATTTTAGGCTTTAACCCATCTGTTGCATCAATCAGTAGATATGCACTTTTCAGCAATGCGAATTTTATCCAATACAACAATATGAATTGGACCAAGAGCTGCATGATTAATAGTTAGGATTGGTCCAAACACCCACGCGATCTTATTCCTAAATGACAGCGATTCATCTCTGTCTATTAAACCTTTGACAAGTAGCCTACGATCACAGAGAACACTCAGATCTGTGTTGGCGCTGGCTGTCATGCATAGACAAACCGTCTTTCCAGCCACAGTATCAGTGTTTTTGTGTTACACTTATTCAAATTATCTCACAAAAACTGCAATAAAAGTTTGGATATGGATCAAAATAGTAAAATCACCTTTTGAAAGTAACTAAAATTGTGTCAAATACATACATCAACAACTGTTTTTGTTATTGAATCAATAATTTAAGAGATTCATTAAAAATGCTGATTCATATAATAATAAAACAAGTAAAGTATTTGAGTGAGTCATTGAATCATTCATTCGATTCTTTCAAAAACGCTGATTCATATAATAATAAAACAAGTGAAGTATTTGAGTAAGTCATTGAATCATTCATTCAAGAGATTCGCTCAAAAACGCTGATTCACCCAATAATAAAACAAGTGAAGTATTTGAGTGAGTCATTGAATCATTCATTCAAGAGATTCGTTCAAAAACGCTGATTCATATAATAATAAAACAATTGAAGTATTTGAGTGAGTCAATGAATCATTCATTCAAGAGATTCGCTCAAAACACTGATTCACATAATAATAAAACAAGTGAAGTATTTGAGTAAGTCATTGAATCATTCATTCAAGAGATTCGTTCAAAACGCTGATTCATATAATAATAAAACCAGTGAAGTATTTGAGTGAGTCATTGATTCATGCATTCAAGAGATTCATTCAAAAACGCCGATTCACATAATAATAAAACAAGTGATTTGAGTGAGTCATTGAATCATTCATTCAAGAGATTCGTTCAAAAACGTTGATACATATAATAATAAAACAAGTATTTGAGTGACTCAATGCACGTATGGACATTACACATGTCTAGCTGAAAACATACGATTTTCACTAACAGTAAGTCATGCGCACATGATATACGTGTGTGTGTGTGTGTGTGTGGTGATGTAGAGCAGTGGCGGTCCTTAATTGTGCATTCTCATTCAGGTGTGTACAAACGATGTGTACTGAACAAACACATGAGGGCAATCCGCCTGAACAGCTGGGCTCAGTGTCACAGCGCTACACCTCAGTGAACACAGCCAGGGAACACACACCAACTAATGACAAACACACCCGAGAGGAGACGTGTCGAGTAGGAGATGCCCGCTGACTCCAATCCAAGCACTGATTTCATAACCGGTTGCTGAAGTTGCATAAACCTACGAAATGAGATTCAGATCTACAGCTAGATAGACGCGTGTGTTGACATGTAGACAAAGATTGTCATCTGGTAGTTTATGGAGCAGGGAAAACCCTGTGCAAACCTACCAGCATCACGAGTTACAAACACTTCTAGGACGTGATGCGCAATTAAAAATGCTGTCGTTAAAAATGCAAATCTCTGCCGTTTTAGAAAGTTTTGCTAAGGCAGCGTTTGCACTGCAGGTCTTGATACCCAAATCTGATATCCATTTTTATTTTTATTTTGATGACTAGCTTGCATCTTCTTTTAAAAGTGACTCATATGACTACCCGAGGTAGAAATAAAACGAAAAGGAAGTAAAACGGACACAGATGAAAATGTGTACCGTGAAATACAATGCAAGTCGCTTTGGATAAATGCATCTGCCACATGCATAAATGGAAATGATAATAGACTACAATCTTTAAAGAGATAGTTCACTTTGAAATTAATTTTTGATATGTTTTAGCTTACCTCGAGGGCATCCAAGATGTAGGTGTCTTTGTTTCCACAGTATTTTCAATTTTGATATTTTTAGGTCAAACCGTTCTTGTCTGTCAGACATATAATGGAGGTCTATGGTCACCACCTCAAAGAGCATGCACAGAGAAGTCCAAATTAAACATGATTTAATGACTCGTAAATGTAAGTACTAGAGCCAGGCCGGCCGATATTAGGCATTTTCCAAAATATCGGTATCGGCAGTTATAATGGCCGATAAAAATAAAATAAAAACGGACGAAACACGCTTCAATCATCTCTCCTTGGCCTGTTATATTGAAAATGTATGTTTTACAATTTGCAGTATGATGTTATCTATTGCTAAATTAAGGCTCATCATAGACTAGCTAACCACAAAGCTAACTAACGCCACTATCATCAGTGGAAGACCGCTAACGTTAGCATTAACGAGCTTGGAAACCACAATGAACTTTTTCTGCCTAAATAAAGTAATGATTACTGTATTTATAACTAGCATATCTCTAGTTACAGTCCCTGCTTTGTAAAATGTAAGTTATACTTGCGAGGAGTGAACATTTAGACATAGAGAAAAAGTATCAAACGTATCTTGTGCAAAAAAAGTTAGCTTTTCTTTTACACGTGTGTGAAATCCAACAATATTTAATAATAAAAACCTATTGGCCGATATATCGGATTTTAAAACCCAAAATATTTGTATCGGTATCGGCCTTCAAAATCCTTTATCGGTCGGGCTCTAGTAAGTACACATTGATGGCCTAAGACACGAAACGAGCGGTTTGTGTGAGAAAACGAACAGTGTTTATATCGTTTTTACCTAGAAAAATGAAAAAATGGTAGAAAAATTAGAAAATGGTTGAGGCAGCTGCTCATTTGTAATCACTTAAATGCATTTGCAACTAATCTGACCTTAAGCTAGATGATAAAAATGGTTTCTCTCACTTGTGTCGGATGTCTCCATCTTTGGACATCAAAACAAACCGCTGCTGATAATAACAGAAGACGAATGTGCACAACAAGATCCCCATATCTACCTCTTCACCGAAATGTGCCGCGCTATCAGTGTGTGTGTGCGCTCTTACCTGCACTTCACATCGTGTGGGAAGGAAAGACCAGTTCAGGATTGGCACAGTTTTTAAGAGAGTGTGGGTGCGCTGAGCACAACACAGCGTTCACATTATCTGCGCTCAACGATATCTTACCTTTCACTGAATTCAACTCAGAACTCAAACGCTATAAAAAAGCAACAGATTTGTTGGCACATGCAAACAGTTCAAGTGTGTAAACAGAGCTGATTTTGCTATTGCAATTATGGAAAAGAGCAGCAGCTCTTTTCTTTTCTGGGCCGAGAGTTGCACGCGATGCAATCATGATGATGCAGCATCGAGAAAATGATTTAAGAGCAACCACTTCGCCAGCTCTACTATCATTTGCATACACTTTTCATGCGAGGCACCTACAGTGATTACCGGCGCATTTAAATATCACACAAATACCAGCCGACGGGTCATTTTAAATGTTAGCAAGCTAGCAATCTTATACAGGCACGTTTGACGAGGTGTCCCATGCTAACTTGCACTGACCTTGTTTTTGGTTGTCATATAAACAGATATTCTTTGATTATGTAACTGCGTGTTGCATAACACACACTAGGATGACCAATCAGGTATGACAAAGCAATGCACTGTGGTTCTGCACTGATTCTGCCGGGGTAATGAAACCGCCACTGTTCAGACACTCCAGCCTGTGAAGAAGAGGGCCAGTGACGCACTTGAATGACTCTGTTGTGCCCTTAACTACTTCACAATCACAAGTGGCCATCCTTCCCTATATACAGAGAGAAGCTGCAGCTGCAATTTCTGTCTGCACACAACTCAAATACTGGAGAATGTGGAGAAGAACTTGTGATTCCTTAATAATAATCCTTACGATTACACACCAGCTCTGTTCCAAGGCATAGTGCCCCGTCTCTTCACGAATCAGACTCGTCCTGAAGAGATGGCCCACCTTTGTATCATTTTAAGAAGAGTACATGATGTACTTTTAGTTTTTAATGAATATACTTAATTATAAACTGAGAGTATTCGCAAATTCCTAATTTCCTATTCCGGATTTTGAAGGCCGATACCGATATGAATATTTTTGGGTTTTAAAATCCGATATATCGGCCGATATTTCTTTTTTTTTATTAAATATTGTTGGATTTTACACACGTGTAAAAGAAAAGCTAACTTTTTTTGCACAAGACACGTTTGATTCTTTTTCTCTATGTCTAAATGTTCACTCCTCGCAAGTATAACTTACATTTTACAATGCAGGGACTGTAACTAGAGATATGCTAGTTATAAATACAGTAATCATTACTTTATTTAGGCTGAAAAAGTTCATTGTGGTTTCCAAGCTTATTAATGTTAATGTTAGCGGTCTTCCACTGATGATAGTGGCATTAGCTATAGCTTTGTGATTAGCTAGTCAATGATGAGCCATAAATTAGTAATAGATAACATCATACTGCAAAATTTAAAACATACATTTTCAATATAACAGGCCAAGGAGAGATGATTGAAGCGTGTTTCGTCCATTTTTTTTTAATATTAATTTATCGGCCATTATAACTGCCGATACTGATATTTTGGAAAATGCCTAATATCTTTTATATATATATATATATATATATATATATATATATATATATATATATATATATATATATATATATATATATATATATTAATTTATCGGCATTATAACTGCCGATACTGATATTTTGGAAAATGCCTAATATCTTTATTTTTATTTTTTTTATCTTAATTTATCGGCCATTATAACTGCTGATACCGATATTTTGGAAAATGCCTAATATTTATTTATTTTTTTTAATCTTAATTTATCAGCCATTATAAGTGCTGATACCGATATTTTGGAAAATGCCTAATATCTTTTATATATATATATATATTAATTTATCGGCATTATAACTGCCGATACTGATATTTTGGAAAATGCCTAATATCTTTATTTTTATTTTTTTTATCTTAATTTATCGGCCATTATAACTGCTGATACCGATATTTTGGAAAATGCCTAATATTTATTTATTTTTTTTAATCTTAATTTATCAGCCATTATAAGTGCTGATACCGATATTTTGGAAAATGCCTAATATCTTTTTTTATATATATATATTAATTTATCAGCCATTATAACTGCCGATACTGATATTTTGGAAAATGTCTAATATTTTTTATTTTTATTTTTTAATATTAATTTATCAGCCATTATAACTGCCGATACAGATATTTTGGAAAATGCCTAATATCTTTTTTTTTTAATATTAATTTATCAGCCATTATAACTGCCGATCCTGATATTTTAGAAAATGCCTAATATCGGCCGATATATCGGTCTGGCTCTAGTGTTATTTACAATGAAAGTAAAATTGATTAGAGTTTAAATGCATAATGAATGGCCTTGAGAGTGTTTTGACATATTTATATGTACAGCAATTTCATAATTATATTGTTTTTAAAATATGATTAAAATGTAGGCCTACCTTTTTCATTAATCTTGTAGTAAATGCAAGTAGCCTATTATTTTATAAATATAATTTTAAGATTTGAAGTACAATGTTGTTGCCAAAATCATCCACTATACTCTCATTCGCTATTCCCTACATTAGTCCACTAATATAATGAAAACGAGTGAGTGAATACTGAATGCGCCGCATGAAGTGCTGCCACTTTTGCGTAGTTTGTGCTTGCTGTTTATAATCATTTAAAAAAGGAATGTACCAGCGGACCAGCGGTTTGGAAAATGAATGGATGGATGATTCAGGTGTGGGCACCATCTTCTGGTCAGACGCGGGATTTAATTTAGTACGCGACTCTCACAGTGCATTATGGGTATTCTCTAGCCGTTGAACATACAACGATTGTAAACTCATTGTTGCTTTGCATTGTGGGATTGATTGAGATGTCCACTTTGGTTTCAGACACCACTATAAATGGCTGTTCCCTCAAATAGTGCTCTATAAGTGGACAAGTGAAGTGGATTTACTTATTGTAGAGTTACTGAAAGTTACCATAAGCATTGTAATATTTAAAGCAGATGTCATAACAAATGTCAATAGACTGTGAAGTTTATAAAACAAGCGGTTCATTCAGAAATTCATAAGATCTTACCTTCATGCTGTGGAAATACAAAACACAAGACAGAACACAAAAAGTGCAGTGCTAAAAAGGGCGAGGGCTACATAAGGTCTATACACATCTGTGATTGAACAGAACTGATTCAAATGATTTCACAACAAATGGACATCTTGGACGTGTTAGCTTGTTGCTAAGCTAACGGTGTAGTTCTAAGAAGCATAAAAGCAAACATCACGCACAAATATTTTGTATAAATATCATCTTTATTATTGTACTAACTATTTCTTTGTTTATACAACATTGCATGAAATAGTAAATTTATCATTATTCTCCCACTTTGTCCACCATTTTGGATGCATTTATCCATGAAACTCTGCACAATCTATTGTGAGATTGCCAGTCAGCAAATAGAAGAGCCTTAACTTCTAGAACAGTCTTTGTTTCTGGTGTGTACATGTGATGCCTTCATATACAACTAGACTTGTAGTCAAACCACCTAAACCGAGACCAAGACCGAGACCAAGACCAGAGCGTATCGAGACCGAGACCAAGTCGAGACCAAGACTGTGAACAAGACACTACCAAGACCGAGACCAAGACCAGAGGGTATCGAGACCAAGAGCGAGACCAAGACTGTGAACAAGACACTACCAAGACCGAGACCAAGACCGAGACCAAGACCAGAGGGTATCGAGTCCAAGTCCAAGACCAAGACACTACCAAGACTAGAGGGTATCGAGACCAAGACCGAGACCAAGACCAGACGGTATCGAGTCCAAGACCGAGACCAAGACACTACCAAGACTAGAGGGTATCGAGACCAAGACCGAGACCAAGACCAGACGGTATCGAGTCCAAGACCGAGACCAAGACACTACCAAGACTAGAGGGTATCGAGACCAAGACCGAGACCAAGACTAGAGGGTATCGAGACCAAGTAGAGACCAAGACCGAGACCAAGACCAGAGGGTATCGAGTCCAAGTCCAAGACCAAGACACTACCAAGACTAGAGGGTATCGAGTCCAAGACCAAGACACTACCAAGACTAGAGGGTATCGAGTCCAAGACCAAGACACTACCAAGACTAGAGGGTATCGAGACCAAGACCGAGACCAAGTAGAGACAAAGACCGAGACCAAGTCCAGAGGGTATCGAGTCCAAGACCAAGACACTACCAAGTCTAGAGGGTATCAAGACCGAGACCAAGACTAGAGGGTATCGAGACCAAGACCGAGACCAAGTAGAGACCAAGACCGAGACCAAGACCAGAGGGTATCGAGTCCAAGACCAAGACACTACCAAGTCTAGAGCGTATCAAGACCGAGACCAAGTCGAGACCAAGACCAGAGGGTATCGAGACAAGTTGAGACCAAGACCGAGACCAAGACACTACAAGAATAGAGGGTATTGAGACCAAGACCAGAGGGTATCCAGACCAAGACAAAGTCGAGACCAAGAGCAGTGGGTATCAAGACCGAGACCAAGACCAGAGGGTATCAAGACCAAGACCGAGACCAAGACCAGAGGGTATCAAGACCAAGACAAAGTCGAGACCAAGAGCAGTGGGTATCAAGACCGAGACCAAGACCAGAGGGTATCCAGACCAAGACCGAGACCAAGACCAGAGGGTATCAAGACCAAGACAAAGTCGAGACCAAGAGCAGTGGGTATCAAGACCGAGACCAAGACCAGAGGGTATCAAGACCAAGACAAAGTCGAGACCAAGAGCAGTGGGTATCAAGACCGAGACCAAGACCAGAGGGTATCAAGACCAAGACAAAGTCGAGACCAAGAGCAGTGGGTATCAAGACCGAGACCAAGACCAGAGGGTATCCAGACCAAGACCGAGACCAAGACCAGAGGGTATCAAGACCAAGACAAAGTCGAGACCAAGAGCAGTGGGTATCAAGACCGAGACCAAGACCAGAGGGTATCAAGACCAAGACAAAGTCGAGACCAAGAGCAGTGGGTATCCAGACCGAGTCGAGACCAAGACCAGAGGGTATCGAGACCAAGACCAAGACAAAGTCGAGACCAAGACCAGAGGGTATCCAGACCGAGACCAAGACCAGAGGGTATCGAGACCAAGACAAAGTCGAGACCAAGAGCAGTGGGTATCAACACCGAGACCAAGACCAAGAGGTCCGAGACCAAGACCAAAGACCGTCAAGGCAGTGACCATGTAAAAGCCGTGACATACATCACTAAATGCAGCCTGCAATTATGGGTCTGATTTATGAGACCCACGCAGCCGTTGGTGCATGGTTTGCATCATTCATTTGAATGACACCAAAAGTTCACCTCTCACAAGGTACTGTCTGTATTGGGCTGCCGAGTCCAAATGAGGCCTTGCAATCTGGCAGTGTATTCGGGCACTGACAAATCTCCAGATGTTCCTTCCTCTGTAAAGCTCTGAGTAATAAATATAACTAAAAAAAAGGGCAGCTCCCCCCACTTCAAATAGAAACCATATCCATAAAGCAGAAAGTGAACATACGGCCATCATGTACATGTGATGTGCTTCAGTGCAAGCATTTAGACTCTGTTTCACTCTCCCTGTAAACAGAGCTCGCTCACACTGTCATGTAGATGAATCGCCCTCTTCAGGCTGTGCCAGGTATTGCTACAGATATTCGGGGATGACTTCACAATCACATATGCTCAAAAATTGGGTTACACTTTATTTTAAGGTGTAATATTAATTAACTACATGTACTTACTGTAGGGGTAGGGTTTGGTTGAGGGTTAGATACATGTAATTATGCATAATTTACTTTAATTACTATGGTAAGTACAGTATGTACCACTGTAAAATAAAGTGTTACCCAAACTTTAGAATCTCTAAACTGAAATATCTGATTAATCACAAACTGAAATAGGCTCACTGTAAAAGTTTAGATGATACTTCATTACATTTAACTTTGAACATTAAGTCATATAGGAGACGCGTGTGAGATCACTAGGAGAATCAAGAAGCAGGAGATATATGTCTCCATTTATTCTCCATTAAATATTGCAGATGAAAAACAAGATTGAATTTAACTTTATTAAATACTAATGAGCTTCACAAAATATCTAGTGGTGATATTTAAAAAAAAAAAATCAAATAAAAATCACGAAAGGAAAAAAAAAAACATTGTTAAAAAAAATCAGACAAAAGTGTGGAAGTAACATAGAAATGCAGCGTGAGAGCTGGAAATAAGGCTTGTGTGAAGTCCGAAGATGAGGATATTGTTTCTGGTGTTGTATTTACAGTACTTGCACTCATGTATGTTCTCATGTGCTCATGTTGGGTGTCAAGAATGAGGATGAAGATATAAAATGGCCCCCTGGTCTTCCAGTTTCTTCAGGACTTGACCCTCTTGGTTGAGATCGTGGTAGGAATTCTGAAACAACAAGGACATCCAGTAAAGCAAAGCAATGTTACACAGTCTTAGAAGAAAAGGCTCAATATAAAAGCGTTCTGTCAGGCAGATCATGGGATCATTTTATAGAATTAGGTTTAATTCATCAACTTGTTTTAAAGGAGTAGTTCACTTTTAAAATAAATTTTGCTGATAATTTACTCACCCCCATGTCATCCAAGATGTCCATGTCTTTCTTTCTTCAGTCGAAAAGAAATGAAGGTTTTTGATGAAAACATTCCAGGATTTTTCTCCATATAATGGACTTCAATGGGAACCAAACAGTTCAAGGTCCAAAAGACAGTTTCAGTGCAAACTGCAAACTGTTCAAAGGGCTTTGAATGATTCCAGACGATGAATAAGGGTCTTATCAAGCAAAACAATCACTGATTTAATGAATAAATAACAAAGTTTAAGTTTTATAAGCTCAAATGCTCGCCTTGCTCTGTTAGGATGCGCGTTCATGACTCTCCTGTTCGAATTCGAACGAATCTTTTCCCGAGTCAATTCGTTCATTTTGTTCATTGAATGAACCAAATGACTCGAAAAAAGATTCGTTCATTTTGATGAACGAGTTCGAACAGGAGAGTCACAAACGTTCATCACAGAACAGAGCAAGGCGACCATTTGAGCTTATAAAACTTAAACTTTGTTATTTATTTATTAAACGAGCGATCGTTTCGCTTCATAAGACCCTTATTCATCGTCTGGAATCATTTAAAGCCCTTTGAACAGTTTGCGGTTTGCACTGAAACTGTCTTTTGGACCTTGAACCGTTTGGTCCCCATTGAAGTCCATTATATGGAGAAAATCCTGGAATGTTTTCATCAAAAACCTTAATTTCTTTTCGACTGAAGAAAGAAAGACATGGACATCTTGGATGACATGGGGGTGAGTAAATTATCAACAAATGTACTCCTTTAATTCATTGGCAACACTTTTTTTTCCGATTGTCCAGTATAGCAACTTTGAAACTACGTCAACTAGCAGTGATCAGAGTATTAGTAGGTTAGTAGTACTACTAACCTGAACCCTAACAGTCTACTAATGCTCTAATGAGCTGACATGAATTTGCAAAGTTACTTATAGTCAGATGAATGTCTGTTGTGTTAGTAGATATTAAGCAGAAAGTCTACTAATACTGAAGTGGACTATCGAAATACAGCCCAGTTTTTTTGTTTCAATTACAAAAAACCAACCTTCATGGACTTCATTGTTTCTTTTCCATAATAGTGTATGGGCTGTTTCTGGTTTCGGGACTCTGGATATCCGAATCCAGCGACGTGCACAACGTCACAGTAGTTTAATGCCACAAACACTGCCAGAATACCAGTGGTGGGATGGACTGGTTTCTGATGGAGAAACAGAAGAAGTGCAGTTTAGAATAGATGACTTCTGTTTAATAGTGTCCTCCTGCAGGGGGCGGCTGAACACAGCTTTACCTTTCCTATGAATGCTTAAAGGGATAGTTCACTTTGAAATTAATTTTTGATTTGTTCTAACTTACCTCAAGGGCATCCAAGATGTAGGTGTCTTTGTTTCCACAGTATTTTCAATTTTGATATTTTTAGGTCAAACCGTTCTTGTTAGTCATATAATGGAGGTCTATGGTCACCACCTCAAAGAGCATGCACAGAGAAGTCCAAATTAAACATGATTTAATGACTCGTAAATGTAAGTACACATTGATGGCCTAAGACACGAAACGAGCGGTTTGTGTGAGAAAACTAACAGTATTTATATCGTTTTTACCACTTGTAAACACAGCCATGTCCAAGCACTCTGAGGGCGAGGGTACTTTGTGGCTAAGAGGTAAAACGATATAAATACTGTTCGTTTTCTCACACAAACCGCTCGTTTCGTGTCTTAGCCCATTAATGTGTACTTACATTTACGAGTCATTAAATCATGTTTAATTTGGACTTCTCTGTGCATGCTCTTTGAGGTGGTGACCATAGACCTCCATTATATGACTGACAGACAAGAACGGTTTGACCTAAAAATATCAAAATTGAAAATACTGTGGAAACAAAGATTTTGGATGCCCTCGAGGTAAGCTAAAACATATCAAAAATTAATTTCAAAGTGAATTATCTCTTATAGTTATCTATAACCAACTTTTTTCTATGCAAATAAGTCCAATCAAATGCTGTCTCCCCACTAAGGTCCACCAGCGTCCGTCATGGCCTTTATGTCCGCACAAACCTTAATAGGACATACGTCAACATCGGACAGAACATTTTTATGAGGTTTTAAACTTCTTGTCATTTTATAAGCATTGTAAAATCGTTGAACACACACCTAAGCTGGCATAAAAACAATGTTATAAACCACATAAAATGTATTCACTGTGAACTTTAGGCAGAAATCACCTTATGCATGTTGGAAAACGTCTGCTTAGTGGAACGCTATGGAAAGTAATGCATCTTGGTTTTTTCCAGCCCTGACTGCTTAAGTTGCATCTTTCTCTCTTTTTCCAAGTCATTAGCTTTTCCGCATTGCTCCATGCTTTCCGCAGCTACTGATCCGTTCAGTCCCACACAACATATCCTCTCTAAACACACTTGCATACATCTACTCAGAGATGCGAATCTCAGTCTCCATTTCAACAACTCAAATTAAAACAAGAGACTTCCTACTTTCTTCTTCTCATGTAGCCCTCAAACCGTATTCCCTTTATAGCCCTTAATCCTGTAATTGTGAACAAATGTGGGCACAGAGGACTCAGGTGTGATCCTAATTTTTGTTTATTATAAATGTTATATCACTATCTTCGATAAAGTTTTGTCTATCCATTTATGGTGTTTTTATTTATTTTGGGGGTACTTTTGAATTTATTTACTTTAAAAAGTACCATATTTTCTGTGTAAATTATGCTTATTTTTTATTTTTTTTTAACTACATTAAAATATCATTCCGATAAGTTCTTAGAGCTAAAACCTAAAGATGAAGTGACTTTGCTGTCACCTGGTGTCTTATTTTGGCTTATTTTAGAATGCTCTAAATTACAGTTTTAGTTCTTCCCATTCATTTCTATGGGTGCCCATTTTTGACCCAAATACAAAATTAAGGAGTTTTTTTTTTCATCCACTTAACTTTGTAAAAATAAGTAAAAAAAATTGTGTGTGTTCAGGAGGCAAACTTAGGAAAAGTAGCCAAGTCTTATACCGCTCAGATCAAGGGAAGTATTTTTTTAAAAATAAATCAAAACTATTTTGCCCACATTTGTCCAAAACACAGTTGTAGGGTTAGTGGTCTTTACTTGTATACTTGTATATTTAAGTATATTTGTATATTTTTTGTATATTTGTATATTTATACTTATATATATTTATATATATTTATATTTATACTTATATTTTTCTTAAATATACACATACTTGTATATTTAAGAAAAAAAATATTTATATATAAAATATTTATATATAATATAAATTATATATAAATCTATACAGTATATACATGAAAATATTTCTTAAATATATACAAGCATGTGTGTGTGTATTTATATATACAAAATAATTATACACAGTGCACTCACATATATTATGTAAACACAAACTTTTATTTTGGATGCGATTAATCGCGATTAATCGTTTGACGGCCCTAATATTAATATAATTTTTTTAAGTGTCCAAATACTGTTTTTGTGCCCTGTAAATAATTAGTTGTGTGCCTTATAAATGGTAATAATAATAATAAACACAACCCTACAGAGGATAAATGGTTTGGACAATGGATTTAATTATAATATTACTAATAATAACAGGGCTAGATTGTATTCTAGATAATAAAATTTTGAATTAATCATAAAATAAACAACAAAAAAACCCCTAAATTGACCCTTTAAAGATTTGATTAATGTAAAAGATTAATTTTTTTTTAGAAATGCCCACATGGTTTTCTGTGACTGTGCACCCTGAATAAACAACAAATATAACAGACTAGATTACAGAATTAGTTATTTTCCGGTTTCTTGTTCTGCTTTTAATTGTAGACGCCAGTGCTTCTGCGAACATTTCCCCTTGAAAGCTCTCGACCTCGACACACGAGATGCGAGTCTGTATACTGTGTGTGTTAGTCGTACAGTAAGCGTCCAGGTTAAGAACTAGTTTGGCCAGCAGTGTGTTGATGTTTGACTAAAAACATCCCTCTGTTTCAGTTTTTGCGAGCGTGGGTGTGCACGTGTGTTCCCCATGTTTATTGACAGAGTTCGGCTCTGTTTGCGTGATGTGTCTGTGATTCTGGCTGTCTGCTCAGAGTCAGCCCTCCAAACAAGCTCAGTAAACTGACAGAAATATGTAGAGGGATGTGCCTCCAAAAAATACAAAAGTACACAGGAAAGAGGATGTATGTGTTTGTTTTAGCCTGACTGAAACTGTGCTAAGTTTAAAATTATAGATGACAAAATGATAAAGAGGGAGTAACGTGTACCAGACGCATTTCTTATAATAATTCTTTGGCAGTACAGATAATTGACCATACAAATATGTATCTTGGCTGTCACAAAAAACAAACCGAATCCAAAATTAACACACGTGAGTGAAACGTGGCCCTGGGCCCTGGTGAGGTAAACTTAATTTGATTAGAAACAGCTTCGACAAGTCGATCTGAAGAAATCAAACCATAAATACAAGTTTTCATAAATACGATTTATTTATTTATGTTTAAGGAATTGACTATTATTCAGCAAGGATGCATTTAATGAATCAAAAGGGACTGTTTGGACATTTATACTGTCATAGAAAATTTCTGGTTCAAATAAATACTGTTCTTTTCACTTGTGGCACTAATAAATTAGGGCTAAACGAAAGAGACATACTTTATTTTAAAAATGTGAAGGAGGATAATAGATTGTAAAATAAGTAAAGGTGGGATTAAGTTGGTTTCAGGCCATTTTGTATGTGGGACTTTTATGTTTGATGCAGAAATATCCTGTAGTTGGCAGAATGGACTTTTATTTTGATAGGAAAGCACCTTGTGGAGGAAGGCCTTCTTCAGCCAAGCTAGTTGTGGCTAGGAGGATGCGTGGTTGAACCAAACAGAAAAATATCAAAACTCTTTGGTCATCTTTTTTTGAGGAATGGTCATCTTTTAATGGTCTTGTGCACTTCAATTATGTACGCTAACTAAGCTATACTAAAAGTGGTACCGTCAGAATCGGAGATCGGCTGAATGGATTCAATAACGGTAAAACTCAACAGTTTAACTCTGGGGGAGTTATGGGAGCTTGTTTCCGCCATAGAATGAAAAATATAAAAGGTAATTGCGACTTTTTATCTCACAATTCTGACTTTTTTTCTCACAATTGCGAGTTTACTTCTCGCAATTCTGACTTTATTTCTCACAATTGCGAGATGGAAAGTCAGAATTGCGAGTTATAAAGTCAGAATTGCGAGATATAAAGTCAGAATTGCGAGATATAAAGTCAGAATTGTGTGATATAAAGTCAGAATTGCGAGATATAAAGTCAGAATTGCTAGATACAAAGTCGCAATTGCGTGTTATAAAGTCACAATTGTGTGATATAAAGTCAGAATTGCATGATATAAAGTCGCAATTGTGAGGTATAAAGACAAAATTGCGTGATATAAAGTCGCAATTGCGAGTACTAAAGTCAGAATTGCGTGATATAGTCGCAATTGCGAGATATAAAGACAGAGTTGTGTGATATAAAGTCGCAATTGCGAGATATAAAGTCAGAATTGTGTGATATAAAGTCGCAATTGCGAGATATAAAGTCAGAATTGTGTGATATAAAGTCGCAATTGCGAGATATAAAGTCAGAATTGTGTGATATAAAGTCGCAATTGCGTGATATAAAGTCAAAATTGCGAGATATAAAGTCAAAATTGCGTGATATAAAGTCAGAATTGCGTGATATAGTCGCAATTGCGAGATATAAAGTCAGAATTGCGAGATATAAAGTCAGAATTGCGAGATATAAAGTCAGAATTGCGAGATATAAAGTCAGAATTGCGACATATAAAGTCAGAATTGCGATATAAAGTCAGAATTGCGTGTTTTAAAGTCAGAAATGAAAAGTGAAAAGTGGAGTATCCCTTTAATGTCAAGAATCCATGCATGATGCATTACAATGCTTTTTGAGTCTCATTGCAATCGTTTCATTACTATCAAATAAGCAAATGCCGCAATTTCCATATCTGAAATTATATCCACATCTGTTGTACCAAAGTAAGAGCGTTTCCATAGTGTTAAACATTCCCCGGAGCCTGTCCACGTGTGCAGGTCTCACCTGTTGTCGGCGTGGTTGCAAAGGAATCTGCAGAAGCTTGCTGGCTGTTAGCCGGAGAAAATATGGGTCCAGGACACGGATCTGACTGGTCCGGCCAAGCCAGATCTGGGGAGGGGGCTTCCAGAAACCCTTTCGAACCTAAATCCGGCACAGAGACAAAACAGCTCCTCGTGATTACTGGGAAATCTGGCACAGGTTAGGAAAACTAAGTGAGACGGACTGACCCGCTTCTCGTCGTATAGGATCTCTTTGAGCCAGCGGAGGTCCTGTTGTTTGAAAGGAACCAGGACTAGCAGAGTGTCCGGGTCGTTGTGGATACCCGGATTATAGGAGGCGGATTCGGGATAAAACAGACGCAAAGTGGTCTTGTTCCCCACATCCTCCTCAAAGCCTCTCACCGGGGCGTCATTCAGCCTGACACACGAAGATATTAAAGTCAAAGGGCAAATCAGAGCTGGGTATACTGTACATGTTGACCTCAAATCATGTTGGAATAAGCATTGATGATACGTGTGCGGAGGCTATAATATCAATGCACCACAAACAGAGTTGAGAATGTGTCAGGTTAAGAAATAATGGCAGAAACAACTTGGTTTTGTGAAATATTGACTAGTTTGTACACAATTTGTGCTCTGTTGATGAGGAATAGTGGTAAAGCCTGCCAGAAAGCACTACTCATTTACCCGATTTATGAGGTGATAGGCTAGAGCAGCCAAATTGCATTTCCCTGTGGCAGCAAGAGAGTGCTAAAATACATAATAAAGACAATTACAGACCTTATTTACACCGTTTACCATCGATTTTGCTACACTACACTCTCAGAAAAAAAGGTACAAAAGCTGTCACTGGGGCTGTACCTTTTTGAAAAGGTACACTTTTGTCCATTTTAGGTGCTTATATGTCCATTTTAGGTGGTAATATGTACATTTTAGGTGGTAATATATACATTTTAGGTGGGAATATGTGCATTTTAGGTGGTAATATGTACATTTCAGGTGCTAATATATACATTTTAGGTGGTAATATGTACATTTTAGGTGGTAATATGTACATTTCAGGTGGTAATATATACATTTTAGGTGGTAATGTGTACATTTTAGGTGGTAAAATATTTTAGGTCGTAATATGTACATTTCAGGTGCTAATATGTACATTTTAGGTGGTAATATATACATTTTAGGTGGTAATATGTACATTTCAGGTGCTAATATGTACATTTTAGGTGGTAATATGTATATTTTAGGTGCTAATATGCACATTTCAGGTGCTAATATGTACATTTTATGTGCTAATATGTACATTTTAGGTGCTAATATGTATTGTTAAGGTACCAATATGCAGCCTTTGGGTACAAAAGTGTACCTTTTGAAAAGGTACAGCCCCAGTGACAGCTTTTGTACCTTTTTTTTCTGAGAGTGTAGTGTTAAAAAAGCTTCCAGATTTGGTAGTTAGTTGAAATTGCCTAACAGATCTATTGTTTTTCCAGACAAAATCCGTTCGTACATCAGCGCATAATTACGACCTCCGAGCTTGTAAAAGGGACTTGAACGCTGCAATTAATCTTAGCATAATCTGTGTGTGTGTGTGTTTCACTCTATGAATATGTTGCAGACCAGGTGAATCTGAGGCCAGGGCGTTGTATTTCGGCTCCCATGTTAGCAGGTTAGAGCAGCGCCGCGTTAGACACGTTTCTGGTGCGCAAAGACACAGAAAACGCGACACAGCCGCTACGCAGCAAGTGTGTCTCTGGTCCAATTGTGTTTAGAATACAATAGCCGACATTCTTCAAAAGCAAGACATTCTTGAGGCAAAGCCAAGCCTGTGATGTAAACAGCATCAATGCTAGAAGAGCGGATTCAAAACAAACTAATGCAAGGGGAATTCACTGCCAAAACTTCCAGCATCCTAGGAAGGGAGGGTTTGATTAAACATTCAACAGAACTTCATAAAAAGGAATGAGCCACACCTTGAGAAAACAAACATAAAGTTCTTATAATGTGTGCACTAAATGCAATCTTTACTGACACTCAAATGCATGTTATTTATAATTAAATAAAAATGTAGTTAACATTTATATTGAATTTATATTATATTAAAAATGTTAAAATTTGTATTGAATTTATATTATATTTTATATTTATATTGAAGTTGTATATTATATTAAAAATGTAGTTAAAATTTATATATAATTTATAATTATTATATTTATATTGCACTTAGTTTAAGTAGGACTTTAGTAAATCTTTCTATGTAATTTCACCATTATTTATATGGTTAAAGTGTTCTGCTGAATTTAGTGAGAAGCGTTTATAATAAACTAAAATATATTTTAATGTCAATTTATTGAAACTTGCATGTCATGTATTTTAAAGACATTTGCATTAGACAATTGTAATGAAGTTGCAATTAAGTACACTTAAAATATATTAACTAATAACATTTACATTAAAATCATAAAATAAGTTAAATTATGATCAAGTGGTATGTCAGTTAACACATCAACATAACGCGCATTAACATGATAAAAAATTATTTAAAATATACTTTAAAGTAAAACTTTGTCCTGCCATTATTGCAAAAGTCCACTTAAGTGTGTAAGAAACATAGTAGTAAGAGTTAATTATCTTTTATTCCATTAACATTATATTATTAATTAATACAATAATACAATATTAATGTTAGGGCTGTCAAATGATTAATCGCAACCAAAATAAAAGTTTGTGTTAACATAATATATGTGGGTGCACTGTGTATAATTATTTTGTATATATATAAATATATATATATATAAATACACACATGCATGTAGATTTAAAAATATTTATATATAAAATATTTAAAAATAATATTTAATAATAAATAATAAATGTAATAATAATAAATAAATTTAATAATATTTAATAATAATAAATAAATTAAAATAAAAAAAATATTTAAATATGTATATATATTAGGGCTGTCAAACGATTAATCGCGATTAATCGCATTCAACATAAAAGTTTGTGTTTACGTAATATATGTGGGCGTAGTGTGTATAATTATTTTGTACATATAAATACACACACATGCATGTATATATTTAAGAAAAATCTGAAAGTAAATACTTTATATATATATTTATAAATAATTAATATTATGTATAAATATTTGATATATTAAGAACACATTTTTCTTAAATATACACGCATGTGAGTCTATTTATATATACAAAATAATTAGACACACTACGCCCACATATATTACGTAAACATAAACTTTTATTTTGAATGCGATTAATCGTTTGACAGCCCTAATTAATGTATAATATACACACTTGTTTTTCAGAAAGGATCAATTAGGAACAAAAACACATTTGGCATATCAAATGAGGCATGTGTTAAACAAATTAAATAAAATGTTTCAATTCTCCCTTCTCGCACTCCTTCATGAACCTTACAGACACTGCAAATGCATCCTTATCAACTCATTTTTCATGGGAGTGAATCCATGTAGGAAAACCGCCTCTTTCTCACAAATGAGATTAGAGAGGAGTCGGTGTTCGGCTCACTAATGGAGACTTCCAAGCATCAGGATTTGTAACTCGACACCAAATGTCAACCGGCTGGACTCTCCTCCCCCGCCGTGATTAGCTTCTGAGAACAGCCGAGGAGGGGGAGGCCATGGAAAAATACAATCAGCCAAATTCTGCCGTTTGTTCGAGGCTTACAAGACATAAAATGGCATTAGTTCATTCCAAGGCTATAAATCGGCTTGAGGAGCAAAGGTTGAGAAACAGTAGCCAAGCGGCGCTCTAATTGCAGGAGGTATTGAGCCTATTATTTGCCACTCAACAGACTTACAATAAAACAAGAATGCAAAATACAAGCCAGACTAATGGAAAGGCTAACGCTCTGTAGACCGAAAGAAAAATATATTCAATGGATGGATGGAGATGGAAAACGAGATGGGGAGGGAAATGAACTAAAAAGCTTGCAAAGCGCAACCTATAACTTTGTGAGAAATGTAAAAAAGAGGATATAAACATTACTTTTTTTAAAGAATGAGGACTAGTGAAAGGAAAGCAGTGTCGTAGAAACGCTGAAAGAGGTCAAAGAGAGGAGGAGGTGTTTTTTACCTGATCACCACGTCGTATTTGTTAATGATCTCCCCCAGTGAAGTGTTTTTTAAGGAAAAGCCGTTTCCAATGACCGCACATGTCCTGCAATCTAAACTGCTGGCACAAAAAAAGGCATTTTCCATGAATACGCCTAAAATTTACTTTTTCAACAAATAGTCAATGAAATGAAATATACTGTAAACAGGGATTGACATTAAATGAGTAGTTCACTTTTCATCAAAACGAACATTTTATTGTATGTGTATTTATATATATATAAAATAATTATACACAATGCACCCACATATATTATGTAAACAAACTTTTATTTTGGATGCGATTAATCGCGATTAATCGTTTGACAGCCCTAGTTTAAATTATGTTAATTAGATACAAAATGTTTTTTTTGTATATGTATATTATGTTATTTGAAATCGGAAAGCAAAATTACAACATTTATGTTTTATCGTAATCTGCGCAACCCGTCATTGCCTTTCTTCCAAATACTCACCAGAACCAGCATTTTGACATTATTTTGTGTGTATTTGACTTTTTAAGCACAATAAGCCGCGAAAACAAACTTAATTTAATACTTAGAGGCGGCTTTACGTGTGCGCACTTTAATTGTGAGCACAAAATCTGCGGGACCGAGCAAAATTATGCAAAATATGCTCACGTCGCAATTAAAGCCCTGTAATACTAACCATATTCATCCAGAGAAAACGAAACGAGCGAGGAGGGAGAGAAAAAACAGAGAAAACAGGGTTTTACTTCTCCTTTTACAAACCCGTCAAATAGTCATTACATCATTTTAGTGGTTACCCAATGGTAACCAAGATAATTTTGACCATGACCATGAACATTGTTGTAATTTATTTATAATGCGTGTGGTAATTCATGCCACACCACAGCATGTCATAAGGAACTAAAGCTAAAGAGTGAATCTGAGGAATGGTTTATCTTGTGAAAGCCGCTCAGCCGTACGTTACCTCTCAATGTTTGCTGGCATTGTGTAGCTGGCAATCACTGCCAAGACCTTCAGAAGCAGGAGCTCTGCAGTGAGAAAGAAGCGAGTATCAACGTGAATGGGTCGCATGCAGAATGCTCATTTTGCAGTGAAAGCAAACAAACTTCTTTCTATCAGGTTGACTGAAAGGTTTCAAGGGAATGTAAGGTTTCAGCAACTAGATTTAAGTGATCATGTACTGTACTTAGGCCAGATTTAACATAAGCATTCGCTTAATGACGTTGCACTAGATTTAACCATTGTATTAAAGGAGATTATAACAGAGAGGGCCAACATAAGCGGTACATACCGCTGCCTTTAATACCATAGGGCAGGGCTTCAGCTGACAGATGTTCCCTCCAGAAGAAATCCTCAAGCTTTAAAAAGAGCTCGGTCTTTCGGCTCATGCTGTTTCGGTAAAACAAAAGACAGACTCAAAAATTAAACTGCATATAATGCTTTGTTTCTCCGTTTTGGCATCATTTCAAGTCAGACCAACAATTTCCTCCATACCTAATTAAGTTTTTAGTGTACTTGGTTACCAAGGTAAATATTAGGGGTGTAACGATATTTGAACCGAACCCAAAAACCGCGATACAGAACTCACGATTCGATTCACGATACTCTCATTGCGTATCGAACACGCCCCGCCCCGCCCCTTGCTACCTCGGCCCCTCCCAACCCGGCTCAATGGATCACATG
Source organism: Cyprinella venusta (assembly GCA_038021265.1). NCBI lineage: Eukaryota > Metazoa > Chordata > Actinopteri > Cypriniformes > Leuciscidae > Cyprinella > Cyprinella venusta. The sequence continues at coordinate 35,141,227 of CM075871.1, forward strand.
TCTTATGTGTACAGTACACAACGAAGTTAGTTTTGTAGCCTAACCACCATTAACACAAAACACCAAGCTCCGTGTTTTGTTACTTTCGATAATAAGCAAGGTGTTATCTTTCAAATTCTATTTGATCATGAAATTCAAACAATAAATGGCGTTTTGGCGCTCTTTGATGTGGCGTGACAGATCGCTGTAGGCTTATAGGCTCCTCATTTAATGAAACAATTAAAAAATAAAACAAAAAAAAGAATCAATGTTAGCTTTCCAAACCGAACCGAACCGTATGGAAGCTTGTTTCCGCCACTGAATATAAAAATAAAATAAATAATTGCGACTTTTTATTTCACAATTCTGACTTTATTTCTCAGAATTGCGAGATAAAAAGTCCAAATTGCGTGATATAAAGTCGCAATTGTGAGTTATAAAGTCAGAATTGTGAGATATAAAGTCAGAATTGGGTGATATAAAGTCGCAATTCTGAGAAAAAAAGACAGAAGTGCGACTTTTTATCTCACAATAGTTTAAATAGTTTAAAAACTCAGAATAGTTTAAATCTCACATTTCTGACTTTATAACACGCAATTGCGTCTTAATGTAATTAAAAAATTTAACCCAGTGACTGGGTTTGTCTATATTTTATCCAAAGTTGGGTTAAAACAACCCAGAATTTTTTAACATTTTTTTAGAGTTTATGGGTTTTGAAAAGTTTTTATTTATTTATTTATTTATTTTTTTTATGAGTAAGATAAGGAAGGCTGGTGGTATTTAGGGATTTAGCCATCCATACTTTGAAATCTTGTAAATAGGAAGTGATGGAAGGGGAAAACCAGTATTGGGCTGAAAGACAAGATTTGTGTGTCCAAGAGGAAGCATATAGATTAGAAGATCCCTTATCCCGTGGGAAACGGAGACAGAGCCAGATTTGTGTTTATTAACGCTTGTGTTAATGGTTTTCCTATGGGGTTTTTCAATTTATGAGTGAGACAAGGTCGGTGGTAAAAATGACTTGACAATACTTGGGACGTTTTGCTCCCAAGTTGCAAAATGTTTAGCTCCCTCTAATTAACAGTAACTAGATAAGAACCTTTGGGGTGTGAATGCGTGCAGTTCACATGCACTCTTAGAAGAAAAGATTCCATATAGAACCTTAAAAGGTTCTATCAGCGCTACGTATTTGGAACCCCTAAAAGGTTCTATACACTCTTAAAAAAATGTTCCTCTGGGTTCTATATAGAACCCTGGGGTTCCGGCCAATAGAACCTTTTACCAAAAAACATATATGGTTCTATATAGAACCATTTTGGAGTTCCATATATGAAGCGGGCGATGGAACCATTTATGGTTCTAAATAGAACTATTTCTTCTAAGAGTGTAGAACAAAATGTCCAAGTTTGGTCAAGATATGTTTATCACACACTTTGTTTTAATCATAAATTGAAAGAAGGAAAAAAATATTTTAAGAAAAACTGGAGGGAAGCACTGGTGAATTAGTCTTCCCTGCAGCACCCTATCGGCCAGTCAAATTATGCAAACATTAACTTTTATTTTTTTTTTAACTTTTAACAATGTATCCTATGTTTTTTACAATTCATTTAGGAGGCATAAAATGCTACCTATGAAACTAGCCTTTGAGTTAGAGTTGGCGATTTACATCATCATTTCCGCCACAAAACGCCGTGAAACACAATACATCATTTGAAATGTAGGTGAAGTACATTGTGAAAAGGCATAAGTGGCGATGACTGTTTGGCTGTGTTGCCCTTGTCCAAAGCTCAAAAGCTTGAGATTGACATGTTGGTTTAAACCAAGCTAGTCTGTCATAACAGTGCAGTGGAGCCCAGCCCAATCATTACACATAGATGTGTTGTTTACAGGGCTGCCAGTCGTCTACACACTCCCACTGCCCGTGAGTGTCCTTTTTCCATTAAGTGCCCTGTTATTCTCTGGCTACACCACTGAGTACAGCCGCAAGAGAGATCCTGATGATTTCTAAGAGCACAAGCTGTCCTATTTAACCTGGAAGTCAATATTTTGTCCGTGTAAACAAGTGATATAATAATGTTTTATTTATATAGCACCTTTCAAGAAAATGAAGATCATATAACAAACAAGACAATAGCCAACATTAGTAAGGATCTGACAAAGTAAAAAATCTGTTAACCAAACATGCTGGAAATAAATTAGTTCCATAAAACCCAATCCATATCTGACCCAAAGTTGGGTTAAAACAACCCAGCATTTTTTTATAGTGTAATTCGATCTCAAACAAATTCATTAAAAGTAGTTATTACTCCAACACCTGCGTGACCTCATTATCCAATGTGGTTGAACGACCAATTTTGCAGCAATATGGTTTCAGGAAACAGTCTTGACTAGCTAGTTGATTTCCTCAACGATGCATCGTACACTCTAAAAATGCTGGGTTGTTTAACCCAATTTTGGAAATAGGAAATAAATTAGTTTTGAGTTCGGGTCTTGAGCGGATGTTTTGGGAAAGCTGAAATGCTGAATGTCCCACCATCAATAGTAGATAGTTTGAACTTGGGTAGTACAAGCAAACCCTCAGAACTCAATTCTAAAAATTACGGACAGGAACATAAGGGTGTATTTGCATTAAAGGGTTATTTCACCCCAAAATTAAAGTTCTGTCAGTAATTTCTCCCAGAACAACCCAGAAGCGCTGCGCTCTTACACTACGTGATCTCAAGGCCAACAGAGAAGGAAATGAATAGTTGAATAAAGTCATTATTTTTGTTTGTTTTTTGGCAAAAAAAAAGTATTCTCGTCGCTTGATAAACGATTAACGATGTCTTCAACTTTTCATGGCCGACAAGTTTCAATCCCTTAGAAGCCTATGGAGGAGTGATCCAGCTCTCAGATTTAATCAGAAATATCTTAATTTGTGTTCTGAAGATGAACGAAAGTTCGTGAGGGTGAGTGATTACTGACAGAATTTTAATTTTGAGGGGTGAACTAACACTTAAATAAACACAAATCTTGCTCCGTCACTGTTTTCCGTGGTATACCTCAAGGATCCGTTCTTGGTCCACTTCGGTTTCTAATCTATATGCTTCCTCTTGGTCAGATCTTAATTTCCTCAGATGATAAACAAATCTGATAATGCACAACCTTTCAGCCAAATACTGTTTTTAAGCGATTAAGGGCTATATAGGCCACCAAACTAAGAGTAACAGCAATACTGATAGGAGTTAGGCGAGATACGGAATTATAAAAAGCTGCAAAAACACTGTAACTACTACACGAACCATATTATTCATGAAGTTGAGAAGTGGTGTGTGGATGTCTGACATATCCTCTACTACTTCAAAAAACAAGGCCACCAGCGGCCAATCAAATTTAATTCAATCAAACATGGATTTAAACCATTAGGGAATGATATTTGCTTTGATAAGACCTTCTAGATCTGACAGCAATATGAATGAGGGATGATTGGTAAATCCTTAAACATACAGTACCTGACATTAACCATGTTGAGATTACAATGTTTGCAGCAAAACCTCTATTGTTCTGGTGAATGAATAAACAAACTAAATGCAAAAGATGAGTCTCCAGATGGGGGATGAAAAGGCTCAACATGCTCAGATCAGAGAGGAAATGGCCAGCTGTGTAAACTAATAACACTGATGACGCTACAATAGAGAAACACACACTTTGTGATAATTCTGTTCAAATACCACTTAACCCTCATAGGCTTTTCCTAAGCCTCCTAAGTGAAGAAGGGTCAACCCTAGGCTGTTTGACAGTGTAACTTTGTATTATTTCTAATAAAGTAAATAACTAAAGTAGTAACAATATATTTATTTGGGTGTTTTAAATTATGGAGCCTCTCTACAATACAATTATACACTTCTATAAGTTGAAACTTTATGAATTTATCAGGTACTTGGTTAAGATTACTTCTATCTTAAATGATGGTCATATATATATATATATATATATATATATATATATGTGTGTGTGTGTGTGTGTGTGTGTGTACTGTATATAAAAGTGTTTTTTTAAGATTTACTAGTAACGCTTACAGTCACAGATTTTTTGACGTTGTGGGGACGTTTAATATAATAATAAATAAATAATAATAAATAATAAATATAATAAATATATAATAAATAAATAATAATAAAATATATTAGAAATATATTATAATAAATATTAATAAATATAATAAATATAATATAATAATATATATGTTTAATATATAATAAGAATAAAAAAGAAAAGAAAGATAAATACTGCTTTTCAAAAAAATTAAAAATTCCTTCATCATTTACGTTCTTTCATGCTCTTTTCAAAAATGTCGGTACACTGTAAAAACTTAACTTAAGTTGAACTTAAAAAATTAAGTAAACTGGTTGCCTTAAAATTTAAAGTTCATTGAAATGCAAAAATTGAGTTAATACAATGAAGGAGATTGATTTAATCATCAGAAACTCAAAATATGATGTTATCTGAACTACATAAATTATTTAAGTTGATTTGACAAAAGAAAAAATGTTGTGATTACAAATAATAAAAACATTTTTTTTACAGTGTAACACATTTTAGCTATTGACTTTCATTGTATGAACAAAATAAATGTTCGGAAGAGCAAGAGGTTCAATAAATGATGACAGAATTTTCATATTCAGTTTTCAAGCTCGCCAAACATACAGTTTCAAATTAGTTTCCACAACACAATTCACATACACAAGGTCACATACTTAAATTTAAGACTCTCCCACTTCCTCTGCAAGCGATAGTTGTGACACAGTGAGACAGTGGGTACAATGGACTTTCCGCTTCCTCCATAGCTTAAAGACAGAAAGATAGTTTCAGTAGTTAAATTTAGCATATAAAAGCTTCTGCATGTTTCAGCCTGAGAAAATAAAAAATAAAAAGCCTTCTGTACCATAATAACAACCAAAGACAACAACGGATTTGATATGTAGAGCAGGTGACAGTACTAACCTCTCGAAGTAGAACTGGGAGCAATAGTAACAGATGAAGAACAGCACAACTGGGAGGAGTCTAAAAAACCATGCTGGAATAGAGAGAGAGACAGCTAATTCATTAAAATACATATATTGTAAGATTTGTTCAGTTCTAAACTGCTAAACCCTTCATTTAATAGCATTTGCATAGTATAGTTTAAAAAAAAATTCAGATGTTAAATATGAGGGAATAAAAAAAACATTAATATTAGGTAATTGTCTTAAAAAAGGCAAGCTACAGGTTTTATTTTACTATGCAAAAAACAAAAACAAATGCATAGAAAAACAACATAATTAGATATTAATATTCCATTGGTTCTCTCTTGTTTTTGAGTTATGACCACCTGGCCAAAAATAATGTCAGCATAATTTGGCATAATGGTTTCATTGCATTAACATAAACACCATTTTAACATAGTATTATTTATTATTTAATTTGCAAAATAATTTGGTCAGATAAAAACCTTAACCAAGTTCAGTGTTTTGATTTTCCCTCACATTTAAAATATTTTGTGTGTTAATTTGAAAATGTAGGGCCATAAAAACAAATATCACCACCAGACATCACTTTTGGAGACACATTTTTTTTATTAATTTAATTTTTATTAATATTTTTTTTAATAATTAATATTATTACTATTATTATCATCATTGTTAGTCATCTAGAATAATATCCCAAAAACAACAGACTCGACTCACACTTCTTGTGCCTACTTTTGCATATTATATTGTTGCACATTAACATTATGGTCTCTAAAGAAAACTTAAACTGTGCTCCTAATTTTTTGATTGTGGCCCTGTAGCTCTTTTAGCACAAAAGTTTTTTTTTTTTTCCATTTAATCAATCAATTAATATGAGATTACATAGACAGTATGTATAAACGTTCTAGATTAAGTGTCATCCTGCCTGACATTGACCAACTAATGATGCATGTACTTACTTTTGGCTGATTTTAAGGTCATCTTCACATATGCCTTAGCCCTCTGATTTCTGAAGGGTCCATACTGTTCTCCTGATAAAACACAAAGTTGCATGGTGTAGAAGCAATACTGTCACAATCTCTCTCCTCCCACCACAGAAAAAAAGGTAAAAAGCTAAAGAGGGCAAACAGGGAGATTAAAAGTGTCTATCAAGCATGTCTTCTGTCTGTTGTGAACATTTCACTCCCTCACTAGTCTGACGCTTCCACCCTAAAAAGTGTGTTTGTTTATCTGTGTTGGAGGTGGAGTGAAGATAGCTTGAAGAAATGATTAATCTAGCAGACACTTGTGTGATGGGGAGATTGAGCAAGGGATTCTGGATTAAATCACATAATAAAGCCATTGATGCACTCTTAGAAAAACGGGTTCTTTATAAGTACTGTAGCATAGGGTTCACTGTTAGACCTTACCAGGTTTTTTACAGTAAAATAATTTACTGTAAAAATGCACTAAAACTACTAAGTTGTATTTTTAGTTAACTTGAGTTTTAGTGCATTTTTACAGTAAATTACTGGCTACAGTGTTGTAAAAATGCACTAAAACTAATAAGTTGTATTTTTTAGTTAACTTGACTTTTAGTGCATTTTTACAGTAAATTACTGGCAACAGTGTTGCCAGTACTGTAAAAAACCTGGTAAGGTCTAACAGTGTTCTATACTCAACTGCAAAGGACTTTTATGCAAAAAAAAAAATAATGATGATAATGACAAGAAAGAACACTTTTGACACAAAGGTTCTTTATAGGCTATTATTCATTCATATATTACATTATTCTGCAACATTTTGCAGTTGTAATTAAATTATTGTTTATTAAACTGTTGTAGTAACTTAATATCCCATTTTAATCATGCTGATTTTTGAAGGATAAAAACTGAAATGGTTTACATATTACATATTATTCATACTTACATATTTGACCCAAAGTTGGGTTAAAACAACTCAGCAATTTTTAGAGTGTAAAATAATATTTTTCCATAATATGTACACTTTTTGAAAAACGAAATATTTCAATTTAAATTTGCATTTATTTTCTTTAGCTGTGGTGCTGTTTAGCATATTATATAACAAATAGGCCAAAAATATGTTTACCCTCTAAAAATGCTGGGTTGTCTTAACCCAACTTTGGGTCAAGTATGGACAAACTCAAACACTGGGTTAAAATGTAATTAAAAAATGTAAGCCTATGGCTGGGTTTACAAATTTGACCCAAAGTTGGGTTAAAACAATTTAGCAATTTTTAGAGTGTATATATACACTCTTAGAAAAAAGGGTATAGCATAGGGTTCTTTACTCAACTCCAAAGGACATTTTATGCTAAAAAAGATTCAATAGTAACAAGAAAGAACACTTTTGGCACAAAGGTTCTTTATAGGCTATTATTCATTCATATATTACATTATTCTGCAACATTTTGCAGTTGTAATTAAATTATTGTTTATTAAACTGTTGTATTAACTTAATATCACATTTAATCATGCTGATCTTTGAAGGATAAAAACTGAAATGGCACTCTTCGTGTGATATTGATTAATTACATTTTTTAACCCACACATCTTGAATTTTGTGATCATTCATGCATTGCATTTTAGGGGTTCCAAATACGTAGCACTTTAGAACCTTTTAAGGTTCTATTTAGAACCTTTTCTTCTAAGAGTGTGTCGTTCAAAAGACTATATGAGAGAGATTAGCGGAAACTGCACACGTGCAAATGCGTGAAAACCTGCACACCCAAATTTGGTTTCCAGTTTCCTTTATTAGAAATAACATTTTAAAAGTCAGTGAATTATCAATCTTTTAAAACTGGTATATTCCAAACTCAAATGAAAATATCAAAAGTTCTTCCATTGTAAAAAGGGGGTGACAAACATCTGTTTTGTAATTATCGACCTATTTCTCTGTTGTCACAATTTTCAAAAATATTAGAGAAATTATTTGTTAAAAGATTAGATAGCTATGCTGAAGTAAATAATATAAGGAATGATTATCAGTTTGGTTTCAGAGCTCATAGGTCAACAACAATGGCAGTTGTTAAAATGGTAGAAAATGTATCACAATCAGTAGATAAAAAATTAGGGTTTTTTTGGATTTACAGAAAGTTTTTGAGACCATCGATCACAGAATATTATTATATAAATTGGAAAAATATGGATTTAGGGGAATTGTATATTCTTGGTTAGAAAATTATTTAACAGACCGTTTTTAGTACGTTGATGTAAATGGAGTTGCGTGCTGCTTTCAGAGAATTAATTGTGGCGTTCCGCAAGGCTCTGTTTTGGGCCCCAAGTTATTCTTGTTATATATAAACGATATTTGTAAAGTGTCGGATGTGTTAAATTTTATTCTTTTCGCGGATGATACAACAATTTATTGTTCTGGCCCAAATCTTACAGAGCTTGTGTTGGTGGTAGAAAAAGAATTGTATAAACTAAAGAATTGGTTTGATTTCAATAAATTGTCAATAAATTTAAATAAAACGAAATTCATGGTTTTTAGTAATAAAGAGTTAAATAATGAGATCAGGATTACTATTAATGAAAATACATTAGAAAGAGTAAATTATATAAAATTTCTTGGAGTAATTATTGATTGTAAAATGACATGGAAACCGCATATTTTTAACGTTCAGAAGAAAGTATCAAAAGCGATTGCAATTTTGTACAAGTTGCAATATATTTTGAGTAAAAATGCTTTACATTTACTTTATAGTTCACTTGTCACACCATACTTAACGTATGGTATTGAAATTTGGGGAAATGCATATAAAACTAGAACCAATCCAATTTTTTTTATTACAAAAGAAGGTTATCAGATTAATTAATTATGCACCTTACAATTCACCAAGTAATTTACTGTTTCATCAATCAAAAATTTTGAAGTTTTATGATTTAGTTGATTTGTACACGTTAAAATTTATTTACCAAGTCAAACATAATAAAACTAAATGCTCCTAAATGCTTGCAATTATTATTTTCCCAGCGAGAAGGTAAATATGATCTTAGAGGATTATGTATATTTAACCAACCACAAGTACATTCATTAAGAGAACACTGTTTATCAAATAAAGGAGTTAAATTGTGGAATAGTTGTTGTAATGAGTTGAAACAAGCCACGTCTATTTTTCCGTTTAAAAAAATTTACAAGAGAACAACATGGGAAAAATATTCAATAAAATAAAAATGAATTAGACAGGCTTGCTTCTGGTGTGGACAATGCTCCACTAATGTTAATTTTATGAACAGATGTTGTCATTAATGAGTTACATTAGATTTTAAAGTTAAGGGCAGGCATTAAAAGCTTTAGCTTCCGCCTGCACCTGGTCATCTATAGTATTTATGTTTCGAAAGTTTTGATGATTTGATTGATTAATTGAATGATCTGTAAATGACCAAACCGAATAAATGAAAATGAAATGAAAAATGAAATTAGGAAATGAAAAAATGTGCATTGTTCTCCAATAAATAAAATAAATATTTGAAACTGTAAGTGACTTTTTTCCAAATTCTCAAGACATGTTATAGACTGCATGTGTCACTTTTCAGTCATTCTGAAGCATTTCAGAGGAAGATTAGTGACTCAGTGAGGCTTGAATCCTCCCATGGGGTCATGTAGACAGTGAAATTAGATTAAAGCAGTTATTTCGTCTCTTTGGCGTTTGGTCAAATGTAATTGTATGATGCGCTTTACGATGTGTTTGTTGGTTGATATTTTTTTAATTGACTGTACAGCACTTTGGTCAGCAGTGGCTGTTTTTATAAATAAAAGTGCCGAATGGTCTCTAATCTCTTGGCAATTGTTCTCTAAACTCATCAGGCATTATAGGAGAAGGATCAGAGCTGTTATTTTAGCAACAAAAAGTATTTAAGGGGCAAATAATTGTTCCCAATGTGTGTTGGAGGAAAACATTTATTTCAGTATGTGATTTTTTTGTTGTTGAATAAAATAGCAAAAGGATAAATAATGTAAATTAACATTATTTACCATATACATATTAACCAAGGGAGCAAATAATTCTGACCATATGTACATCTATGGAGTCAGAGTTAAAGATAAAGCCTTCAAAGTAGGGATCGACCGATATATCGGCCGGCCGATATATCGGGCCGATATTTGCGGTTTTTACGTGTATCGGAATCGGCCGATACACAGCTGCGCGTTCGCCGATAGTTTTTTTCCCCGACGTTATTTATAAGCAGGCGTTCATGTGCAGCTCTGTGCTGCTGCTGGAGACTGTAGCTCACGGGCCCCGCCCTCCCCCACTAGCAGAGCAACCTGCTCTTCACAAGAACGGTAACCTAAATTTTCAAAGCATCTTTTAAATGTTTGACAGCTGAAATATTGTCAAACACTTTGAAAATGGAAACACGTTGCTCTATAACTGTTATGTGCTTGCATATATATAGCTAAGCAAGTTTGTGAGTCCAAATGGAAAACGCGAATGCCTCGTCTATAAAACTTAACTGCTTGCCATTGTATTAGAGAGCTGCAAATAAGGTGTAGACTATCCGTTCAGTGTGCATTAGGGCTGTCTATGAATATTCTACATTCGAATATGTATTAATTTTGAAGGTGAAAATTAATATTTGAATGTGGAAAAACACGCCCGCGGTTGCAGACTAACGTTACCACAGCTGCTCAGCTCGCTCGGAGCGCTCACTGTCGGTTCAATATACTGTGAAACTTCAATCAACGAATGAAGCCTGCTATATTTGGGACAAGAGTCGCGAGTCACAACCTTAAATTGCTTGCACAAAACTCTTGATCAGCACTCAACATTTGTTTGTTGTTGATCATTTAACTGACGCGCAGAGAGCGCGAGCACGAGGGCGAGCGAGTGTGCCCGGGCGAGACGGTGAGTGAGCGAGAGAGCTCTGCGGTCTTGGCCATTAGTTGATTTACTTGCTTTTTAATACGTTGTCAAATATGTTTAAACTCAAATAAACTATCTAATACTAGTAGTTATGTCTCTTTGTATTAATGTGTTCTGTTATTGACGTAATGCGCGTCAATGACCAAATGCGCAACGGGATGTTCTAATATGTTTTTTAGAGGGAATTTGCAAACGCCATTTGAGCAATTTTGACAGCCCTAGTATGCATTCGGGTGCTGTAACGAACACTGGTCATAGGATTAAGTTATGGCAACGTTGTTCTGTAGTTTTTGTGAGAGATTTATTTAGAGCCCACCTGGCTGAGGTTTGGACGCGTGTGGTGTGTGTCTCCCTCGACATCGCAGTGATATTAGAGACTAGAAATGCTCATTTTGTTTTATGTAGAAAAAATGAAACCATGGCAGTACATAGTTCGTTTCTTTTAAAATGAAGTACAATGTGCACTTTATGCTGGTTGCTACTGTGTGCAATAGTGTAATTATTTAATTTATGCTTTAAATATTTATTTTCAACACTGAACGTTTTTTGTTCTACCTCATGTTTTTAATATTTGTTAAATTGTTTATCTACTTGTTCTTGTTCTACCTCACATGTTTTTACTATTTGTTAAATATTAATTTTTGAAGTTAATTAAATTTTACTTTTATTAAATTGAGACCTGTAACATTTGTTAACATCATGTATTTTTATGATGTAAATTGAGGGAGTAAAATGTATCGGCTCCAAATATCGGCTCAAGAAAATCGGCAGCCCGTATCGGTATCGGCTAAGGCTGATGGGAAAAAAATCGGTATCGGTATCGGCACTAAAAAATCCATATCGGTCGATCCCTACTTCAAAGTGTCCATTAAATAGCTGCCCCTCCTGAGCCATCGGATTCTACCAAAAATATTGAAATAATTTGTGTTACGAAGATGAACGAAGGTCTTTAGGGTTTGGAACGACATGACAGAATTTTCATTTTTGGGTGAACTAAGCCTTTAAAAGTGCCATTTACATACGTCCAATTTCAAAATACAGTAATATAATATTATGTTATATTATAATATAATAATATCATATATTATTATATTAATATAATATAATAATATTATATTAAAATAGTAATATAATATTATATTATATTCAAGGCTATGAAACGATTAATTGTGATTAATCGCATCCAAAATAAAAGTTTGTGTTTACATAGTATATGTGTGTGTAGTGTGTATAATTATTTTGTATATATAAATACACACACATGCATGTATATAGAAATATTTGCATGTATATATATATATATTTATAAATATTTATATTGCATGCATATGTGTGTTGTTTGTTTATATATATATATATATATATATATATATATATATATATATATATATATAAATAATTATACACACTACATACATATATTATGTAAACATTTTATTTTGGATGCGATTAATCGCGATTAATCATTTAACATCCCTAATAATTATATTATATTACATTATATTATATTTAAGAATTATTTGCATGTGTGTGTATATATATATATATATATATATATATATATATATATATATATATATATATATATATATATATACAAATATAATATTATACATAAATATACACTGAAAAAAATATGCTTTATCTAATCAATAAAATTAATTAAAAATAAAAAATAAATAAAAAATTGTGGCAACATATTGCAAGCAATTTTATTAATTAAATTGTACAAATTAGAATTAATTAGAATGTTAATTTGATTAATTACTCAATTCTAATTTGGTCAATTTAATAAATAATATTGCTTGTAATCTGTTGCCCCAATTCTATTGATTAGATAAAGCATGTTCCTTTTTACAGTGTAAATGCATATATGTGTATTTATATAGACAAAATAATTATACACACTACACACACACATATATTATGTAAACAAAAACGTTTTGGATGCGGTTAATTGCGATTAATCATTTCACAGCCCTAATTATATTATATTATATTATATTATATTATTATTTAAAAAAAAAACAATTATTTCTGGAAGTGTTTATTCCAGAAAGTTTAAAGTTTATTTTCAAGTAAAAGTTTTAAGTTTAAAGTTTATTTCTGAAATGTATGATAAATTTTAAAAGACTTGAATTTCTCTTAATCATGTCTGCTTCCTCAATTCAGATTTCCTTCATATTCAGGAACTGAAAACAGCAATACAGTAAATAGACAGCCTTAAGAATATGCAAAAGCTCTCCAGCTCAACAAACAGCTTGAGGTTATCATCAAATGAGTGTAATGCTATTCACATGGGCGAGTCCAGGATGTATGTACCGGCAACCTTAACGCTCACCACAATATTCAAGGCCAGGAAGTCAACTATGCAGTCAATAAAACGCTAAAGCGCCACGCAACAAAGCATACTGAAAATACGCATTTTGTCCGACTGTCTCTCAATACACAGTAGTTCAATAAAACAAAAGTGTTTGTCATAGTTGCAGTAAGAGGACACATGCTTCATCCTGATATGCATTTCTTGCAGAGTTTCCAGTGCATTAACACAACATCTTCATGAGCATAATCTATACAGACAATATTAAGTTGTCACAAGAAAGAAAAAAACATTTAGAGCCAAAATCCAGTTCTGAACAAAAGAAAATTATATATTTTCTACATGTTCCTAATTGGATTCTATGACCTTGGCAACTATTCTGTGATGGTAAATCCGTTTTTGATAATATTTGATAATTACTTGTGCTTCTCTATAATTCTCTGAAGCCTCTCTCACTAGATGAGATGCTGCAGTGTTTCCTCGCTTCTAGATTGATAGCATGAATCTAAAAGTGTGCAGATGAGAGTCTTTCTCAATGGTGATTTTCAGCGATTCAATCCCCATTCTCCCAGTTTAAGCAGATGTATTGAGCACAGTATGTGATGAGAATCAAATCTAGTTTATTGCTTGGCTTTACACAGCTAATGTTATGCAAACCATTCGCCATTTCAGTTCTGGTGTTGACTTATGAATTTGCACATTTAAACAACATTGAAAACTTGATTTCCACCAACTTCCCTAAATCTTAGGATTTGCATCTTAGTTAATGTTTATCTCATTTGAAATATCACTTGCAAATAATGCACCGGACATTTTAAGATGTTTAAAATCATAACCGCTCCTACGCACCCAACTTAATGAAACTGAAGTTTTAGCATCAATCCCATCCCCAAATCATGTGATTCCACCCAACCCTATCACCTCTCTGGATCGCTCGAGCCTTCCCTTCTGTTCTGCACACGTCCAATGTAAAAAACACAGAGGTGCATTCAAGGTGCTTCTAATGAGCTCCACATGCCTACCATCCACACACAACCTCTCAAACAATGTGGGCCTGTGTGGCAAAACGAGAGCAAACGGAAAAAGGGGTGGTGGTGGGTTAGTGGTAAAGACGTGGGCTGGCAAGGGCAAACCACATTTTGTCTGACACCAGGTAAGAGCACTGCCGCAGTATTGCATAGCTTATGAAATTTTCATGTGAGAGTCAAGGCATGAAAGTCTTGCAATGCAGTGTAACTAGTAAACTAACATAGTAATGACAGGGACAATTTATATAGAGTGTATGCGCGTGACGTCACCGTCGGCCGGAGTGCCTGCAGTTCCTCACAGTGAGTGGCAAAAATACTGAGCGGCCTTATTTGTTATTAGCGTGAATGCCGCGAAAAACAAACACAACACATATAAAGTAGGAAAGAGCTTTGCGATTGACTGTACAACTAGATTTGACAACAAATCGGAGGTATATTTTTACAGACTGCGATAGAAAGAGGAGGAAATGGATCGAAACAACTGGACTCCAGTCAGCGAAAGGTGGATTTGCAGTTATCATTTTGTGTCAATATGCTGAATTTAGGAGTAAAACCATACACATAATATTTTGTATTGTTATATATATATATTAACAACTCATCAATTAAATATTTATCATTGCATATTCTGCATTATTGGATGTTTTTTTTAATAAACACTGACCAAAAAAACAACTATAAAGTTTTAGGGCTGGACGGTATGATGATATATATAGGTTATATATAACACTGATATAAGTGATCACCCGGATTATATTGTATTTATATAAAGCGTTCACAGGCAAATTTTCTTTATGTTTAGGTCTATATTCCTTTTATTTCCCCGGTGTCGAAATCAGGCAAACATAAATGTCAGGCAACACGATTCCACTATTGTCAATATCCAAGGATCACTGGATCTTTAGTAAGTTGTCAGGAGCACCATATTGAGTCCAACATTTAGTTTAAATTGATAAAATTGTTCGTTTTAGTCGCATTTTCGCTAGCCTGACTTCGTCATACTCATATTCAAGAGAGAATATGAGTCTGATACTGCTCCATATGGCTTTGATTATGAGGCGTGTCTTAACCGAACCAGGAAAACAAACAAACTCTGCACTCAATTGGATAGTCAGTAGACCTACAACCAATCAGAGCAACGCAGTAAGTCAACTACTTTGCATAACGCAGTTTTAAACTAACTTACTTATTTTAGAAGTAAAATAACAAGTGTTGCTTCTTACTTGGTCCTTCATGAGTGCGACCAAAGGAGAAACCACAACGACCACAGGCTTTTCATTAAGTCCCATCTTCACCATCAGAGCCAGCTGATAAGTTACACTTTTCCCCGAATCATGTTGGAAAGGACGGCAAAAATATCTTTCCGATCGACAAATGCCTTGATTGCAGTTTTCTGTTCGACTATTAAAATAAACGAGCTGTCGATTAATTTTAAAACAGATGCGACAGCGGAATCTATACATCTCAATTATCCAGCTGCACTCATCTCTGAGGGAAACCAGTTAAGCGCTCTTTGATAACGTGATGATTACGTCCCTGCAGATCATCTGTCCATCATCGTTTAAAGCCCGCCCTGGCAATTTGATTGGCCCGTTCATTTTTTGACTGATCATAATTTCTCCTCAATGGATCGAGTCCAGACCGAACTTCCTGACCAAAAAATGTTGTGGGCGGGGTTCGGGCTGGCATCCAGGCTACATTTTCGCAGTTTCCCCTATTAAATCCAGTCACGCAGCAGATCTTTTGCCACTCAGTCAGGCTGAAGGGGGATTGTTCCAGCGGGAAAGTGACGTCAATGCATTCCCTCTATAGAGACATGCCACTTCCTCAATCCTCAATACAACTAAATAGGGAAAAGATGGCGGTTGTACACTCTTACAAGAAATGGTTCTATTTAGAACCAGAAATGGTTCCATCCCCCGCTTCATATATGGAACTCCAAAATGGTTCTATATAGAACCATTTTTTTTTTTGGTAAAAGGTTCTATTGGCCAAGTATGGAACCCCAGGGTTCTATATAGAACCCAGAGGAACCCTTTTTTTAAGAGTCTATTGAACCTTTTAGGGGTTCCAAATACGTAGCGCTGATAGAACCTTTTAAGGTTCTATATAGAATCTTTTCTTCTAAGAGTGTATGCACATGCCCCGCCCCTCCGGCTGGAAAGCCAATCGTCTGCTTTTAACAGTCAAGCTGGAAAACATGTAAGCCTATCGTATGGTTCCACTGACGCATGCGCACAGTTGACGTATAACCAGTGGGAAAAAAGACCTTTTAAACTTTATCCAACTAAAGTCATCCAACTTTTTCATCGATTTGTTATCATATTTTACTGCTGTTTCTATACAAGCAGTTTTTATGTCCCGGTGACCAGTGAACGTGCAGTTCTGACTCTCTGCCCATTCATTTAGATAGGAGCCTGGTCTTGTTAGTCCGAAATAGCTGCCCGGAGGCATTGCCAAGATGGCAGCCGAGTGGCATGACTTGCCTAAAAGGACTTTGGTAATAATAAGCTTAAAAAGCTATATAAAAAAAGGCAAGGGTCTCTTAAAGAGCCCCTATTATGCTATTTTAAAGGCTCCTAATGTTGTTTTGGAGACTCCTACTACAGGTTTACATGCATCAAAGGTTTAATTGCACAATACCACGTTTTTCAATGATTCTCAAACCTCTGAGTGAATCGGTCTCTCTAAAATCCTCCTTTGCAGTTAAGAGTCGATTCTTTCGTTTGGGATACAATAACTTTATTCATTGTGCACTTTTACGACGTTTGCATTCACAAACAGTCTGCATGAAAGGGAATATTCAAAATACCATATTAGGGGCCCTAAAAAGATATGAACAAACATTACACCAACAGAATGTGGGTGAGAGTTAACGGAAAGAGTTGACGGAAGCTACACGAGTCACACGCTTTATCTTTAACATATCACTGTTAAAAAAAAATGTTATCACAACATTTTTTTCTTTTGTCAAATCAACTTAATTTATTTAGTTCAGATAACTTATTATTTTGAGTTTCTGATGATTAAATCAATCTCCTTCATTGTATTAACTCACTTTTTCCAGTTCAATCAACTTAAAGTTACTTACTTTTTTAAGTTAAACCAACAATATTTTTTATAGTGTGGCTGCTTAGTACGTAGAAAACTAAAAGTAACTGAGAAATGGGAGGAAAGGCAAGTTGAACCGTCACAAACTCACGTCTTCTGGGTAAATTTGTGTTCTGAATACACCCTAAACTGTCACATGATTATCTCTTCAACCATGCACAGCTCGGCCCTTTATCAGCAGGACCCTGAGAAAATGTCGCCACATTAAACTATTTAAGTATAAGGACTTTTGACATTTGAAGAACTTGTGATTCTTCATGTTATGTCAATGTAAGCATAACATTAAGTGAATGACCATTTGATAACTATTTCAAATCCCTCCATGTGTGTGTACTAGAAGTGTGTGATGATCACAATGAAGGTTATTGAGTTTTAAAGTAAGGCGTAGATCTGAAACTATGTTCTCTTGTAAACATTTTTATCCACATGAAACACATAAAAATCCGCACTTTTGATCCGGTTTGCAAACATTACAACACTTAACAGACAGAGACAGACGTCATTGAGCAATAACCAGGATTTAAAAGTGTTCAAAGGAGGATCAACCTCAAACGTCTCAAATCCTCACCGCAAATACATTACTATGCAATGCATTGAAATGCCTTTAAGATCATAAGTCGTCATTAGGTAACATTTACATGTTCTGTAAATCTTAGCCAGAAACAAGACTGATGAAACCAGACACAAGAGGGAAGAAGCCTTGTGTTAGACGCATTGTGTGCAATTTCTCAAGTAAAAAAAAAAAAGTGTATTTAAACAAATGTTTTGATGAGTAACCAACTCTAAAAATATTTCACATTAACATTTGTCTGCTATCCACCTTATTATGCAACAGGACTATTTCGTGTGAACGTGCAAGACTTCTTAATAATTCGCTGTAATATGTAACTAACTGGACAAATATCAAACTATCTGTGCTACAAACCAATGAGATGATGAATACAATACTGTAATTCATTAAAATACTATGATTAGAAATAGCAGTTTGCAATATTAAAGATCCAAAAATTTAAATTAGCCCATGATTTACTCACCCTGAAGCCATCATATGACATTCTTCTTTCAGACCAACACAGAGTTATATATATAAAAAATGTTCATGGCTCTTCCAGGACTGGATTCACGATTGTAGTGACCAACGTTATTGTGATTAATATTATCACGAGATGAAAAAAAACTGATGCAAACACTGAGCTATTTTTAAATTTAACTCTGATTGTGTTCGTCTGAAAGAAGAATGTCATATGATGGCTTCAGGGTCAGTAAATCATGGGCTAATATTCATTTTTGGGTGAACTATCCCTTTAAGCAGCATAAAAGGCTGCTTTTGTACAGCTAAAACAACTGTGGATGACTCCGGAGGTCACACAAATTCCCGTTACAACTGGTCTGTGCTCGTAGATATGACTCTGGGACGATATCAAGGACTGCAGATAATAACATTATACTGATAAATAATAAAAAATACTAAACAAATCAACTATATTATGACTAGATACAAACCTTGTCCTTAAAGGGATACTCCACTTTTTTTGGAAATTCCTCATTTTACCACTCCACCAGAGTTAAACAGTTGAGTTTTACCGTTTTCGAATCCATTCAGACGATTTTCTGATATTTAGAAGAATATCTGTAACCAGACAGTTTCTGGTCTCATTGACTTCCATAGTAGAAAAAAAAAATACTATGGAAGTCAATGAGACCAGAAACTGTCTGGTTACTGACACTCTTCTAAATATCAAAAAATCATCTGAATACATTAGAAAACGGTAAAACTCAACTGTTTAACTCTGGAGGAGAGGTAAAATGAGCCTATTTCCAAAAAAAGTGGAGTATCCCTTTAAAATTTCCCTTATATATTTACATTTCTGTCAAACAAGCCTGTTTGCAAATCAATATCTTTTACATATGGCTTGAAAAATGCCATAAACTGGGCTTAATTTCAGCTGATTCACAGTTTGCATTAACAGCGTATACCGTAATAATGAGTTTTGCAAAGAATACAATGCTAAAAGCTGAAGCTGGTCATCTCTTGGTTTTAGAGAGGTAATCTGGACACCTAAACCAGATAAATAGCAGACTGGGAGAGTAGACCAACATAACCCAGCAAAGACCAGAAAAACATCTAAGAGTATGATTTTTACTGGTCCGTTGGCTGGTTTTAAAGGGGTTCGGAGACTTTTTTTTGATAGGCCAGATAAAGAGACCAACAAGACCAGTTAAGACCATCTAGTAGAATACTGTTCCGTCGTTTATGAATAACTACACAAGAAAGAAATGAGTAACG
Source organism: Cyprinella venusta (assembly GCA_038021265.1). Classification (NCBI taxonomy): domain Eukaryota; kingdom Metazoa; phylum Chordata; class Actinopteri; order Cypriniformes; family Leuciscidae; genus Cyprinella; species Cyprinella venusta. The sequence goes on from CM075871.1 coordinate 35,160,806, forward strand.
CACAATTAACAAACGCTCAATTGCATATCGGATTTCGTTATCAGTAATATTTTGTAATACCTTCCAGATGACTACTAAGAGCTACTAAATACAGGTTCATAACTAATGTGAATAATGTATAATTAATTCAAAACAAGTTAAGATCATGGTAACCCACTAGTAATGACTCAAGACACAACTTCACCACCAACTAACGGACTGATATTGCATCATAAACTGGCAACGACGCCAGGATGTTCTTACCAGATAAATCTTAGTTCTACATGAAACAAAAATAGATATAAACGAGATCTTTGATAATGTTACTCTGTAGCATTGGAAACTATGTAACATTCTAAGTACGTTCTATGATGACGTTCTGTTACAATGTAACAGTCTGATGTTGTTATGTCGGAAACAATGTTAAGAACTGCTCAAAAATCACTTATGTGTTATTTTTCAGTTTCAACTCGAGGCCACAGAAGTAGACTATGTCTCAAAACTTAGTGAACTGCCCACACAGACAGCATGTTCGGGTCTCATCAACATGGAGTATAAAGGCAGCGCAGGAGATTTCGAGACATGGCTCAAAGAGCTAAACTTACTGGATGAGACGTAAATCAACTTACCAGCATGCACGTATCTAGATATAGATAAAAGCACAATGATAGTCCGAAAAGTGAAAGTGGATTGTCCGGAGAGTCCCCCCTCTCCCCCCAGGTCGAGCTCGCTGTACTGTCACATCATACGGGGAAAGTTGAGATATTCGGTGCGCGCGCACGGGCGTCTTTGCTCTTCAAATGGGAAGCGCCGTTAGATGACTTCACTGATTTCAGAGTCACGTTGAAAACCCCAGAATCGCTGATAAACAACATTAAAATCTTTTCGAGAGGCTCCTTCAGTGGGGTCACCACCATTCATCACTGTACTGCACAGAGTGTACCCTTCCCCAGTACCCGCTGAAGACTGTCCGCTGGCGCATGCGCATTCGCGAACGACTGCTGGATTGATGTGTCAGAAACTTCAGTCGTTCATGTTATTGAGGTACTGTAAACTCAACTGTACTGGATATTTAGGCTACTGATGCCCACGTTTGTTGTAATATTGATCGTTTTGCTGCTCCTTAAATACTTGCCCCGTTGTAAGCTCACAAATGGCTCAATTAATTACCTTTCATCCAGGGCAAACATTTTAAATTGTGTTTTTAAATCGCAGCCAAGATACAAAAAATGACCACCAAGCAAGATAGACAGATAAAAGCCCCTTAACAGCGACGTGCAAAGTGACGCACATATTGCTGTTAAAACCACAACATATCTAGGCTACTGCAAAGTGTAAACGCTCTAAAAAGGGGGAAGTTATTCTCTAAAATATAGCAGAGAAATTAGAATTGTTCCACCACATATTCTTACACGTTTGATATTATTATTTAATTAATAGCTCAAGTCTTCCTTCGTTATTTTGCAACTCAATTCGATATCTTATAATTTGGACACACAAAATGAGCTAAACAAAGTCCCAGAATCAGTTAAGTTTTCATCGTTAAAGGCATAGGATTAATATTAAAAAGCAGTAAATTTGTTTTATATGACAATATGCGAGTTGAGGAGGGCTGTGGAAAAGTCCTGTTCTGTATCATCATTAATATAAGATAAAAAATTACCTTAAAAAACAAATGCGATGAGAGAGGACTTACCGTGTTGATACTCAATAGTCAGACCTTCAAAACTGAACAGAAGCGAGTGTTATCAAAAATATTGATTTCTTTAGGCCTGGTTAAAAATTTAAGTGAGGTGAAAAAGCAAAAAAGGAGATACTGGGGTGGTTTGGCAACAGTATTGCACAAGTCATTACGTCAATAGCTGGAAAAACCAACTCCACTTTACAAATATTATCCGGAGACATTTCTTCCATGCTTTTGTTGGACACGACTATAATAATCAGTCATCTTCAGTGGCTGTGGTTTCACTTCAGCTTGCAGAAAATGTTAATCAACATATATTATTCTCATCACCATCTCCTGCATATGGGCCTTGCTAGAAGACCCAAAGTCCACAAATTGATCCATCTCTATATATCTCTCTCTTTATTTCTCCTTATTTCTATTAAAGATAAAGAGGTGAACTATCGCCACAAAAGTCTTAAAATTATTGTTTATATACACTCACCTGAAGGATAATTAGGAACACCTCACCAAAATTGGACAGTTAAAGACTGGGAAAATGTTGCCTGGTCTGATGAGTCTCGATTTCTGTTGAGACATTCAGAGTTTGGCGTAAACAGAATGAAAACATGGATCCATCATGCCTTGTTCCCACTGTGCAGGCTGGTGGTGGTGGTGTAATGGTGTGGGGGATGTTTTCTTGACACACTTTAGGCCCCTTAGTCCCAATTGGGCATCGTTTAAATGCCACGGCCTACCTGAGCATTGTTTCTGACCATGTCCATCCCTTTATGGCCACCATGTCCCCATCCTCTGATGGCTACTTCCAGCAGGATAATGCACCATGCACAAAGCTCAAATCTTTTCAAATTGGTTTCTTGAACATGACATTGAGTTGACTGTACTAAAATGGCCCCCACAGTCACCAGATCTCAACCCAATAGAGCATCTTTGGGATGTAGTGGAACGGGAGCTTCGTGCCCTGGATGTGCATCCCACAAATCTCCATCAACTGCAAGATCAATTTGGGCCAACATTTCTAAAGAATGCTTTCAGCACCTTGTTGAATCAATGCCATGCAGAATTAAGGCAGTTCTGAAGGTCGAAAGGGGGTCAAACACAGTATTAGTATGATGTTCCTAATAATGCTTTAGGCGAGTAGTGTATATATATATAGAGAGAGAGAGACCGGGGATGAAAGAAACACCTTTTGTTTGAGCATTGGTAACTCAGTGGTGGTTTGTGCAGGATCTCTCAAAATGTGATGCATCACTGTCTGCAACAAATAAATAAAGTTAAACTGAGGCGGATTTTGATCCGACAATGAGTCATATTTGCCACAAATGACAAATCTATTTGCCACGAACAACAAAAAACTCATAAGAGGTTAGTTGTAACACTTTTAATGAACTATCCCCGCCTTGCAACAGTCATAACTTGGTTAACAGTTTTAGCATGTGGGTTTGAAGTTAGTATGAAAGCAAAGCATCAAATTAAACTAGAGAGACAGCTACTTCAAAAAACTGTATCTATTAAATGATTGCTAGGCAAAAAAATACTTTAAAGGGCACCTATTATGGAAAATTCACTTATTATGGAAAGTGGCTTAAAAGTTAATCCTCGAGTGTCTACTGTTTGCGATCCAATGTCACCTCTAGTAAGTGTATTTTATGATTTTTGAGCAAGTCAATTCAGTCTGTCAGCCAATTCAACAACAAATGCGTCTAAAGTTTTTTTTTTTTTTTTTTTTTTTTTTTTTTTTTTTTTTTTTTTTTTTTTTTTTTATTTAATATGGACATAACAATAACATTGGACAAACCAGATGCATTGTGTAAAGTGTAATAGCACATATGCTAATTTTCAACACCTGTCCATAGGGGGCTTTTGCTACAGATAAAAACATTGTTTAAACACAACAAAAAGCATTTACACATGTGAACAACTTTGACCCAATTTCAGCCACTGTTTAAGGTCTCTGGTAAAGATGTTAATATTCCTCTGCAGTTTGAGACCAATTGGGAGAGAATTCCATAGTGTAGCCCCTCTGAAAGAGAAGCTAGACTGACCAAAAGATTTTCTAAACTTAGGTAGCACACAATCCCCACTAACTGTGTTGTCGTCGTAGGATGTCTGTGTATATAATTTAAACCTTGTTTGTTTAGTATGTAACCACACATTTATATATATATATATATATATATATATATATATATATATATATATATATATGAAGAGTTCAGATGCAAAAGTTTGAAAATTTTCTTCTAAAATGACAATTTTTATCAAGCTTGTATATTTAAGTTCAGTAATTTCACTTAAATGACAATTAATAGGTAATCTTCATTGCCATTTAAGTGAAATTACTGAACTTGAATATACAAGCTTGATAAAAATGATCATTTTAGAAGAAAATTTCAAATGGCATTTAGAGGCTTTTGCATCTGAACTCTTCATATTTATATATATATATATATATATTTAAAGATATTGTATTAAAAACTGCATAAGATATATGTTGTTGTTCTGTAAGTTAGCCATCTTCTCACATTTGCCATATGAGCACGTGTATGACAAGTAAACATGACGCAACAGGTCCCTCGCACAAATGTAATTTCGCTTGTACGTAGCAAACTTCATCACAGAATGTGTATGTAGTTTCAAAAAATTGCGCCAGCGTTAGTGTTTGTGTGTGTCTGTGTGTGTTGCACATCCATACTTGCAAAAAGACGCGATTGCAACGCTATAAGTACAGAAATGTATCAAATAACCATACCAAGACGTACTGGTCAGTCCCTCCAGGATTTCATGTTTTTTTTTTTTGTGTGATTTTTGCGATCAAAATGACTGATTTTGTGGTGGTACTTTCCAAAAATTTGTGAAAAAAATTGCAAATTTATATATAACATTTACCATAATAGTATTCAGTCCTTCCAGAGTTTTTTTGTGATTGTTGCAGGCAAAAATCTTGGATTACGCGGCCCGTTTTCTTTAAAAATGCGATGGAATATGTGGGATATGTATGCAATTTTATGCTATGAAATTGCAGGAACTTGCAAAAATTGCGGTTTGATGAAAAAGAAAAAAAGTGATTCCCCCAACATCCTGTTCTGGCTAGGCTAACGTAAGAGTCATTTCTTATTACTTCCTTTGATAAGCAAGCATGGTAACGCTTCCTTTTACAGTCCAGTTACCCATGTAAATACTATGTACTTATTTTAGTAACTACAACTACTGGGTAATAACTAGTACTAACCCTGAACCTACCCCTAAACCTACCCCTGTTCCATGTACTTACCTTAAATTAGCCAGTACTTTATAGGTAGGTACACTGTAAGTATACTGTAAGTACTGTACTGTAAAAGGAAGCGTTACCGCAAGCATACTACATCATAGAAAGTGCTGGGAATATTTAATTTCTCATCTTGTTTTATTTCAGACTGTAACGAGTGTAAATAAGGTGTGGCCCCTTTAAGAGCTGCGCGCTCCTGTTGAACTCTCTGCAGTGTTATATTATATGTGCGCCTCCAACACCCCATGTGTGCGGGTCATTTCTGTTTGATGCTACTTCTTTTATCTTATGTTGTTTATTAAGTAACGATGTGACGGTAGAACGTGTGAAGTGACGTGCGTCACTTCATAATGTTCCCATGGAAAGCAAACGCAACATTTTTCAACTCTCTGCTAAGATACATGTGACTTTTTTTTGCAACGAAAATGCGAGGATTATGAAAGTATGCAAACCCCGTATATTTTGCACGGAAATCGGCAATTTATGCGGCGAAAGTGCGGCGTATTTGAAAAAAATGCGGCCCCTGCATAAATATGCGGACTTTGGCTGATTTTGCATTGAATTCAGCGATCGCATAATCACATTTTTCTGGAGGGACTGACTAGTCCATTCTCATTTGTGTTTATTCTGCCGGAGTCTCTTCGCACTATTTATATATTCCGATTCAAGGCTGAATGACAGACAAACTGCCATAGGTATCAAGTTACGCCCTCACCCAAAGGCATATGCAGCTCATTTGCATTTAAGGTGGTATGCACCAAAAACAGCTCATTTTTAAACAGGCCCCAAAATGACATTTTCAAATGGTTATAATAAATGAACTATGGGGTATTTTGAGCTGAAACTTCACAAATACATTCTGGGGACACCCGAGACCAATATTACATCTTGTAAAAAGGGGCCCTTTAATTCCTAAAGATCATTTTTTTGGTCACAATTTTTGCAATGTTTGCCTAGAGTAACATCACTTCTTTTGTGACCTCAAAAGGCTGATGTGAGAGTGTTGATGACATCCTCACAGCTCTTTCCTGAACTGACCACATTTTACAACACTACAGACACACAAGAAACAAAATGAGCATTCTATCGGAGTGGGCTTATTTTTAAATACAACATAATCGTATATAATCCTCCAAACAAACCAGCTCTTTCTAAGTATGTGGTCACTCTCTCTGCAAGGTTTTGCTGTGATGCACATACTTACACTTCATCCGTGAACCCGCAGTAAAGTCGTTTTGTACAATCATCCAAACAGTTGTTTGTGGATTTTTCGACCGATTTAATGCAGACTTTATTGAAACTGTGTTGAGTGCATTTGTCGATGGGGATTACGGCGTGACATGTTATTTGCCAAGAACATTTAATCATAGCTGCAGTTCTTTGAGGTGTCCTGTTGGTTTACATATCCAACTGTGGCTTAGACTCATTCTGAAAGCGTTGAAATGCCAGTTAAGCATCTTCTTTAAGCCAACATGAACTCTCTGTGGTTAACTTAAGATCATATGCATGTTAAAACACTTACACTAATACAGGTATGAGATTCTTCATCGCTATAAATGCCAGTCGTGTCATTTATATCCGGTTTCATTTCTTTCTGTGCATATGCATGTGTGTGTGGGTGGGTGTGTTTAAATGGGAGCATCATTTTAAAATAATTTTTGGTTGGGTATGTTACATAAGCACTTTCTCTAATCTGACTTTGACCTGAAAACGGGAAAGGAAACTATTTTATGCTTGAGCTCATGCATTGTGACTTTCTAATGCCATCTAGGGCTCATTTCACAAGATAGTTAACGCAATGCAAATGTTTACATGAAGTCTTCTTGGGTAACACCCATGATATGGGAAACAAAAGGAGGATATACTTGTTTGCATGTCACTTCTTGGAAGTGAATAATGTCATTGCGGTGAATGCAATGAATGTTGGTAGTGTCTTCTCAGCTGTTGGACTCCATGCTGGGCTTTTCTTTCTCACACATGTCCTTCAAATCTGTAAAAAAATAAAATAAAATAAGAGAAAGAATATAAATATAAACATTCCCTTCTGGTTTACAGAAATGAGGCTTTATCTCTGATGGGAGAACATTTTGGTTAGAACAAAACACTTTCTGCACTATAGCCTTAAAGTATAAGAAGAGAACGGAATCAGAAGGAAAACAAATTGTGCAATTTATGGTACGGTTCAAAGTGTAAAAGCATGACGTGTTAGGAGAACAGGTAAATCTTTTAGTTAATAAAATTATTATTTTATTTCATTATTATATAATTCAATTATTGAAATTATTGCATTTGCACTTGAGTTGCATTACAATAGATTACTTTCATTTAAAATGCATTTTAATATTCAACAATATTATTGATATGCCTGCATTGACACTGTTAGAACTGAGCTGGATGATAATGACATCACTGTTTTATCCAGAGCGGCTTTAAATATATAAGAACAAAATTATTTATTTATTTTTTTACAACAAAAATTAAACAACTGAACTTACTCAAACTGGACTGTGACGCTAGTCATTATTTCTTTTGGAAAAAAAAAAAACTTGGTTGCATTATTTTCCTGTTAACCGGTATTGTAAAAAGCGCAATATAAAAATAAATATGACTTGACTTTCACTGTACTTTTTGTCCGGTTTTTGAACTAGTAACACCGTTCATAAAGAGAGCAGGGTGGACATTATGCAGAATGTCTCATTGTGTGTGTATATACTATGTGTATGTGTATATATTATGAGTGGAACACTGTATCTAATCGACATATTAAGACACATTGTGGTTCGATATCATATCCCAGTGGGCACCTTGACGTCAATTTGACATCAACAAATAGTCAAGATTTTGACCACCATGTATGACATATGCATATTTTCATTATATTTTGTAATTATTACAACAAAGGTATCAATCTGACATGTTTTTCTGGTCCCTACAGTCAATATCACTGACATTCTTTTTTTTATTTATTACTCAGTGTAAATCAATGAGACACATTTTCAACCTCTAAAAGACAGCCTGAATGATATGTATTTTGCATGTGTGTTTTTATCTATTTAAATCCTAGCATGTTTAATTTTAGTTAACGTTTAAAATGACAGCATATACTATAAAAGGTAAATTTAATCTGATATTGAAGCTGATTTATAAAATAATCATCATGGACTACAAATTGACTACAAAAAGATCGACGTCACATCCTGGCAATCGTGATAGTTTATAGTGAAAACTTGCATTTATTCCATTAAAAAGTATGAAAGTGTTGAAAGTGAAAATGTATGAGGTTGTAAGGGGTTTATTAATGATAAATGTGTGTTATTGTTTTTAAAATGCAGTACTAGGCCTATTGCAGAAATCTTACCTGTTTCATTTATGTACGACTGGCAAATATGCATTATTATGTATATAATTATGTTCAAAACTGTGATGGTAATTTTATATGCAGTTCAAGTAGGCCTTCATAAATCTTAACTGTACGCCTAGATATTTTTTTTAAATATAATCCAAAAAAACACAGAGTTATTGTACTCACATCGAAGCACGGTCTTGTACACTTGAGAGTAGCCAGACTCTTTGTTCGCATTCAGATCCACAGTAAAGACGTAGCGCAGTTCCAGCGGGATCTGGGATCTGGGCATGTTTATAACGGCGGGGATGATCCTCTGGGACATGGGTCCCTCAGACAGGACCTGGTGCATCTGATATAAGCACCACTCGTCCTTCAGAAAGTGTGGGGTGAGCAGAAGCACCCAGCAGTGGCTGTCCCGCACGGCCCGCAGGATCTCAGTGGACACAGCGCCGCCTAGAGGACAGTCCCGGTCCTGCAGGAAGCAGCGCAGGCCTTTACAGGGATCTTCAAGGAAACCGGCCAGACTCTGTGCTAGATCGAAGTCCTTCTCAGTGTGACACAGATACACGTCATATCTGCGGGATGAGCGTGAGGATGAGAAGAGCACTGAGGGAAGAGGCTGTTCTGAGGCGGACGGTTTCGCTGACGTCGAAGGTGTAGATGAGGAAGAGGATGAAGAGGAGATGGATGTGGTGTTGGAGTGTCCAGATGAGCACCCCTGAGAACACGTGCTTGCTTGGCTTTGGTTCGACTCATTCCTTTGCTTTCCAAAACGCTGACGGAACCAGCCTGGAAAACAAGTCAATCATCAACCTCTACACTTAAACAAACATTTGGGTTAAATATGGACGAACTGAAACATTGGGTTATAGCTTAAATGTAATTTAAAAATGTAACCCAATTGCTGGGTTTGTCCATATTTGACGCAAAATTGGGTTAAAACAACCCTGGGTTGTTTTAACCCAATTTTGGGTCAAATATGGACAAACCTGAAGTGTTGGGCTAAAAATGTAATGTAAAAATTGAACCCAACGGCTGGGTTAGTCCATATTTGACCCAAAGTTGGGTTAAAACAACCCAGCACTTTTTAGAGTGACAGACGCATGCAGTCTAAAAATGCTGGGTTGTTTTAACCCTACTTTGGGTCAAATATGGACAAACTCAAATGTTGGGTTGCAGATGTAATTAAAAAAATAACCCAATTGCTGGGTTTGTCCATATTTGATGCAAAATTGGGTTAAAACAACCCCGCATTTTTAGAGTGTGTGTAATACACAGACGCATGCATTGCATTCTAAAAATTCTGGGTTGTTTTAACCCAACTTTGGGTCAAATATGAACAAACCCTGCCATTAGGTTAAAAATGTAATTAAAAAATAACCCAATGGCTGGGTTTGTCCATATTTGACCCAAAGTTGGGTCAAACCCAGCATTTTCTTTCCCTGGTTTCTATGTATTTTAAATATTTATCAAATCATTATTTTTGCATTTAATATATAAAATGTATCAAGTACCGGCCAAAAGTTTGGGATCATTAATGTTTTTTTTTCTAATGTTTTTTTATTATGTATGTATTATTTAATGTTAATTTATTTGATCACAAATACAGAAAAAATCTTTAATTTTGTTAAATATTATCACAATTCAAAATAATGGTTTGCTATTTGTATATCTTTAAAATAAAATATTTCTGTGATGCAAAGGTGATTTTTCGGCATCATTACTCCAATCTTCAGTACACAATCCTTTCACAATCCTTCAGAAATCATGAGATTTAATAACAATATTGGAAATAATTGTGCTGCTAATTTTTTTATAACCTCTGATACTTTTTTGTAGGATTTTTTGATTAATAAAAAGTGTTTAAAATAAAAGAATATATATATATATATAAAAAGAACTTTATATATATATATATATATATATATATATATATATATATATATATATACTGTATTTACTGTGTTTATATATGTCACAATACACCATTCAAATTTTTTTTTATTTTGTTTTCTTTACTTTTGAAAGAAATTAAGACTTTTTTCAGCAAGGATGTGTTAAAATAAAAAATAAAAATAAAGATTTATATCTATTTAAGGACCACAATCCTTTGTTTTTTTTTTTTTATCCTTTTGAACACTTTGTGTGGATTGTTGTTTTTCAATAACCTTTTCATTCATTCATTCATTCATAGTTAGAAAAGATTTATATTTTGAATAAATACTCTTCTTTTTAATATTTTATTCATCAATGAATCCTGAAAAGGGTCTCACATGTTCCAAAAAAATATTAAAAATAAAAAAAGACTTTCGCAAAGGTCAAGTAATAGTAAAAAAAAAAGGTCAAGTTACAGTAATGTTTATATCCCTGTATTGGTGTTGTAATATGTCCAATAATGACGCAGTGTTGTCATGTGTCCACTGTTTTGCTCTGCAATATCCGGAGCGCCGACTCTGTCTTACAGCGCAAAATAGTTTTATGTAGATTTTGATTCATGGATCCTTTGACTTTTTTTGCTGTCGTAATGACGGTATCTTCTTGTGGTCCCGCTTTCACAATCTAAACTCTTTATTTTGCCTTATAACAATTAACTTCTGCCTTATGTATGAGACAGGGCATTGCAACATGAAACTGAGACTTACCCATAATGCTGCTGGTGTGGGTTTCCTCCATTCTTCTCCATCCTTTCAAGGTATAAACTACAACAAGCACATGCAATATTGTACAGTACTGCACCGTGTACCATACACACAACAGTAATTGCAATTGCAACAGTAATTTTCACAAGATAAAGAAACTGTGACATGCACAGTGTCGTTTGCGTGATGTTGATATCAGTTCCACATTTTTTTCTGGATCACTTTAAATTTTTTAAAGCCAGAGTAGTTTTTGATTTTTTGAAGTATACTGCAAGTTAATATGTCATTGTATCATATTCAAAGCATGATTAGCTGGTAAAATATTAGACAGTGAGTAGATCTGCACTTACGGTTGTTGTAGGGTGGAAAGAAAGATCAAGTCGTCAGGCTCTGGTGCAGAAGATATTTGAGGAAGTTCACACTGTCGGATGCGTCATTATGCACATGACAACATAACTTATAAATCATGATAACAGTAACAAATAGGAAGACCATTTACAAATGAGGAAGTGCAGAAAGAAAATGTTTAGTTTTCATTTGGTTTTACTATTGGCAGTCCATCCAGTGCATTGCTTGAGATGGGTTAGAGAAAACTGAAACTAGACGATTTCCATTCAAACTTCGTGTTTTGTTGGGATTCCCCCAGTTATGAGAAATGGGCAGGGTCAATAATTCAAAGTGTGGTCTAGAAATGAGTCATCTGTAGGAAGCTTTTGCACACGCCAGTTCCTACATTCACATGTGCTTGCATTCAGCATGCATTCATATCTATACATAGGACTCAACTGCTAAAATGTTACATCATTAACTTCAAAAAGTTCCATAGCCTGTTTTTTTTTTTTGCATCATTTTAAGATGTAAAAATGTCTGGTTGTATTGGTTATTGTATTGTAAATAAGTAAATCATGGTTGTATTGTTATTTAATAATTATTGTAATCTGAAATTAACTTGTTATAAATTACTCACTCAATTTTCAAGAAACAAGGAAATATCATTGAAACTGAAATATGCAAATAGAATAAAAATAGGAAACAGATGGTTGCTCAGTCTTCCGTAAGACTTTAACTCTGTTTTTCTATATTTACCCAAAAGTATAATATTGAACAATTTTCACAAAAAGTGATTTGACTGCAATAATATATATATATATTAGAGCTGTGCAAAAGTTAATTGCGATTAATCGCATCCAAAATAAAATTATGTGTTTACATATGTGTGCTGTATGTATATTATTTTGTATATATAAATACACACACATGCATATGTTTAAGAAAATGTGTTATTCCTCTATAAAATATTTATATTTATGTAATATAGATTATATATATATATATATATATATATATATATATTAGGGCTGTCAAACCCATTAATCGCGATTAATCGCATCCGAAATAAAAGTTTGTGTTTGCATAATATATGCGGGGGCACTGTGTATAATTATTTTAGATATATGCACACACATGCTTGTATATATTTAAGAAATATTTTCATGTATATTCTGTTTATAGATTTATATAATTTATATTATATATAAAAATAAATGTTTTATATATAAATAATATTTTTTTTTCTTAAATATACATGCATGTGTGTGTTTTTATATATATACAGTACAAAATAATTATACAGAGTGCACCCACATATATTATGTAAACACAAACTTTTATTTTGGATGCGATTAATCGCCATTAATCGTTTTGACAGCCCTAATATATATATATATATATATATATATATATATATATACAGAATTTAAGCGCAAATAATTCTTAAATATATACATGCAGGTATTTATATATACAAAATAATTATAGCCTATACAGCACACTCAAATATATTATGTAAACACAGACTTTTATTTTGGATGTGATTAATCGCAATTAACTTTTGCACAGCCCTAATATTTATATATATATTTATTTATTATTATTCTTTTTCAAGAATCAACCATAACAAGATCATAACAAGTAACGTATGTAAAGTGTGTGTGTATGTGTGTGTGCACATAATAAGTGTGCATGACATGGGAGGTTGTTGTAGTCTTTTTTCCCTTATATTAGGGGCTTTCCACCAGGATGGTTCTCCGAGAACTAATGGTTCCTCTAGGAAAGTTGGTTTCATTCTCACCATGAACTCTAAAGTGACGTAAGCCACGCTTGTTGTTGTGACCTTTATTTTGCGTTGGATTTTCTCCTCAGCCTAAAGGTTATAGTCCTATCTATCACTGATTGCCATGTTTGTAGAGTTGGTTTCTGGAGTAAATATATAGGCTATAATCTGTGTGTGTACACAACCTTTTGTTAAAAATGGCGGGTGCTGGTGTTTCCCGTGCTTTCGGCCAATCCGCGTAGCCTAGGCTAACGTCACGGGTAATTCCTGGTGTTGGTTTAGGTGTTTACTTTTAAATAGTTCCTAGAATTAAAATCGTTGCGGTGCGAACACCAATAGTTCTAGGAACTATTAAATGGTTATTTTTATTTATTTATTAAACATTTATTTATGAGATACAGAAGTGGAGATCCGTAAGCTAGAAAAAGAGCCAGAGATACAGGGACTGACATCATATTTCATAGGAAGAAGAAAAAATGAAGTATCAATTACAAACAATTCTACCCATAAAACAGAATAATAATAAAATAAAGAATAATTTTTATTATTTAAAAAAACGTAGAAAAAAATTATACAAAAACAGCATAGGCTACATTCAAAGTTTCAGTAGCCTTTTTGTTACAAGAGGTGAAGATTTGATATAGATCTTAATATCATTTTGAAAGTGAGAAAAAACGGGGGTAACTTTAGTTTTACATTTGTGGACAAAATATTTTGCAAGCAAACTAATTAAGTTGCAAAGAAAAAAATATTCTCATATTGCTTCTCGGAAAAAAAACCCAAGCAAAACAGCCTTGAAATAAAGCGCAACGTCTTTATAGACCATTTCAAAAGATGTAAACAACACTGGCCCAGAAGCACTTCCTGTTTCAGTTTTTTAACACTACATAAAAGCTGGGATAAAATACAACCAACAGAACATTTAAAACTGAATCAAAAAGTTAAACAAACATCTTTAAGAAGTTGTCTTTACATGTGAAATAAAGAAAACAGTTACAAACTGAAACAGGAAGTGTTTCTGGACCAGTGTTGTTTACATCTTTTGAAATGGTCTATATATTTAGTTGCCCAAGTTTTCTTGTATGATCTGCCGAAAAAGATGTAAGATTAGATATCTCTGATTGTATATCACAAAAAGTACAATCTGCATAGGCTAATTAGTTTAAATTTTGACAACATGAACGTTTTGACAGGATAATGTTAAATTATTCTTCCGGTGCGAATTGTGACGTAGCGCTGGAAAAAAAAAACTGTAAAAAAATGTTTTAATAATGATAATAATAATAATAATTAAAAAATAATAAGAAGAAGAAAGAACAAATTTGTGTGAGTGACAGGTGATTTTCTGAGTGATGTGACAAGTGATTTTCTAAATGATTTTCTGACTCAGGATTAAGAGGAACATGAATTAAAAAAAGATGATGTGCACGGATAAATCATTCAAAATAAATACCTCAATATTCCATTAAAAAATAGTCTATTTTGATTTCATGGTAGAAGGAGTGCACCTAGTTTTCTTTTTTGTATCAAACTCATTACTCCAATAAAATAATTATTTTAAAACATATGAAAAACAATCTTGCCTGCTTACATAATTTATAATAAATACCGCAATATTCCACATAAAAAAATACGAACTTTCCGTTTTGACTTCATAACGCCTTGTCTAGTGACTTCTTTTTGCCCGGCTTTATGACTTTTATTTTGAAAATAAAAACCGGAAGCTGTAAGCAGAGACAGCGCTCATACTGAACGAGGTATGTAAACAAACTTTTCTTTTACTGTCTATGAAACAAACAGCAGTTGCGGCAACCAATGCCACTTTATATCTAATAAATCTAGTAAATCTAATATCTAGTAAAGTCACCGCTAGCACATGCAAGTTCGTGATGTGTGTGTTGTTTAATCAGATCGGTATGAAGACTCCCGTCAGTGTCCTCCGGCTTCCCCGCGGCCCGGACCCGAACAGCCGAGGCTTCGACCCGAACTCCCCGCGCTTCATCGCTCTCTGTCCCACAACACTCTCCTCCTCATCTTCATCGGGAGCTGTTGATGAAGAGGAGCAGCGAGTGCGCTCAGATCTGCGCGAGAGATTTCTGCGGACTCTTTTGTTGATGACGGACAAACACGTCGAGTTTAACATGCACGAGAAAGTGCGCGTGCGCGCGAGGTTCGGCGCCTCGGATATCGACGTCCTGAACTTCCAAGTGTCTGTTTTAGAAACTCCTCTCGGTGTTCAGAAAGAAGCTCTTCTGCGATGCCAGGATGTGATTTCATGCTCGTTTGAGCTGTGAGGGTTGAGCTGAGCCACCAGAGGGCGCTGGACCACGTGTTGTGATTGTGTGATGACGAAGGGTTCAAAGAACCTTCTCGTTGGTTACTTGTTTTTTCATGCTGTTGTTTGTAATAAACGTTTGCGATGTTCAGAAATGACTTTTTTTAATCAAAGAATTCTTAATATTTAAGGTAACACTTTACAACACGGTTCATGAGCTAAAAATGAACAGTACTTCAGCATTTATTTGTCTTAGTTAATATGTATTCAATATTTATTAGTACGTTATGCACTGTGAACTAACATGAACAAACAATGAACAATTGTATTTTATATAAAAAGATTAATACTGTAGCAAATGTATTGCTCATTGTTATTTCATGTTAGTTATTTCACTAATCAGTCAAAAAATGAAGAGTTCGGATGCAAAAGCCTCTAAATGCCATTTGAAATTTTCTTCTAAAATGACCGTTTTTATCAAACTTGTATATTTAAGTTCAGTAATTTCACTTAAATGACAATTAATAGGTAATCTTCATTGCCATTTAAGTGAAATTACTGAACTTAAATATACATGCTAGATAAAAATGACCATTTTAGAAGAAAATTTCAAATGGCATTTAGAGGCTTTTGCATCTGAACTCTTCAAATATTATCATTAATTAGCCAAAATGAGTCACAAAATTGCAAATTTGTGCCATAAATGCCATGTGATTGAGTATTATGGAGACATAAATATGGCATCTATAAGCAGAAGTATTTTATAGATATATTGTATGCATGAAAATATCGAGCTGTCTTTATATTTTAGGCGTCCGTTGCAAGCGGATCATCGTATTTGGGGGTTTGTGGCATGAAAAGATTCGAAGCTTCTGCTCATAATCACTTTAGGTGTGTCTCACATGTAGACACTAATAGAGTCCAATCTGTAAGTAGCCTTTGCAAATGGAGAACATTCCAAAGAAATGTAGATCGATATGATGCACTTTATTTCATTGCATTAGTCCTTCACTTGTACCTTGATTGATCCAATGAAACATTTAAAGTAAAGAAGGGGATAAAGATGATTAAATGCGAGCAATGAACCTCTAACGTAAGCGGTCGCAGACCCGCATCTCAAAACATGATTACTGGTGCCGGATACTAGGTGAGGAAAGTGACTAGTGCAGATACGGTTTGTGATTTGTAATATGAAATTAACATTGCACGTCCTTGTGAGCTTCCTGATTAAATTACGGGGAGCTCTGACAACAGAACGGGATCAGTGTGTCTGTCCACTAGAGATGAGTCATCGGGCCCAGACTCTGCCAGGGAAACGTGAACAACAATGGCACGGGCTTTGAACAATGTCTAATGATATTCTAATAAAACTGGCTTTGGTAAATAACCTCATACCTTTTAAGAAGATTGAATGTCATTGATTCTCCTCGTTCCATTAGAAGAATAGTGACGGACAAACTCGTGCGCCCTTAAAAAAACTTTTTGGACCCAAATAAATGACTATGTTGGACTGCTGCTTGACGAGTGTGTGTGAGTCGTGGTAAACCCTACATCATGGGGACAAAATGTCCCCACAAAAATGGCAGTAAATAGGACATTTCTTTGATCCCCATGAGGAAAACAGCTTATAAAAACTCTTCAAAGTGTTTTTTGAAGATGTAAAAATGCAGAAAGTTTTCTGTGATGGGTAGAGTTGGTGTAACTATACTGTTCGTACTGTATAAAAATCCTTATTGCTATGGAAGTCCCCATAAAACATGAAAACACAAAATGTGTGTGTGTGTGAGAGAGAGAGAGAGAGAGAGTGCACTCTAAAAATGCTGGGTTGTTTTAACCAAACTTTGGGTCAAATATGGACAAACCCAAATCTTGGGTTAAAAAGTAATTAAAAATGTAACCCAATGGCTGGGTTTGTCCATATTTGACCCAAAGTTTGGTTAAAACAACCCAGCAATTTTTAGAGTATTTTACCCAATTCTTGGTTAAAACAACCCAGCATTGTGTGAAGTGCAAGTTTTAGTTTCGCTTCAAATAAATTAGTTTACACTCTAAAAATACCGGGTTGTTTTAACCCAACTTTGGGTCAAATATGGACAAACACAAATTTGGGTTATAAATGTAATTTTAAAAATGTACAGTTGAAAGTCAAAGTTGAAGTTGGGTTAAAATTTTAAATGACATTTTTAACCCAACATTTGGGTTTGTTCGTATTTGACCCAATTCTGGGTTAAAACAACCCAGCATTGTTTAGAGTGCAAGTTTTAGTTTAGCTTTAAATTAATATAGATTATAAAGCCTTGTTTACATAATACAAAATAGTTTAGCATCCAAACATGCGGATATGGAAATGCCGAATAAGAGAGGAGTCCACACTCTAAAAAATGCTGGGTTATTTCAACCCAAGTTTGGGTCAAATATGGACAAACCCAAATTTGGGTTAAAAATGTAATTAAAAAAAAAGTTGGGTTCAATTTTTAAAAGAAAACAGTATTAGTATGCTGTATAAAAACATAAAAATGCTGGGTTGTTTTAACCATACTTTGGGTCAAATATGGACAAATGTTGGGTTGAAAAAGTAATTAAAAAATGTAAACCAATGGCTGGGTTTGTCCATTTTTGTTAACCCAAAGTTGGGTTAAAACAACCCAGCAATTATTAGAGTGTATAAAGCCTTTGCTTACATAGTATGAAATAGTTTAGCATCCAAACATGCGGATATGGAAATGCCGAATAAGTAAACAATAAATAATAACAATAAGTAAAGTATGGGTTATTTCAACCCAAATTTGGGTCAAATATGAACAAACCCAAATTTGGGTTAAAAATGTAATAAAACAAAGTAGGGTTAAATTTTTAAATGACATTTTTAACCCAACATTTGGGTTTGTCCATATTTTACCCAATTCTGGGTTAAAACAACCCAGCATTGTGTGGAGTGCAAGTTTTAGTTTTGCTTCAAATAAATTAGTTTACACTCTAAAAATGCTGGGTTGTTTTAACCCAACTTTGGGTCAAATATGGACAAACCCAGCCATTGGGTTATATATTTTTAATTTGAACCCAATTTTTAACCCAATGTTTGAGTTTGTCCATATTTGGCCCACAATTGGGTTAAAACAACCCAGCATTTTTTAGAGTGTGTGTGTGTGTGAGAGAGAGAGTGTGTGTTAGACCGAGAGCTGTAGGTTTAGGGAGCGAGGATTGTGTGTGTGTGTGTGTGTGTGTG
The DNA here is from genome assembly GCA_038021265.1 of Cyprinella venusta. NCBI lineage: Eukaryota > Metazoa > Chordata > Actinopteri > Cypriniformes > Leuciscidae > Cyprinella > Cyprinella venusta. The sequence continues at coordinate 35,179,336 of CM075871.1, forward strand.
TCAGAGATGGTATAAGAAATCTGCCCTGTCCAGCACCGTTGGCCTGCAGGAAACACATTCCAGTTCGTCCTGTTTGCAGCCCTCTCTCTCTTCCTGGAACATGTCTGTGATAACTTACAAAAATACATCACAGACCCAGCGGCCCCTCTCTGAACCATCTCTGTAAAACCAGCCGGCTGAATGGACGGACGCAATCGTTCAGGGCACATGTGCACCTAACAGCTCGACGTACGTGTTCAGTGGGATCACATGATCGATGTGAAACCTGCCGTCGTCCATCATCCCGTGACTCTCCGTTATCACCTGGCATTGTTAGCGATCCATCTATTTCTGTGCTGGAGTGGACTCCAGCGTTTCCTCTGAGATTATCTGAACATCACTGTGATTCACAGGCAGCCTCAGTCAGGAGATCACATGAAGTGATGAATGAATAGAAATGCATTTTGTAGAAGCATTTTACACTTCTGCTCGGCCTGTGTGTAATGTTTAGTTTCAGGCAGAGAGGTTGGCTCCATCTCTTAGGGATGTTTATGTGCCCATTGTGAAGACCAGAGTCGGTCTGAGTCCCCCTTGACCCGGCCGGCCTGAGGTGTGTGTGTAGGCCAGAGTCAGCCTGAGTCACCCTTGACCCGGGCTGGACTGAGGTTTGTGTGTGTGTTGTGAAGGCCAGAGTTGGTCTGAGCAACCCTCAACCTGGGCCAGACTTAGGTTTTTGTGTGTGTGTTTTGAAGTCCAGAGTCAGTCTGAGTCACCCTCGACCTGGCCAGCCTGAGGTGTGTGTGTTTGTGTGTGTTTTGAAGTCCAGAGTCGATCTGAGTCACCCTCGACCCGGCCGACTCGTGGATTGTTTAACTTGCTTTCAAAGAATTTTGGAGCTGCTCCAGTGATTGTGACTCTGCAGGAGTTAATGCAACCCGCACCGTCTCAGACTCCAGAAACCTGAAGAAAGAGAAACACCAATGTGAATGTAGATGGTCAGGTCATATACACTCACCTAAAGGATTATTAGGAGCACCATACTAATATTGTGTTTGACCCCAGTTCGCCTTAATTCTCCGTGGCATTGATTCAACAAAGTGCTGAAAGCATTCTTTAGAAATGTTGGCCCATATTGATAGGATTGATGGAGATTTGTGGGATGCACATCCAGGGCACGAAGCTCCCGTTCCACCACATCCCAAAGATGCTCTATTGGGTTGAGATCTGGTGACTGTGGGGGCCATTTTAGTACAGTCAACTCATTGACATGTTCAAGAAACCAATTTGAATTGATTCGAGCTTTGTGACATGGTGCATTATCCTGCTGGAAGTAGCCATCAGAGGATGGGGACATGGTGGCCATAAAGGGATGGACATGGTCAGAAACAATGCTCAGGTAGGCCGTGGCATTTAAACGATGCCCGATTGGCACTAAGGGGTCTAAAGTGTGCCAAGAAAACATCCCCCACACCATTACACCACCACCAGCAGCCTGCACAGTGGGAACAAGACATGATGGATCCATGTTCTCATTCTGTTTACGCCAAATTCTGAATGTCTCAACAGAAATCGAGACTCATCAGACCAGGCAACATTTATCCAGTCTTCAACTGTCCAATTTTGGTGAGCTCTTGCAAATTGTCGCCTCTTTTTCCTATTTGTAGTGGAGATGAGTGGTACCCGGTGGGGTCTTCTGCTGTTGAAACAAGCTTCCATTCTTTTCTTAATACCCAACAACACTAAATCTAGTAACAAAAAAGCACTGGTGGCAAAATAGTTGGCTATGTAATTATAATTTGTGTGCAATAATTACGAAATAATAATGTCACGTTTCACCATCATTCATTTTTTAATTTTTCAATGGAATGCATTTTTTAAATTCCATTGAATACAAGGTACAAAGTCTGGGTAAACCGATAAAATCTCCACATAAATAACATGTGTAAAAGTAGTCAAAAGGCATGTAGCACAAACAATGTGCCATGCATATTAAATATTATTATTAGAAGTTTGTTCGAAACTCTGCCAGCAGCTAAATCTGAACAATTGCAATAGGGACGCTCCTCTTAGCAAACTCCACGTCAAGCTTTGCTGCCACATCGGCTGGGCAAAACAGGTGGAGATTGGGTGGGACACACGGCCTCTGTCTAGCCAGGAAGAACTGGACACAAGAGCAGATCCTAATTATAAAGAGATGAGAGATAGCTGCTTTTATCGGAATCAAAGTGGAGGGTCTCTCCCCACACCCCTCTGGGATTAAACACAGGAAGATTGCGCTAATGAGAGACCGCGCTGCTTTAGATGACATTAAACTCTCTCTGATGGGGAAGCTCACTTGACCATTCTCCCACGCATTATCCGATGGGAACATGATAACTGGCTATGGAGTCAGTATCTCTTCAGTCTGCAAAAACTGAAATGCACTCTTAGAAGAAAAAGTTCTATAGAACCATTTTGGAGTTCCAAATATGAAGCGGGGGATGATTCTAAATAGAACCATTTCTTCTAAGAGTGTGGTCTGACGAAACAGGCTAAAGATGTGGCAAATAGTCGCCAAGACAGCATTTCTCATTTAGTTTAACTTGATGAACAAAAATAAGTAAAACACACATAAACATAATAAGAAAAAAGGGTAACACTTTAGAATACGGTTCCTTCGTTAATGAATAACTACACAAGAACTAATCAGTAACACAATATTAACAATCTAGTAACTATTATTAACTAACAAGAAACTCTGATTAACGAACTAGTAAGTAATAGCGCACAGACGAAAGTGGTAGTTCACTATAAAGTAATCAATAACTACTATTTTTTTAATACTTCCCAGAGAACTACTGAAAAAGTTTATTAACAATCTAGTAACTACTATTAACTAAAAGAAACTCTTATTAACGAATTAGTAAGTAATAGCTCACAGATGAAAGTGTTACTAGATACTTCTGTGGGAATTACTAATTATATGGATTCGTATTTTAAAGTGAAGATCATTGGAACTAACTAGTAATTACTCAAGTGTTACTAAAGACATTTTCTAAAAGTATTTTAAAGTTCACCAAAAATCTCAAACGTTTGCATAACTAGATCGCGTAGTAACACTTGAGTAATTACTAATTAGTTCCAATGATCTTCACTTTATAATACGGATCCAAATAATTAGTAAGTAATAGCTCACAGATGAAAGTGTTACTAGATACTTCTGTGGGAATTACTAATTATTTGGATCCGTATTATAAAGTGAAGATCATTGGAACTAACTAGTAATTACTCAAGTGTTACTACATGATCTAGTCATGATTTGTGCAAACGTTTGAGATTTTTGGAAATGTCTTTAGTAACACTTGAGTAATTACTAGTTAGTTCCAATGATCTTCACTTTATAATACGAATCCATATAATTAGTAATTCCCACAGAAGTATCTAGTAACACTTTCATCTGTGAGCTATTACTTACTAATTCACTAACAAGAGTTTCTTTTAGTTAATAGTAGTTACTAGATTCTTATTAAACTTTTTCAGTAGTTCTGTGGGAAGTATTAAAAAATAGTAGTTATTGATTACTTAATAGTGAACTACAACTTTCGTCTGTGCGCCATTACTTACTAGTTCGTTAATCAGAGTTTCTTGTTAGTTAATAATAGATTGTTAATATTGTATTACTCATTAGTTCTTGTGTAGTTATTCATTAACGAAGGAACCGTATTCTAAAATGTTACCGAAAAAAGTACTAGAATTAATGGAAAATATTTTTAAAAATCTGAAATTCATCCTTTTCGATATCACCCGTGCTTTGCGTTGTTCATCTTGCATCCAATCATTTTTCCCAAAAGAATACTATCACGACCGATGCAAGCGTCTGGTGTGAGTTGCATGGAGAACGATTCAGGCAAAAGCGTCAGTGTGTGTGTTTAGTGACCTCATTGAACAGGTTTTAGGGGGTTTCATGTTGAAAGTATTAGGCCTGACAGGCAGACAATGAGAGCTGTTAAGAATTTGCTATAATAATTCTCTAATTAGACAAAAACAGGAAGTAGACAAGCAATATCTATTGAGTGGTTTCCTGTTGAAAGCCAGTACATTTGTTGTTGGTCCAAGTCCTAAAATTGGGATCCTGCCATGCCAGAGTTATTTTCATTTTGATGCTGAACGGCATTCTTCTCTGGTGAGAGGCAGTTTAAGGGCTTTCTGTCAAAACACGTTATTAATCTCCCTCAATTTATTCAAGTAGTTACATTGAATCACTTAAGGAATGTTGTGGACAGGCTACACAAAGGAACAGTGTGTGTGTGTGTGTGTTTTCTTTATGAAAACTGGTCTAGTTGCCTCTAAGGTCAATCATATATCTCCAAGTAATGTATGTTTGCTGAGAGAATAGATTTTAATGATTAAAGGGATATAATGCATAACAACAAAACTCTCATGATGTTTTGTGGTAATATAGGTTTTAAATGGCATGAGGGAGTGTAATAAATAACAACTGTAAATGCACAAGTGGGCCTGTGCCAAAATATGAAATAAAAAATGTTATAGGAGTCCTTCTTTCTTTCTGGCACAGATTGTGCTGACAGTTTCTGTGCATATTTTTACATTCATTACAACAACAAAAATCGTCCAAAAATTGTCCTCTAACCTGTTACATTGCTCTCATCCTCCCGTTCCTCGCTCTTTCTCCAACATTTATCCTTTTTTTCATGACCACAATTATCTTTACTGGGTGGAACAATAGCAGATATGATAACAGTAAGTGAGACTGAGGCCCTTTTCACACATAGTGAGTATTTCTACGGCTTGGTTTATGTCAATTTATAGACACATTCTTCTAACCACTCTTATATCCGAGTGAAACGCTTCTAGAACAAGAACAAATGTAGGGCGGGGCTTGATTTGTCCTTAGGGGAATGATTGGATTGTTGTGGTTTGCTATTGGTGGATCTTGTGTGAGTGACAGGTTGCCCCGCCCACATCATCAGAGAAGAGACTCTGCAAAAGGGAGGGGACGTTAGTCTGGTTCAAGATTACGATGAACCGGATTTTAAAACAAAAATTATATATATATATATATATATATATATATATATATATATATATATATATCACTGGTATCGGTGTATCAATAGAGAGCCTAAGTCCCGCCCCTCTGCTTCCGGCTCATGAGACCTTATTTCGGAAAAAATATGAATGGGAGTCAATGGCGAGAGACAACTTATCTTTTTATTCCGTCTGAACTGTGCCCTCAATTACACATATGATGTTTGTCAATTTAAAAGATAATTCTGAAAGTCAAAAACGTTGCAGTTTGTCATACAACAGAAGAGTAACATTTAGTTTTATGTGAAAATCGCTCGATGAACTACATCTCCCAGCAAGCGAAACAACGAGTGAGATCCGCTGCTCGTGTGTGTGCAGTCTGGTACAAAACACTCAGGTATGACGGCGTAACGTTACGATTATAACGTAAGACTGTAGAAATAATGACAGACAGCCTCAGTAAAGTTAGCTTCATTCATTGAGAGAAAATGTGCACCTGTGGGGTTTGTAGTCTTTGTAATTACGTATTTTCACAGTCTTATACCTCAACAGTTTTACATCAAACTGCGACTTTCTTTACTTTAAAATGTATCTTTTAAATTGACAAACATCATATGTGTAATTCAGGACACAATTCAAACGAGATCAAAATATTTGTTGTCTCTCGCCATTGACTACCATTCAATGTTTTTTCTGAAAAAAGGTCCCATGGTGGCCGACCGGAAGGGGAGGGACTTAGGCTCTCTATACTGGGAAAATGAGAATTGAGCTGGTTTAAAAATGTTCATAGCTGGAATACATAAACTATTTTACCAAAACTACAGTGTGTGTTCAACTGCTAAATATCAAAACTATGATAATACTGGAACGTTACTTTGGAAAAAAAAAACATTTTAATTTCCAACATGACATCATGACTTTTGCGTAAACATACACGCCATTTTCAAGTCAAGTGGCGTATTATCTCTACGCATTTTGTGCTATCCGAGTGTATGCCTACGCCATTAATGTCCGAGTAATTCCGTTAAATGTCCGAGTGAAATGAAGCAAAATGTAGATCCACATCTGGGGGGCGATATTTTTTTCCTAGGATGGTAGGGGAAGACTCATAAATGGTATAAACCCCAGTGACGGTTAGGTTTAGAGACGGGGTTGGGGTAGGTCATATATTTATTTAACGTTAAGTCAACGGCATTCATAAACACGCTGAAAAGCGATTATGCGTGTTGATAGCACGCCAAAAATGGAAATACGAATAGGGGTGTCATACATACGCCATTTCATGAGATCAGTCTGTAATTTCGAAGGTCTTTATTTTGAAACCAACATACAAAACTACTTCTAAAACAAGCATTTGTGCAAGTGGACTTTTGATTCAGTGGCTTTTACAATAGATCTCGACTTATGCGACTCAAACAACACACACTGTTCCTTCTCTCTTCTTTTACCGTCTGTTCTCTTCCTCTGAGACGGTTTTCTCCAGTGCTTGATTTACGTCAGTCAGGACAAGGACATCCACCCGTTAGTCGCGCCGCTGACGTAGACGTGACCGCCCATCTCTGCTCCCTCTCGCAAATTGGGGTCACCGACCTTCATCAGCCAAAGCGTGTGAGTCATGATCAGGCCGGCTCACAGTAGAGTCACCGTGGGACATCGGCACTTCCGTCTCCGTCCCAAATTAAGTAGGGCCGACTTGACATTGTCTGTTCTGAGCTGTCAAATCACTCTCGGGTGGGGAGAAGAGGAAGAACGGCGGGATTCGTGATTAGGGACTGGATCTGTCTGCGCTCCGGAGGGGATCCGGGTGGGATGGATGATTAAGGGGGAGATGGGAAGGAGACGAAATAAGGGGAATAGATGAAGAGGTTGAGGGATGGGCTGGCAGGGTCCCAGGACACGTCTCTCTCGACCAGCGTATTTACTGATCCTATCAGTGAGTCTGAATCTGAATAAACACCCGGTCGAGATAAGGAACTGAAGACATATACAGATACGCATACACACGCACACTCATATTCATCCAGTCGAATGAGACTCTAGACTTGGAGGGAGGAATGCTGCCTGTGTTTATTTCAGCACCTAATTTTGCAAATTATGTAACGGCTTAATTCGAATAAATTTCTGCTCTTTTAAAGTGCCTAATTGAACTGGATTGTGGGTGGTTGACGAAAGAGAAACACTGCATCCCTTCCATGTAATTCATGTGCTCTCTGGAATACTTGAGTCTGATTGGTCAATCGATCAAATATTTGTAAATAATAAACATTAAGCTTTATATTTGGACATTGTCCAAGGCAACATATCAGTGTTAATGTCATGTCAATCCACAGCTGCTTTCTTTTCATACTTACCAAATTAGGAGAGCAAAAAACAAAGCACAATAACTAATCTATAAGCACAATATCCAATCCTAGTTTTAATCTGGATCAAACCTTCAGTTTGTGTTGTTCAAAACTTGTCAGTGGGATTTGGATAACTTTGATCCAAAAAAGCGGGATTATCCTGATCCCAACAGAGGGTAGGATTTCAAGGTGGATTTCAGGAAGAAAATGTAGTAAAACTTTAAAATTGGTCAACTTCGTATCATTTATATTTGTAGCCTATATTTTAGTGTATATACTTTTATTTATATTTTGCACTTGACTTGTGTAACCGTTGTAGCAGTGTGATAAAGTAGACATAGGCTAACAATTAAGCTATTCAGTGTAGTAAAGTAAAAATGAAATAAAAATGATCTTGTTCCCATTTGTGTTTTGTCTCTAAATAAGAAACACTTACAGTGACCCCATGTTGGCTCTTCTACCTGTTCTTTACATAGCTGGTGGCCCACATTGTGATATGTTGTCCCATTTAGAGCACTGGTAATCCGGATTTGGTAATCTTGAAAACTGTGTATCTGGATCAGGGTGATCCAGTCCAATGTTGCTTTGAAAAACCGGCATAAAAGTAAGACAGATTGCCTGATCCTGGAAAGTAAAAAATGGGATATCCAAATCTGGATCATTTTGATCCAGATTAAATGTTTTGAACAACTGACCCCTTGATGACTAGTCTATTCTTGGGCAATGGTTTAGACGTCTATTTAATTTTCGCTGACAGCCCAAATTTTGGAATATGGCTATGGATGGATTTGGCTATGGAATCAACAATGGCAGGCAGACATCCCAACCTGAAAGAAGTAATTTCAGGGAGATATATCTTGACTGGATTGTTGACCAGGGGAGGTAGCGGTGGCTTTCGCGAGGCACTCTCGCAAGTTCTGCCTCGCATGCGCGATCTAGATTCTGGGAGATTTGAACTAATCTGCGGGCATCAGGGAGAGGATCTTGGGAGACTTGGGATGTGTGCAATGGCCACAGACAGTTTGATGAAGGGGTGGGGAAGTGACGTATGCCGTAAACCAGTCGAATTTTGTAGTTCTTTTTGTGCTCCGGTTACCGAAACCTGAAGTTACATAGTGCAAGTAAAGCGATACAGACCCCGCCAGGCTATGGCAGACGTGTCATTTAACCTATTGTAAGTCGATGCACCATCACAAGGGTCTTGGAAGTATATTATGAAGGTTGAAGGTTTAACACACAGGCACTTGTTTTAGGACTGTGGTCCGTGTGTCTTGCATGGGACAGGGTCTCATCTTGACCTTTCGGAGGCCCTGTATGTGACCTGTGGATGCATGGAGGTCGGCTGGGCACAGGTGTTGTGAAAGTGCATCTGAACACCTGCAGGCCTTTTTCCTCTATAACCCGTCCACATCTGGCCCGGATCAAGGCCCTGCCTCCACACCAGACATAAATAACACATCCAGCAATGTGGACCCGTCTGTCCTGCTCCGCTGTGAATTACGACCTGCTGTTTCTCTCTCTCCCTCTCCGTCATTCCCCTCGATCTGCCTTCTGTCATTTTTATCTCGGTTGTTCGTGTTTTATCCCCCCCATCTGTGAAGATGAAACATCATCTTCTCGTCTCGAGATGTTTTGAAGGACGTTTTCACAAGCCGCCTGATCCCAGTGATATTGGATTAGACTGACATCCTTTCAATGGGATTCAGTACTGGAGATCTGAGACTGAAACACTGCAGTGTTTCATATTCCATCAGCTCTCTGGCACGCCTGCATGAACAAGGGCTAAGTTTCCAAGAAAACTTCAATCGCCAGTTGATTTTTTAGGATTTCTTACTTCTATAACGAGTTATACCCAACGTTCTTTTGGAAAGTATGTCCGAACTATGCTGAACTTCCATGTGTTTAGAGAGCAATCTATATCCATCCGATATCCAATGGCAGATTCTGGCAATGTGCATTAAATCCAGAGGCCACCCATGAGGACAAAAGAGAGACTGATGATTTACATTTTTCAGCAAGAGAGTCTACAGTCTCTATAGAGTTATCCATAACATATCACAGCTTACAGCAAGAAAGTGAGATTCTGTTGCACACTGTTGTGTTATTTACAATATCATTAGCACAGCTCTGAATTCTGATTGGATGAGCTCGTACCCATATATTATACAGAATAGTGTGCATTCGCCAGCATAAAATGCCATTAAATTAACTGTTTAATCAACTGCTTAACAGTTTCTTGGCAGAATAATTGTTCAGTCTGATTATTATTAATATTTCACGAGGTCCTTTGCCCAAATAATCTGTGAGCTAATAAGGTTAAGCGTATGGAGGGGCTCAAGGAAGCAGCTTCGACTCAAGCTTAGGGTACTTTCGCACCTGGATCGATTGGAGACGTTGTTCCGAAACAAAGGGGCGTTTCCCTTTTGGCCCGGTTCGTTTGGTCATATGTGAAAACATCAATCGCACTCTGAATCGGAACAAAACAACGAGCCGAGACCGCCTAGAAGAGGTTTGAGGTTCCTAGAAGACCGCTCCAGGGTTCGTTTGTAGTGAGAACACAACCAACCCACGAACCGGAACAAGCTTGTACCTCCACTTTTGGCAAGGTGGTCTCGTACCTTTACGTACCGCTGACAGAGTTTTTAGCATTTGCGCGGCACTGCTCGGTTTTACACCTCTTCATAGCACCAAGTCAACCCGCGATTCATTTTGTGTTAGGCTACTGTTGTCATGGCGATGTCCCACAATGGATTGCGCGACCTGCACACATAAGGTAGTGACGTAATGGCGTAAGGCACGGTTTCTCAAACTCGGTCCTGGAGGGCCGTTGTCCTGCAGAGTTTAGCTCAAACCCTAATCAAACACATCTACCTGTGAGTTTCTAGTGATCCTGAAGACCTTGATTAGCTTGCTCAGGTGTGTTTGATCAGGGTTGGAGCTAAACTCTGCAGGACAGTGGCCCTCCAGGACCGAGTTTGAGAACCCCAGGTGTAAGGAAAACCCTGGAAGGGTGCGCGATTCGGATGGCTTTACAACAGTGTGGTGTGAACAGAGTGACGTATTAAATTGATTCGGAACAAAGTATTCTGTTTCGGATCTTTTCCGGAAACAAAACAAATCGATCCAGGTATGAAAGCAGATGAAGATAAACCCCCCAGTGGGGCTACTAATGCTCAGATGAGGAGTATTGTTGCAAGAGTGTCTAAAGTGTGTTGGTGGAGTTGGGGAGGTGGAGGAACGCCAAAACAGCTGATGCTAGAGCAAGCTGAGCGGCTTCTTTAGTGCTCCGCTAGTTAATTGAACGATTAGATTAGGGTTACGTTGTGAACTTCCAACGTATTCTCATCCCAAGACGTCCTCTAACTGACGTTTTTGACCATGCGTCAACATCCGACGTTTTAGGGTACGCTTTAGCGTCAGTTAGATGACGATCCTAGGGCGTCATCCAACTGATGCTTTACCTTTAGCGTCAGTTAGATGCGTCAGCGTCAGAGAACGGGCTGGAACTTCACTAATAGTCAAGTCACCTTTATGAACAATACAGATTGTTTCAAAGCAGCCTTAAGGCCATTGCACACTGAGTCCGAAATTTTCGAATGCTTTTTTTTTCGTATTCGTGATTCAGTGGCTCTGAATTGCCAAAACACCATTCAAACTGCTTGCTACGGATGCGAAAAGTGCAGAAAATCGAACCCGATTCGATTTTTTTTATGACGGATGAAAGTTTCGGAGGCAGTGTGCAAGCGTGATTGACATAACGTGAGGTTGTATCTATTTTTAAACGTGCGAAAATTTGGTGACGCGAATTTCGGAAACGACCTTTACAGTGTTAAACAGGTAAATAAGCATTCAATGATGCAAACAGAATTAAATTCTGCTGTAAAGCAGCTCTAAAAAGGCAATAGTAAACACTCATTATACAGTTGAAATCAGTTCAGTGTTGATTCAGTTCGATTCAATAACTGTAAAGATCATCAAAGGTGGAATAAGTTCAATATGGATGGATGCATGAATGGATGGATGGATGTAGATCAACATTAGATTACCTCAGACAAGTGAATTTCTCTTCCCTTTTCGCAGACCCTCCTTCCCTCCTTCAGTCCTGTTGTCTTCTATAAACTGTTTACACACAATATGGATGGTCGTCATGGAGACGGAGCATGGATGTGGTGGAGGGAATCACAGGTGTTCCTGTTTGGATTCTCATGGGTTTGTGTGTGTTGTATGCGTGTGTGTTACGGTGCTTTTTCTTTTTTGGGGGGAAAAATTCCACCGCTGCTACGGACGTCTCCCTCAAGGCCGATTTATTTATTTCAGCCGTCCAGTCACCCAGACACGTTTACATGAACAGAGGAGAGCGCTCTTCCTGTTAGTTCTAATCTTCCTCTTCTTCTGAAAAACCATCCGTCTCGTTTTCCGACCCTCCTCGCCCCCGGGGCCGGCCCATGCTTTATGCTCCTCCCGCCTCCACCGGTGATAAACAAGACCACTAGATAACGGCTAATTGCGGGATTATCGTTTATGAGCGCAAACTGACAGCTGAGGCTTTTGCAGCCGCGTGCCACACGTACCAACACCGAAGAACGATAGGTAGAGGTTGTACAATCAACAAGATTAGACTAAACGGCTGCATATCAACCCGAGCACACAGTTTTAGATTATATCGTCATGTTGAGTGTTTGAATGACAGCTCATATCACTATAATACTGACAGGTAATTACAAGAAAAGGCACCTGACTGGCGTTCTTATCAGAAGGATAAACAGTGAGACAGTTTAACAGTAGTTTAATCGTTTTCACAGCAATGCTATGTGATGAAATGAGCAGATTTATTTCCATATTATCTGAGTGTTGAGAATGTTGATCGCATCAGTAGAGGCTGTTGAGATAAGAATTTGTGATTAGAGTGCGAGTGTGTGTTTCAGCTCTGTTACATCTATGATTGCCGTGATTACAGGGGAATAGTGAGGCATATATGTATTAAAAATACACTCGCCGGACACTTTATTAGGTACACCTCCTTTGGGGACCTCCTTTTGCCTTCAGAACTGCCTTAATTGTTAATAGCATTGGTTTAACAAGGTGCTGGAAACATTCCTCAGAGATTCTAGTCCATATAGAGGATATGTGCATGACGTCAGCGTCGGCCGGAGTGCCTGCAGTTCCTCACAGTGAGTGGCAAAAATACTGAGCGGCCTTATTTGTTGTTAGCGTTAATGCCGGGAAAAACAAACACAACACATATAAAGTGGGAAAGAGCTTTGCGATTGACTGTACAAAAAAATCAGAGGTATATTTTTACAGACTGCTATAGAAAGAGGAGCAAATTGATCGATGCAGTTCACAGAAACAACTGGACTCCAGTCAGCAAAAGGTGGATTTGCAGTTATCATTTTGTGTCAATATGCTGAATTTAGCTCTAAAACCATACACATTTTGTGTTGTTATATATATTAACAACTCATCAATTATATATTTATCATTGCATATTCTGCATTATTGGATGTTTTTTTAATAAACACTGACCAAAAAAAAACTATAAAGTTTTAGGGCTGGACGATATGATGATATATATAGGCTATATATAACACTGATATAAGTGATCACCCGGATTATATTGTATTTATATAAAGTGTTCACAGGCAAATTTGCTTTATGTTTAGGTCTATATTGCTTTTATTTCCCCGGTGTCGAAATCAGGCAAACATAAATGTAAGGCGACACGATTCCTGGCTGCATGTCAATATCCAAGGATCACTGGATCTTTAGTAAGTTGTAAGGAACACTATATTGAGTCCAACATTTAGTTTAAATTGATAAAATTGTTCGTTTTAGTTGCATTTTCGCAGTTTCCCCTATTAAATCCAGTCATCTTTTGCCACTCAGTCAGGCAGAGAGGGGTTGTTCTGGCGGGAAAGTGAAAAATGAGGGCCTGTAAGAGTCAAGGTGAAGGTTCTCTTTGTCTAGCTTCTGATTATTGACAAAATCACAGGCAATGATTACAAAATCGAACAAAAATTTACACAAGCAAACACACCCTGGTGCACATTTACCCATGTGACGACCTTTTCTTGCACACTTACACTGATGACATCATTGGAATGTGTTGTGGAGGAGGGAGAGGTGGAGTATCAGGACGATTCAATGTGTAAGTGTGTGTGTCTTTATATATCTGCGATGGGGCCAGCCGTGTTTTATCATGTAATGCAGCGAATTAACACTCAGAGGAAGCCGCTGGTCTCTCATCGTCTCACTCATGAGCGCGTACGGGAATGAGGTATGGGACGCCCCATCCTAATCTCATCCCTCTCTCTGTCCTTCGCTCTCTCTCTCTCTCTCTCTCTCTCTCTCTCTCTCTCTCTCAACAAACAATGACCTTAAAAGAAAGGAATCTTATCTCAGAACGTACTTTGGAATTTCTATCAAATGCAAAGTACCCTATGTTTGTCAGAAGGTAGAGGTAGAAAGTTGCTCACCTGTATATAACTCGGATTAACTCCCAGCATGCACCAGCTCATTTAATTGCAATTGTAGTTTTGTCTGTTTTCAAATGGTTCAGTTTTCAGATGAAGGTCTGTAAATACTACTAAAACCAATGTATCTGAGAAAATAGTTGAAGAACTAATTTTTTTGTAAAGTAATGCATTTGAACTATTTACAAATATTTGTATTTTAAAATTCGCGCACATTCGGTCTTAATTGTACACTGTCTAATATGCCGAAAAGGGCTTCATTTTTGTCAATTTCAAAATACACGACATGAGTTATGTACACTGTAAAAATATTGTTGGTTTAACTTAAAAAAATAAGTAACCTGGTTGCCTTAAAATTTTTAAGTTCATTGAAATGGAAAAATTGAGTTAATACAATGAAGGAGATTGATTTAATCATCAGAAACTCAAAATATGATGTTATCTGAACTACATAAATTATCTAAGTTGATTTGACAAAAGAAAAACTGTTGTGATTACAAATCATGAAAATACTTTTTTACATTTTTGATTCAAAATAGAGAAATTGACGAGCGTTGTTTGACCGTTTAGGCAACCTGACACCAAACAAAGCGGTTCGTATTGAATTATTGGTCATATTGATAACCATATTTGGACAAATTCAAAATTTCAATTAGTTAAACTGTACATCTCCTGTGTTTTCCCTAAATGGCTAAGTAATTCAATGGATTGGGAAAGTGTGCAAAGTATATGCTAAAACTGAAAATACATTTAAAAAAAGTTTATTGAGCGAGCAGATGGTGACAGTCAAACAACAAAGATTTCCAAGGGATTAAGAAGAAATATTTCCAGTGACATTTAAGGGTTGCATTCGGTTATATGTAATTTTTTCGCGCCGGCCACAAGCCAGAAACAGCACGCCACAACAGAGAAGAATAGTTTGTGAATAAATTCTCACAGATCAGTACAGGCACACCACAGCCAATAAATAAATGAATTAATTCAGGATGCCCCACCCATGCCGGAATGCAGAAGACTCTCCCAACTCCGAGGAAATGTGAGGCCGATGACATCTCTCTCTCTGTTTCAAACAGAGAACATCAACTAAGAGGAAGATCCTCACTTTTATCATCCAACGGTAATCACTTTTGCTTTGCTCACTTTTTATTTCTAGACAAACCCACTCACTAAACAACAAACTTTTGGGTGAGTCTTTCCAAATTGTGTAAGGGCAAAAACGAAGCAAAATGCATTTGGGACGAACTTTTAAAGGGGAGGAGATCCCATATCTAGGCCGTGAGTCCAATCAAACTTTGACATTTTGCAGCAGATTAATCTTTCTGGAGAACTAGGCTAGATCAGGACAGGTTAGACAGGTTGCATGACATTCCATTAAACTATAACGACACAATATCAAAGAAAATATGACCCTGACTTCATCATTAACTGTGGTTTTACCTGCAGTCAAGACAATTTCTGGGGTAATTTGTGCAGACTGAGAGCAGTCGGATTTCCAATTCAGGCTGTTGTGTTAAAAAAAAAAAAATTGCGTATTGTCGTGCCTATGCAGTTTACATATGGAGTTAGAAAAATGACAAAAAGGTTTCAGTTTTAGGCTATGTTTGCTATTTTTGAACTTTAAACATTAGACATTTAACCTAAAAAGTAGATAATTTCGGTAACACTTTACAATACGGGTGCATTAATAAGCATTAACTAATGCACAGATAATACTGAATTAATGTGTAACTAATGATTATCTAAGCTATTCATTAATGAGTACCACATTAGGAACTAATTAAGAGTCTGTAAGGTTAATGTATTAGTTCACACATAAATTGTTTTTAATTAAATATGTAATTGTGGATTAATAACTCATTTTTTAACTAATAGTGTTAATATGTTAATTACCAGAATGAGTCAACGCATTGTATTTCAACTACCAGATAATATGACAGGTGCACTAATATGCATTAATACATGATTAATTACTTCATTGTTAGTGCAAATTCAAAACTAAATGACTAGTTAATAATGATGTGCCCCAGCAAGTAAAGTCATAAACTAATGATACCTTTGCAAATCATTAGCTAATGATTAATTAAAGCAGACAACTGGAAGTCCAACAAAAAACTCCTATGCCACAGAAGATTCTGGAAAGCTGTGTCCTTGCATGGGCGAACTGGCTTCTCTGTACGAGTGTGTGTGTGTGTGTGTGTGTTGAGAAGGGGGTGTTTCAACTGATTCAACAGATGCAATCCAATCTGTCAGACGATGCTTGTGAGGTTACAGACATTTTCTCATTGCCCTGCCAGATGCATACCAATGCAGTCCACCCCACCGGAAGGACGAGTGCACCTTGCTCCCTCTCTCGTCTCTCTTTCTTTTTGCGTTGCTTTCGCACTTATTATCGTCCCTCTCTCTCAATTCGTGGTGATAGATGTGTTTTCCTGGCACCCTCTGGCTGATCATTAGCACCAGTGACAGTGAATTAATCTTGTATCATCATTAGTTCTCCTTCACCTTCACGACTCGCTCCAGAGTAAACACTCGCTCAGATAACGTCAGATCAACTGGCCGTGCCGCCCATTGTGTGCTCGACTTTATCTTTCATGTTTTTTTTTTCCCCGTTTCCTGCAAAAGAAACATTTAAAGTTGCAAATGGCAGTCTGACCTATACTGTGTATCCAAAGCAGCCCTGACCTTATCTTTGTTTGTGTGTGCGTGTGTGTTGTACGTTTGAAGAGGTGGGTGGAGGGAGGGGGCATTGGTGACATCACTATCAGGGAGGATCCAAATGGACAGGAAAGTCAATTAGAGTTTAACTGAGTTTACCAGCTGGTAAAAGAGAGAGAGAGCAAGAGCGAGAGAGGAAAAAGGGGAGGAGAGCACAAAAGAGAAGTACAGACAGATTCAGAGAGGAAGGGAGAAAGTCAGAGGGACAGGGGAAAACTAGCCGGCACAAACTTACAATTCTTCCTCGCTCTCTCTCTCATTTCATTATTTCTTTCCCCTCAGCTGCTATTTTGCATCCTAGTCCTGGTTTAAGAACGGCATCCAGTCGGCCACAAGAAAACCAGTGGATGTTTTTACTTCAGGATGAGTGCCTGAGGACAAGCTGGAGAGGCTCAGAAGTGAATCCAGCAGAGGCAGACGGCGTCCACTCCGTCCTCAGGAGCGAACGAGAGGAGAGGGTCTGTAACGCTGGAGCTCAAGGACAAACCATGGACTCTGCACACCTCCCACTTCACCTGGACGTGAGTACTACCCTCCACCGCAGAACACCTTGATCCTTGCAATATCACTTATATCCTGGCCTACGGGTAAAACTATGTCTTGTTTTCCAGTTTAAACATGGTTTATAGTATATACATTGACTTTCCGGCAGCTAAGAACGTTTAAAAATGTATATCTTGAATGAAAGGGATAGTTCTGTCACCCTCAAGTTGTTATAAACCCTGTTCTGTTAAACACAATATGGGTAACCAAACAGTTGATGGGGCCCATTGACTTCAATTGTAAACAGAAGAGAAAAAAATACCTTAATACCTAATATTTTGACATAGTATCTTTTATTTTTGGAGAGTGCTGACAATGACAATTGTTACAATAAAAATTGAGTAATATTGGCAGTATGGTAGTGAGGAGTGGTAGGGGTGTTGGTAATGATGATGGTAATAAATAATAAATGGTTACTTTGTTTACGCTTACACACCCATACACTTTAACACACTTTTATTTCACTTCTGGAATTATGGAATTACTATATTGTTCGTTACTGTACTGTCTTGGTTTGTATGTCTGTAAAAAAATACTGTTGGTTTAACTTAAAAAATTAAGTAACCTGGTTGCCTTAAAACTGGAAAAAGTGAGTTAATACAATGAAGGAGATTGAGTTAATCATCAGAAACTCAAAATAATAAGTTATCTGAACTAAACAAATTAAGCTGATTTGAGAAAAAGAAAAAATGTTGTGATAACAAATCTTGAAAATATTACTGTTAAAAAAATAAGAAAAGAAAAAAATACTATGGGAGTTGAGGGGGCCCATCAAGGTTACTGACATTCTTCAAAATATCTTTATTTTGTGATCAACAGAAGAAAGAGATTCATACAGGTTTGGAACAACCTGAGTGTGAGTAAATGATGACAGAAGTTTCATTTCATTTCATAGTTGGGTGAACTATTCCTTTAAGTTTATTTTCTTACACATAGCATCATACAAATAAGTCTTATCTTATACAATTCTTCTTCTCGAGTCAATTTATCTTGTTTTAAGGATTTTTAGATACTAGACAAGACGCCATGTTCTGCAATGTGTGACTCAAATCTGATTAAACTCACTCAAAACGTCAAGCAACCACTCATTTAACGTTCCTCATCAAACTGTCTGCTCTGAGCTAAAAATTCACATGCATTGCTCTCCAAACCCAATGACAGATTCATAGCGGAGATGCTTCCTCAGAACATGTGAAACAGGCAGATCAGTGTTTCCATGAAAAGCAAAAAAGCATGCAAAAGCTGCGAAGATCTCCTTGCTGGAGTTGAATGTATGCCTTCGCTTAGGGGATAAAATATATAGCAAACAAATACTGGATAACTGGATAAATCAAAAAGACACAATCTGGCAGAAAAAAAGGAAGTTCAGAGCTTTAAAAAAGGATATTACAATGTTGGGTTAGCTAAAATAGATCATTCAGCGTTTGCCAGATAATAATCCACAACTGTCTGAGGGTTTCAGGACCGCCAAAATGGTCAAATTGATAACAGAATGTTATGTGGGGGTTAGGGGAGGATTCTGGGAGGAAATGTCTCGTCTTGTCTGGTCTACTCTACTCATCCTTGGAGACCGCTTTAGTCTGTTCTTAGCTGAACTTTTGGCAAGCTGCTCACGATGTGTGTTTGTGTATGTTTCTACAGCAGTATCAGTGAGTTCTGGAGTGTGTCTTTCAGTCTGTTGTGTGTACCGCTACAGTGAATGTTATGGGGCGCAATCCGAGGTCTGGACCGCTGTCATTATCTCTTAATCGGTCCAGATGGGATAAATTACAGGTCTGTGCTAATTTACCCCAATAAAACCGCTCTACGGGCCTACCTGCAATATTATTCCAATGATTTCATCTCTTTAATTCAGCAAAGCAGAGGCACAGCTCGACCATTTGTGACTTAGGCGCTCAAACTTAATATGGGTACCCTTCGCATCCAAAAAAAAAGTAAAGTGTTCCCTCTTGAACAGAATGATAAAATGTGTTGGGAGGGGCGATCTGGGGAGAAGCAGTCTAGGGAATGAACGAAAGGAAGAACAACAGGAAAGGAGAGCGGAGGGATCGGGGTACGGAGTGAAATGTGAAACACGAAGACAGCGGTGGAGGATAAATCAGCAACAAGCAGAGGCACCATTGACCCCTATGGCCCTTCACTGCTGACTTCTGGGTAAATCCAAAGGGGGGAAACATGAGAGAGAGAGAGAGAACTGGCCTTTCCTAGAACTATGTAACAATATATCAATTCTGGAAGTCCTGCTTTACAGGAAGAAAACTGATAAGAAGAATAAAAATAGGGGGAAAAATGTGGAAAGAAAGCTGAACCAGATAAGTGGATCCAAGGACACCCTGCCCTCCACTCTGAGGTCAGAAGTCACATCGCTCTGGTAATGGCACGAGTCTGGCCGACCTTTCCTCCGCCGGGGTCACCCCTTGCCGTCTGTTCTGGGGTCTAAAAAACGCCCCTTTCCTCCGCCTCCATCTGATTAGCGCTCTCCCTGTAGAGGAAGTTATTAAGTGTGGAATCCAATCACAACAGAAACAATGACACGCATGCAGCATGGGGGGGGAGGGACTGCGGGGAAGAGAGAAGCGAAGGAGTCTAATGAAGTTTTAGAGGGGAGGTGCACCGTCTGGAAGATACACCTCTGCGAGGTCCCACTGGGCGGGACAATCGAGAGGATGGGTAAAAGCCACTTAATCTACTTTACTGCCGGATGCTGTGGGCGTGGGAGACCTTCTTATCCTGCGTGTCCTTTGAGGATTTGGCTGGACTTTGGTGAATGAGTGTGAGCAAGAGGGAGGGGACGGTAGAGAGGACAGCAAGAGGACGGCATTCACCCGCTTCTCCAGTGCGTTTTAACACCTGTAGTTGGGTTATCCTAGACTCCCAAAGGAGTCGCTTCTCAGCAAGTCCTGACTTGAGCAGATTCTACATCAAAAGAGCACTTAGTTTGACTCAGATGTAAGTGTTTCTGGCCCCGATGAGACCACCCAGCACCTTGTCGAAGAGTCTTCTTGGAGATAAACCTTTGATACTTTTAAAACCACAGAAATCCTTTACACTCATCCCTCAGTTTGTAAGATCAGACAAAATGTGTGTTTATAAAGGAGGAACAGGCCAGGTGTAGAATGGATGTCCCATACACTTCCAACTAGGGTTGGGTATCGAGAATCGAGTATCGATTGGAACCGGGACTAACTTTTCGTTTTTCCCGGAATCGTTCAAAAGTTCAAATTTCAATTCCTAGTTTCGATATTCACAGTCTGCCGAACGGAAGAAGAAACCGCTGAACAACACCAACGAAGAAGCGTCTACCGGAAGTTTTGGCATAACCGCGCGAGTCGAACATGAGTAGCTTACGTCGGCGGTCCAAAGTGTGGCTTCACTTTTCTAAAAATATCAAAATCTCGGCAAAATGCAGAGTATTTCCCTTTAGAAAGGAGTATTTCCTTCAGAAAGACCGTTGGTTAGCAAGGTTAGCTAAACTTTTTTGACCCTGCCTTTTAAAAGAATCGGAATCGAGAATCGTTGGGAACCGGAATCGAAACAAGGAATCGGAATCAGAATCGTTCAAATTCAAACGATACACAACCCTACTTCCAATGTAATTAGATTCAAGTCAAAGCTGTTGATGGCTGATTTAACCATTTGCGAGTTTGTCTTTCAGACACCTCCTGCAAACTCCACCGTATTTGTAAAGGACCCTTTGAAGGCTTAAGTAGGCTTAGCGTTGAAAGAATAGTTCACTTTGAGAAGATTTTGCCACTAATGGATGACAGCTTGTAATGATTATGGTTACAGTTATAATTGTGGGTGATGGCGCAGTGGGTAAGACACATGCCTTTGGTGTGAGAGACCCAGGTTCGAATCCACTGTGAGACACCGATGAGCAAGACACTTAACCTCTAGTTGCTCCAGAGGCGTGCGACCTCTGACATGAATAGCAATTGTAAGTCGCTTTGGATAAAAGCGTCAGCTAAATGTGAATGTAACAATTAGATTTTACTGAAACGAAGGAGATCTGAGTGTGTGTGCCAGTCTTTCCTTTCAGGTAACAGAGCGGCTGACAGTGACGTAGACAAGGCCCAGATTCAGACTTTACGAGTTATGTTAACCCAGCAAACACAGAACGTTCCCCTAACGTTCCCGAATTGTCCCATGAGGGAACCAAATAAGAATGTTATAGGAACGTTCCATGTAGGTTATTTTTAGGTTACAATTTTATAACGTAATTCGCCTAACCTTTAGGGAATGTTCTAGGAACGTTCTGAGAACCAAAAACTAACGTTCCCAGAACCTAAATTTGTTTGCTGGGAAACTTTCCAAATGAAAGTTGTAAAAATTCTGACTGCTTCCGCTTTGAGTTCTATATTGCACCCTATATCAGAGAATAACTTGATGAATAAAAGTTTGTTGCTTTATTTTATTCTTCAAAAGCTCACAAAATGACTTGCGAATGACTGGGATAAATCTATGAAGAAAAAAAAAACACCAGCAATAAACCATCACAGCACTAAACCTCCCAGTCTCAAATTACTTTTGAAAGGTGATTTACTTTAAGTTGGTCACAATAAACATCAGCGTGCAGACACAATCTTTAAACTTTTAGCCTAGTGATTATTTTCAAGCAACTGTTTTAGACACACAAATGACAACCAGTCCCTCTCTTTGGGTCACGGCGTCAACAAAGACACAATCAAACTGCAAAATTTAAATCTGCTTTCATCAACGTTATAGTCACTCTAGATTGAACATATTCCTCACGAGACACGACCATCCTAAAATGACCACACCCATTTTAGAAACAGTAAATTAAATAATGCAATTTAATATAACGTAGCATAACAAAGCCTAGCATAATGCGTTATCGATTTGATTGTACTGTAAGTTAGGCATGTGCTTTTCAAGAACACAGTGCACCAATGATGGATGTCCTAGGTTATTCTCATTTGTCAGGTAAATTAACTTGAGAGACACAGGCCTAATGAATTGGTCTAACAGGCCTATTGTAGACCTCTAAATCAAACACCACAGGCCATGATCTCTGTAAAACTACTTTACTGTAGTTTCCTTATGGTGCTGTTTCTGCGATTACCGTCTCCAAAACAACAAAAACCAGTAAATCAACAACAAAAACACAGAGTGAACGTTCCTAGCCATGCCACAAACCAAAGTACTAGCATTAAATCACCTGCCATATAAGGGAAATCAAAGACTAAAATGGTCAATTACCATGGTAAATGGGTTTCACCACATTTCTGACCATTATTATTTTCAAGCCACGTTTTGTGGATAGTTCACCCCAAAATTGTTTCATTTAATGAAAGTCAATGAGGTCCAAAACAGAAAAGAAAAACAAACATAATCTTCAAAATATCTTCAGCAGTCTCAAAATGGCTCCTCTTTTTACCGCTCTCTTCATAGGTCCAACATGTTCCCTGCTAGCCTACTGGTTCTGATGATCCTGCTGCTACCTCAAGCCTCATCAGGACACCAGGAGGATCCCAGTCAGACTCATGGAAACCTGGCCAGCCCTCTAGAGCCTAGTTTGGCCCACACCATTCAGAACCTCCTGCTGAACCGTCTGGGCCTTCAGTCACACCCCAACCCCAGTGAGGAGGCACGGGTGCCCCAATATCTTCTCGACCTCTATCGATTCCACACTCAACAGTACCATCTCATTGAAGACCCAGAGTTTACCTACCCCTCCCAGCATGTGCAAGGAGCCAACACAGTTCGATGCTTTCACCACACAGGTATGAGCGTCTATTGTACTAGATCACACACCAGTTCCCTTGGCACTGATAAAAAGAAAACGTTACCGCAAACACAAAGTCAATTAACCCGCCTTAGGTGCCAGCATGCCCACTGAAAAAGCTACCGGTGGATTCTGATATTTTTCACTCAAGTCTTGGCATTAGCGTAGACACCTTGGAATAAGTTAAGAAGAACGTGGCTAATTTTCATAAGTGCTCCTAGCAAATGATGTGCAATTATTATTTAGTTGGACAATTATGCCATTATGTAGACATCAAGTGTTTGATCACGATGGAAAGAAAGTACTTTTTCTTTCTCTTTTTTTCTTGTGTAGAGTCCACAGCGCTGAGTCTTCCAGAAGAGCAGAAAACACCAGTGGACAGCATTCACATTGGCTTCAATCTGTCCTCCATTCCATCTGAAGAGAGTGTGGTGTCGGCAGAGCTGCGTTTCCTTCGTGACGGGTTTAGTGGAGGTTCTCACGTGGCCAGACTTTATCTTTCCGACGGTGACCCGGCATCAAAACCCACATTGCTCCATTCGCGCCGGTTGACTAGAGATAGAAAGAGTGCAGAACTTTGGGAAACCTTTCCCCTGGATGGAGAAGTGTTTCACAATCTACCCGAGAGGTCAGGGAGCTTGTCCTTTATTCTGGATGTTATTGCTGACAATAACAGCAGTCTTCCTAAAGAGCGACATCTGAGGGTGCGCAGGTACACGGGGCAAGATGAGCCCAGCTGGGCGAGGCAGAGGCCCTTACTGGTGACTTACAACCATGATGGGCGCAGCGAGCCCTTTATGCCCCTCAGAAATTGGACCCCTGCCGGCAGGCGAGGCAAGGGCAGGGGCAGGGGCAGGTTTAAGGGTGATAGGGGTCAGGGCTCTGACGAAGGCTGGCGGGTGAGACGGAACGACAGGAGAGTGAAGCGAAATGGTGGGAGGGCCGCCAAGCTCAAACGACTCTCCCGCTCTCGCTGCCGTCGGCACCCGCTGTACGTGGACTTCAAAGACGTAGGCTGGAATAAATGGATCGTAGCCCCATCCGGTTACGATGCTTTCTTTTGCCTCGGGGAGTGCCGCTTCCCACTGGCTGACCATATGAATTCATCTAGCCATGCCATGGTTCAGACGCTGGTCAACTCTGTAAACGGGGCCGTGCCGCGGGCTTGCTGTGTGCCGACGGCCCTTAGCCCTATCGCGCTCCTCTACTTGGACCAGGAGGAACGTGTGGTGTTGAAAAACTATCAAGACATGGTGGTGGAGGGCTGCGGCTGTCGATAGCAAGATACTCCGAAGGGTGGACTGGAAAACAGAACTAAAAAGGGACTAAATCAGGAAGTGAGAAACTGAAAGAGACAAAGAATGCGAGGTAAACGGTCATTAAAAAAAAACATGAGCACCTTCTCAAAATCCTCTGGAACCCAGCTTTGACTTCTTGCGTCCAATGAAGCATTGTATTTGTGTGAACTATAAGCACTCAGTCCAAACGTGATGTCTCCGTCTTATGTAGTACACTCCAGCTTTCTGTCTTGTTGTTGTGTCCATCCTGCTTCTGTTTAGTGAGTCCTTCACATCATTGACAACTCAAAGGGACCAAGAAGTGACCAAGGACTCTCATTGAGCATTTGGTGACGCTGGACAGACTTAAACCCGAGGGAAGAATATTGAACTCTTCATCTCTGGTAGCAAATGAAACTTCAAAGTATGCACTGCGACAGAGACTATAACTGAGTACGGGGCACTTCTCCTTATGAGCTATTTAAAAAATCCTGACACCAAGAAATTATGACGTTATTGTCCGAGTGTGTTAGTGATATTATTTATGGTGACTTGTTCTTTTTATGTATGGTGCAGTCCAAAGAAAAGTTTGCTATACAAATACTGTGGTCGTAAGTAAATCTAATTTAAGAATGCGTCAATATATCTATTTAAATAGCAAAAAAATATGGAATATTTAATCTTGATAAATACCGCAGATATATAAGTACCAGAACGCCTTATAGATCCATTTAAAGCCAGTTAAAACTGGAGTTACTCATCTATTATTTGTAAAACCACAGCACTGAATCATGGCAGCTTTATATTGGCATTGACTAAACAATGAGGGCTCTTTCCTTACAATAGACGCCTTGTGAAACAAAGAAAATTGCCTAAACATTCCAAGATATGGTGCCAAATGTTATGTTATGTGCCATAGGTGTGCAAGCTTGCTAAATGGTATTATACATAACTTTGTGTCTTCGGTCATCAAGTGTTGACCAAACTGTCAGTATTTAAAGACATTCAGTTCAACAACAACAACAATCATCCAAGCTTATTCCGATGTTCTGTCATGAATAGCCGATTATATTTTAGTATGATGCTTTATGTGCAGTTTAAACAAAAGCCTTGAGAATGTCTGACATTGTCTGGAGCCATTGTGAAATGTGTAATAATAAACAGCAAACTAATCCGGCAGTTTTAATCAAATTTTCTTTATGAAAATGATCTTTGACTTTTCTCTTCTTCAGAACTGCTTTCCAAAACCCATAATTTGGAGGAATACATTTCATGAAATGCAGCAATAAAAAAATTGCATTTAAGATAATTGTGTATATTGTGTATACTACACATAAGTAAGTATTAAACCAGCCTGGTTTTGGGCATTTGTCATCTGGTCAGGTTGGGAGACCAGTTTATAGGCTACCAGGTAAGACATATAATGCCTGGTTCAGATTACACGATTTCTTTTGTCTGTTAGGATAGTCACTGTGTCAGATTACGCTATTTTGACTCCTAAAATCTTGTCGTGTGTCGTGGACAAGACACATGTCAGACTACACGTTGCTTCCTGACAGTCATCGCGTGCCGTCTTTAACGGCGCGCGTGATGTCATCGAGAAGGCGAAACTAGTAGCGAGTGACTTCCGGAAACGAACGTAAACAAAAAATGGTTGAGAAAAAAGTAAAAAAAAGAAAGAAAACCCGACGATGGACACGTTCCTGGATTGCTCGAAGAGGACAGTATGGGCTGTCAATCCTCCAAAGAGAACTTGAGGTAAAATATTGTTTTCTTATATATTTTTACTTTTAGTTTTAACGTTAGCACCATCGTCTCTCTTTCGTTTCGCCATTTTTGAAAGTTGTGTACGGATAAGCTTCTGTTCTCCTATTGGTCAACCTCATACAAGTGACGGTTTGTGGACGACCGTTAAAAAATTAAACATGCTAGTCTTTTTGTCGTGATGTCGTGAAGCATCGCAGACGCGACGTAGGTTTCGCTCACTATGGCACCTACGATCGAATCTTGCGTCAATTCCCCACGACACCCTACGTCAAACGGATCGTGCTAAAATCGGGCTAAAATCGTGTAATCTGAACCAGACATAAGATGCTTTTTTTAGCTGGGGTCTTGTCGAAAGCAATCTGGTGGAAGGGCTCTGAAGTGTTAGGAAGACTGAAAAATGTCAGTTTATCAGGTCTCATTATAGATTTTCTTCCCTTAGCATCTGTTTTTCATCCTTCAGAGGATCTTGGACCCAGTCTGCTGTGGTCTCTATGTTTGGCTGTGGTTCATTCATCTCATAGTAAATGAGAAGAACTTGAGTATTCTCAGTTCCATAAACCTTTGGAGACCAGGCTAGGAGGAAAAGATAAAGATTGAAAATTACAGGAAAGACAGCTCATTAGTGTTTCATCTGTCTTCTATAGTGTGTGCGTGTGTGTCAGACAGAGTGATGTATATTCATTCAGTAATACAATATGACCAAAATCTTACTTTACAGTTGGAATGAATTTATATCACTGTAACAGTACATATAATGTATATATCATGGTATAATTATTCTAGAAATGTAACATAATCTATATGTTGACACATTTCTACCACAGTCACAAAATCCAGCTATCCAGAATTAGAAAACCGCAGGCGGAGCTGTCCAAATCAACCTTAAATATATTGTTCTTTAATAGATGTCACATGTTCCACACCATAAAGAGTCTGTGAAGAACTAGGCCTACATGAAGCATTTTCAAGTATCATAAAACCACATACTAGCAGGAAAATGGCCTTTGACTTGTGATGTCTTCTCTCTCATCCCCATATCTGTTTGTCATCACAAACAGGGCTTATCTTGCCAGGTATGAGGGTCGGGTTGACCTACGAACTGAATTGCAGTGGCCTTGACATCATACATGTATATAATAGCACATTCTCACAGCCATAAATCAACATAGCCAATAGAGCACCCAACAGGAATGCACATAAAAGCCATTTCTGTGCTGTTCATCAATTTATGTGCAGTTTACACATGCTAACTAGAGGCAATTTTCATCTCAGCCACCCTAAAAATCTTTGATGAACACATCTGTCAACACCCAAAATGTATAATTGCCTAATTAGTCCCCTTAAAATGTAGTCCTCTGTGATTATGTGATCTTTCTTTTCATGTTTACAGTAAACAACAGCTGCAGATTACTCAGGGACCCACGGGCGGACAAATAAATCAGTGAGGCCACGGCATTAGCCAAGACAAACAGAGTGAAGCTGTGAGTATTCAAACAGTAGTGCTTAAAGTCTTCACCCTTCTAGACAAAGTGTTGGTTTCTATCAATGTAATACTGTCTAATATAGAACAAAAATATTGAAGTGATAAGGTTCAGTACTCGAGTTTAAAGTCGCATTCAGTAGTTTGGCGATAAAAACATATTAAAGGTGCAGTATGTAATATTGACAGCTAGTGGTTGAATTGGGTACTGCAGTCCAAATTCAAAATATTGGAGAAGGTCGTTTCCCCCACACCTTCCACGCGGGTTGCCAGTTTGGGGGCACAAAACAGGAACAAGCGCAATTGACAATGAAAGGCCATGAGCCTGATGAGTTGATTTGTCCTTGTTTTGGCTCTGGTCATAGAGCTTTTTAGATGGATGCCGAAGCTTTTTAGTTGGGTATAATCTGTGATCACACTTCGTTTGCTGGCTTTCATTCGCCAACTGGCAATCCAAAAATTGGCAGTGGGCGGGGTCACACAGACCAAAACAAAGACATTCTGATACAGAGCGGACATTTCAAATTAGAATAACTGGCTTTAGAATTGATTTTCTGAGAAACAAGTGTGTGAACTTAACAATTATCCTAAATGCTTTATTAGGCCTGCGTAAAAAAAGTTTTTAAAAAAATTTTTAAAGAAAACAACACCTTTTAAAGGGATACCTCACCCAAAAATGAAAATTAAGTCATTAAATACTTAATTACTACTAGGGTTGTGTATCGTTTGAATTTGAACGATTCTGATTCCGATTTCTTGTTTCGATTCCGGTTCCCAACGATTCCCGATTCCGATTCTTTTAAGAGGCAGGGTCAAAAAAGTTTAGCTAATCTTGCTATCCAACGGTCTTTCTGAAGGAAATACTCCTTTCTAAAGGGAAATACTCTGCATTTTGCCGAGATTTTGTTATTTTTATAAAAGTGAAGCCACACTTTGGACCGCCGACGTAAGCTACTCATGTTCGATTCGCGCGGTTACGCCAAATCTTCCGGTAGACGCTTCTTCATTGGTGTTGTTCAGCGGTTTCTTCTTCTGGTCGGCGGACTGTGAATATCGAAACTAGGAATCGAAATTTTAACTTTTGAACGATTCCGGGGAAAACGAAAAGTTAGTCCCGGTTCCAATCGATTCTCGATACCCAACCCTAATTACTACCCTTATGCTGTACCAACCCTGTAAGACCTTCGTTCATCTTCGGAACTCAAATTAAGATATTTTTGATTAAATTTGAGAGGTGGATTACTGTTACATAGGCATGCGTAAGAACTGCGCAAGAAGTAGTAGAATAATGCGTTGTAAAATCTGTAAAATCAGGCCCAGAAGGAAGAAAAGGATTTGTCGAATAAAGTAGTTATTTTTGCTTGTTTTTTTTCGCATAAAAAGTATTCTCGTCGTTTGATAAACTTATAGTTGAGCCACTGTTGTCACATGGAATATTTAAACATTTTCTTCAATGACTTTCTGGGCCATCAAGTTTCGATCCCTTAGGGTGCCGTAGCAGTGATCCACCTCTCAAATTTAATCAAAAATATCTTCATTTGTGTTCCGAAGATGAACGAAGGTCTTGCGGAGTTGGTACAGCATGGGGGTGAGTAATTAATGACTTAATTTTCATTTTTGGGTGAACTAACCCTTTAAGAAATACACTGTTTTTGTGAACAGTCACCTGAATGTTAACATGAGATGAAGACTGTGCTCAAAACAGTTTTCTACTATATGTGTTTTAACTATATGGCGAAGTTCACCGCCCTCGATGTATTCCACCACGCTGAAATGAAGTTACCCAACATATTTCTCAAAATGCCAAAGAGATTTGACAATGCAACTAACTTATTATCGTGCTTTACCAGCAGAGACAACTAGAGAATCTCTAACTGTATGGTGAAAGAAGAAGGATAAAAACTAGCAGAAATATCGTCAGAAAATCCAGAGTAGTGATGACCAAGTTGGTTCAGTTTTTGTTGGACAGGAAAGGGAATTAATTATTGTGTAGATCGCTCTCTAAATCTCGTACGATCATCGTGCTTTTGGTACTTAAAATGCACAAAGAACAGCAATGTTAATACTAGCTGAAGAACGATTCTGCCTGGTTTGTGTGAGTTTTCCCACTAGATGTGAATTTTTGTTTCTATTTTAAAGACTTAAAGAGGTGTGAAACGGTCCCTAGACATTCTGTTAGAGGTTAAAGAACAACCCATACATCGTTTCCCCCGTTTAGTACCACCCTTACACTTATTCCTCCTCAGGAGGAACATTGTTCCAAGTAGTCTGCAGCGTGTCAAAACCATAATTGGCCTGGATATGCATTTAAAGGTTATGAACAGAATTAATAGGTGCGAGGTGCTCATTTTCAACCTTTTGCAGAGGCGGCGTTCCCATTTGGTTCATCAAAGGCCATCCTCTTTACTTTCCAAGTATAGGTCAGACTACATTTATTGCCAACCCTTTAGCTGACAGGATTCATAGCACTGTCATTTGGCAATTCAATTTAGTTAACTACCTCATTTCAAATGACACCAAAGGTCTATGTAACAAAGTACACCATGTTATGTTACTCCTTCTGACATCTGGTTCATACTGACTTCATATATTTTTCTATATCGTGAAAAGAATTGGTGGGAACGTTGAGGCTTTTATAATGTGTTTTCACATGATGCAGACACTGGGAATTTTTAAGGCCAGACAAGTAATTTGTTGAGGTAAATTTGTAAAGATAGACTACACGCCTATACATTCAAACGCGCATATCTATAGACTAAACATGGAATACGCGTGTGCACGCCGTCAGCATTTTCACAGATTCACGTTTTTTTAAGTTTACGCGAAGATGCACCTTGGAACCTATTTCAAGGGCGCGTTCCTGAGCCGCCAGGCACTGTTGTGTGCGGATGAGCGGGCCGCGGCGCATTAAGGGTTTTCTGTTAGAACGGTGTCGTGTAATCGGACGCTAAGTTAAAAACTAATAATCTTTGCAACGGAAGTGAATTAATCAAGACTGACATTAGCTGGACAATAGCATTATTCTAGAGCTGCTGTAAAGCCAAAACAATCTCTGTTACAGTAATTTCCAATTATCACTGTGAAGCTATTTTGAAACAGTCTAAACGAAGGTAACTTGACAAATGAGTCGATGTACAAAGAAAGGTACATTGCTGCTGCAGTGGCTTTCTATGGTTAAGGGTGGTGATGGCGCAGTGGATAAGATACTTTTGGCGTGAGAAACCCGGGTTCGAATCCACTGTGAGACACCAATGTGTCCCTGAGCAAGACACTTAACCCCTAGTTGCTCCAGAAGCGTGCGACCTCTGACATATATAGCAATTGTAAGTCGCTTAAAGTGCCGGCTGCAAACAAACGTGCTACCTTGTTTTAATCCATTTCTTCTTTATCCTCAATTCAGTCGGGAATCCATGAAAACTTAAGTAGGGTTGGCGTTGTTGGTTAGATTTACAAAGTGGAACAGAGTAGTGACATAAATAGCATTCGTCTCAGGCATTGTTGAACTGCGTCGGAAGTGGACATGCACAAAGTTGACAAATCCCGCCCATGAAACCCGGAAGCGTGATAATCCCCTATATTCTCGATTACCAAAGGTACAATCCATTAAAGGAAGAAATTAAGGGATTAGTTGAAACTATTTTCAGTTGTAGTGATATTATGCCACAAATATAACCAATTGAGTCTAAATTATAGACCATAGGATATTCCTTCTAGAAAGATGAGAATCTGTCATATTAACAGAGAGAGACATTTAGACTCAAAACCACATTAAAGAAAGGCTCAATCTTGAGGCTTTGAGCAGTTTCCAGAGGTCAACCCAACAAGGAAGGTAATGTAGAGAAAATCTAGCACTAGGTTAGAACAAGTAACGAGTAATTTGTTGAGGTAAATTTGTAAAGAAAGACTACATGCTTGCACACATATATCAAACGCGCATATCTATACACTCTAAAAATGCTGGGTAGTTTTAACCCAACTTTGCAGGCTGATCTCATGAAGTAGCGTGTGTATGACACGCCAATTCGTATTTGCATTTTTGGCGTGTTATCAAGACGCATAATCGCTTTTCAGCGTGTTTATGAACGCCGTTGACTTAACGTTATATAAATATAGGACTTACCTCAACCCCGTCCCTAAACTTAACCGTCACTGGGGTTAATAGCATTTATGACTGTTCCCTTACCATCCTATTGAAAAAAAAGATATGACTTACCTCAACCCTATCCCTAAACTTAACCGTCACTGGGGTTAATGGCATTTATGACTGGACATTTGACGCGCGTGTTCTGACACGCGGGATGACGCGGACGTTAATGGCGTAGACATACACGCATACACGCGGATACACGCGGATAGCTCAAAATGCGTTGAAATAATACGCCACTTGACTCGAAAATGGCGTGTATGTTTACGCAAAAGTCATGATGTCATGTTGAACTTTGGGTCAAATATGGACAATATGGAAAATTGTTATTAAAAAAATTAACCCAATGGCTGGGTTTGTCCATATTTGACCCAAGGTTGGGTTAAAACAACAAAGCAATTTTTAGAATGTAGACTAAACATGGAATACGCGTGTGCACGCCGTCAGCATTTTCGCAGATTTGCAGTTTTTTTTAAGTTTAAGAATGGGGGTGGGCATAGGTTGAGTGTTGTGTCTTAAAGGGATACTCCACTTTTTTTGGAAATAGGCTCATTTACAAATCCCCCAGAATTAAACAGTCGAGTTTTGCCGTTTTCGAATCCATTCAGACGATTTTCTGATATTTAGAAGAATATCAGTAACCAGACAGTTTCTGGTCTCATTGACTTCCATAGTAGGAAAAAAAAATACTATGGAAGTCAATGAGACCAGAAACTGTCTGGTTACTGACATTCTTCTAAATATCAAAAAATCGCTGAATACATTCGAAAACGGTAAAACCCAACCGTTTAACTCTGGGGGGGGGTGATAAAATGAGCCTCTTTCCAAAAAAAAGTGGAGTATCCCTTTAAGCAAGGTGCTTCCCAACCCTGTTTCCTTGAGACGTACCAACAGTGCACATACTGGATGTCTCACTTATCTGACCCATCCATGTCTGGTCTTGAAGTTTCGAATAAGCTGATGAATTGAATCAAGAAAAGTTTGATGTGTACTGTTGGTGAGCCAGCAAGAGCAGGATTGGGAAAAAGACCAGCAAAAGCTGAGGTCCAATCCTGCTCCTCAAGGACCAATGCCCACGTAGACTTTGGCTGCAATCCTAATGAAACACACCTAATCAAGGGCTGGAACTTCAACTAAAGACTGGGAAGGTAGACCTCCAGGAGCATGATTGCAAACGTGTTCAGGACACTGGTCGAGGCATCTGAACAAGCTTGTATTGATTCCTTGGCCAAGTAGTCTCAACCAGCTTGGGAAACCTTGGGAAACCAGCTAGCCCAGAACCAATCAAGCAGGTTGGGTCTCTGTTTTTGCTTCCTGGGCGGACCAGTATGGCTTTTTGGACTGTGGAAACATGAATCAGGAACCTGGATAAGGACTTGGTGGTAATCACACACATACATATGGACCAACTGAAAGTCTTCCCTCTTTTTCTCTCCCATTTTCAGTCTACTCCTTCCCCCACAGCCCCAGATGAAAAATGATGTTTTTACAGGTGTCTTGCGATGCGGATGCTATCCCCACTCGGCTGGAATTCACATTCATTGCTCCTCCTCCCTCTTGCCCCCTCTCTCTCTCTCTAAGGTATGTCTGCCAGATTATATGTAGCTCGGCCAGTGCCCTGCTTTAAGTGGATGCTAAGAGAGATATATCACCAAAATATTAGAGTAAGAGGTTGGCTCAGGTAGAGCTTTTACAGGTACCCTGGGCTCAGCCTTTGTTGACTCAGTTGTTGTGTAAAGTCTGCAAGCCCCAGATGCTCATGTAGGAACTCTCTGTGGAGAAGGCCATAAAAATACAACCAAGATGAATTGCAGTTACTCGGTGTGCTCCCAATGGTTCACAATGTACCCACTCTCACCTGCTTTTTCAAGGATCAAAGTGTGGAAAACAGGACTTTATGTGCTCTTTTGTAAAAGGAGGTCAATTCAGACATAATTGAGCTTCCTCCACTGCTCACCGAGATTATTTATCGAAACTATGCAACAAAAATGACTTATTCAGACATCAGCGTAGGTATTAGGGCTGGGAGAAAAACTCAATTCACCTAGCTATCGCGATTTTATTTATTTATTTTTTTTTTACGATTTTAAAATCAACATGACTTTTGCGTCAAGTGGCGTGTTATCTCGACGCATTTTGAGCTGTGTCCGCGTGTATGACTACGCCATTAACGTCCGCGTCATTCCACGTGTCTGTACACGCCGTCAAATGTCCTAGCGAAACGAAGCAAAATGTACATCTACATTCGGGGAGGTATCTTTTTCTTGGAACAGTCATAAATGCCATTAACCCCAGTGACGGGTAGGTTTAGGGACGGGGTTGAGGTAAGTCATATATTTATATATAAAGTAATGTAACGTTAAGTCAACAGCGTTCATAAACACGCTGAAAAGCGATTATGCGTCTTGATAGCACGCCAAAAATGGAAATACGAATTGGCGTGTCATACACACGCTACTTCATGAGATCAGTCTGTTAAAATCGATTTTTTTATTCCAGAATCCAGAATGTTTTTGTCCTTGCTTGTAGATGAGGTTGACATAAGTTAGCCACTTTCGTTCCAACAGAGGATGAAATGCGTCGTCGTTATCTATGAGTGTTGAGTGACGTAATAGCCCAAGACTAAGGCTGCATTTACACTGCAGGTCTTGATGCCTAAATCCGATTTTCTGACTATATCCGATTTTTTGGACGACCTGCTTACATCATCTTTCAAAAGTGACCCATATCCGATTTTTGCATTTACACTATACACTGCTGAAACTACCAAATGCAGACGTTCTGACCCGGGAAATTAAGTAAAACAGCACGAAATTCAATGGATGCAGATGCGAATAAAATTATCGAATGTTTTTCTTTCCACAATATTTTGAAAAGTCATCAAAACATTGGTCTCGTACGGCGGAGAAAAAAAAGAGGAGAGGCACTGTAGCCACGAGCACTTAAAACGGAGCCTCGTATGTCGTGAAATGTCTTCAAATACGGATTTATTTCTGTAACAACCCTGCATTTTTGCCTGCACTCTTCGCCACACACACTCAAAAGACATGAAACCTTCGCATTGCTCCACTGTGTGTATCCTTTCTTCCATCGCGCGGCTCGCACAGTTTTTAATGACGCTTTAATGACGCATGACTCGCATTTACTGGGGAATATCCGATTTGTCTGCTTACATGGCACACGCAAATGCACATATCCGATTCATATCCGATTTATTACCACATATGAATGAGGCCTGTATCCGATCTGAGAAAATCGGAATCCATGCGTTTTTTTCCCGCTTACACGTTCATTAGTCATATCCGATCTGTGCCACATGAGAGGAAAAAATCGGATTTGGGTCACTTGAACCATGCAGTGTAAACGAGGCCCTCGCACTACTCATATGCAGAGAGATAAGACAATAGAGCTGCACGATTTTATCTTTTATCGATTCAAACACCCACGTGATCTTTCAATTCGTCTGTCTATATACACAAAATAATTATACACAGTGCACCCACATATACTATGTAAACACAAACTTTTATTTTGGATGCGATTAATCGCGATTAATGGTTTGTCAGCCCTACTCAGAACATATTTAAATGTGGTTAATGCGCATAAGTCAATTAATTAATCAACAGAAAATGCAATTAATTTGCTTGACAGCCTTAGTTATGGAAAGGCTTCTTCGCAGGCATTTCAGCGGGATAATTTAGTTAAAGTTGTCACAACAGCATGAGCTCATTAGTCACTTTTTATTTGGCATGTCATGAAAACTGGCTTAAAATAGACTCTTATGCTGTTGACAGATAGTGCGATGATGAGAAGACCTGCTGTGCTGCTTGGAGGACTCTCTGTTTCTGTTTACCAGTCTGATGTACTGGGCACTGTTGCTATTGACCCTCGCTCCGGTCTAGTCAGTGTAACACTTCGTATGTGAAAGCCATAAAACACGTTCTATGATGATTCCATCCTGGCAACCGGCCGCCCACCTTTCCTGCCGCTCTCCTCTGTGGGCTTCATCTGAGGAGTAAACAGCTGAACAGCTGTCTTAACTTCTCTTCCTTCCGGTTTTTTTCCGTTTCCAACTCTCTCTCTCTCTCTGTCTCCCTCTTCCCTTTCTTCATTCCTAGCTTGTCTTGTCTTCTCATGTTGGCCAACAGACTCACAGTCATGCTGTTTTTCGGTATTCCTGCAGCTATATTAAACGGCCCATCCATATTATCACGTCTATACTATTTTATTTCGTCCCTGAAGTCCACTTATAATGATAGTCAATGTTTCGTTCAGTTTAAAGGAGTAGTTCGCTTTATAAAAAAAAACTTTTGCTGATAATTTACTCACCCCCATGTCATCCAAGATGTCCATGTCTTTCTTTCGTCAGTTGAAAACAAATTAAGGTTTTTGATGAAAACATTCCAGGATTTTCTCCATATAATGGACTTCAATGGGGACCAAACGGTTCAAGGTCCAAAAGACACTTTCAGTTCAAACTGGAAACTGTTCAAAGGGCTTTAAACGATTCCAGACGATTAAGAAGAAAACGAAACGAGTTTAAGTTTTATAAGCGCAAATGGTCGCCTTGCTCTGTTTTGTGACGAGCGTTCGTGACTCTCCTGTTCGAACTGGTTTATCAAAATGAACGAATCTTTTTGGTTCAATAAATTAAAGAAATGAACGAATTGACTCGGAAAAAGATTCGTTCATTTCTTTTTTATTTATGTCAAAACTCCCCCCCCCCCCCCCTCAGAATAGTTTAAATCTCACAATTCTGACTTTATATCTCGCAATTGCGACTTTATATCACGCAATTCTGACTTTACATCTCGCAATTGTGAGAAAAAAAGTCAGAATTGCGTGATATAAAGTCGCAATTACCTTTTTTATTTTCCATTCTATGGCGGAAACAAGCTTCCATAAAATAATGATACTATGGGGTTGAAAAGACGGTTTGTGAAGCTGTTTCATGAACTCTCTCCGGGTCAGCGGCTGCGCTAACACAGCTTTGAATGTTGCGATATGATTTTGTCAAATTTTAATATATATATATATATATATATATATATATATATATATATATATAAATGCAAAAATAGTATTTATATATTATATATATATATATATATATATTGTATATATATATTATACAAAAATAGTATTTATATATAAAATATTTATATATAATATAAATTATATATAAATCTACATACAGTATATACATGAAAATATTTTTTAAATATATACAAGCATGTGTGTGTATTTATTTATTTATATATATATATATATGAAGAGTTCAGATGCAAAAGCCTCTAAATGCCATTTGAAATTTTCTTCTAAAATTAAAATTTTTATCAAACTTGTATATTTAAGTTCAGTAATTTCACTTAAAAGACAATTAATAGGTAATCTTCATTGCCATTTAAGTGAAATTACTGAACTTAAATATACAAGCTTGATAAAAATGATCTTGTTAGAAGAAAATTTCAAATGGCACTTAGAGGCTTTTGCATCTGAACTCTTCATATATATATATATATATAATAATTATACACAGTGTCCCAACATATATTATGTAAACACAAACTTTTATTTTGGATGCGATTAATCGCGATTAATCGTTTGACCGCCCTAGTTCTGAGATAACCCCCAAATGAAGATAATTCATTACATCACTGTGGCAGATGAACCTCAACCTTTTTGACTTCAAGGCCCAACGTTTTTCATGAAAATATTCAAAGCACCACCTCTCCCTCTCCTTTGATGATAATGATGACTTTGAGCATTTCATTTAAACACGCAATGCAGCCACCCATATAATTTGAGATTTAATTTATGGTTCTTAAAGAAAAAGAATACTAACCTACAATAAAGATTACTATATATGTCACTGATCTTTTTGACATTATATTGAAACAAATGAACAGCTTCGTATACACTTGACAATTTGTTTGGTTTATGCTCTATGGGAGTAAAGAAAAAAATGCCGGATTGCTCTCCGTGGGAGTGGACAGGTGTGGAACGAAACTCAGAAAATCAGCAAGCATAGACGGGTCAGAGAAAATCTTTCAGTTTTAAAAGCAATTTTAAATGTGCTCACTAAATGGATATATATCCCAGCCCCTTCTGACTGGGTGGTCTCTCGTTAAAGGAGTAGTTCACTTTTTTAAAAAAAAAAACTTGTGCTGATAATTTACTCACACCAATGTCATCCAAGATGTCCATGTATTTCTTTCTTGAGTTGAAAAGACATTAAGGTTTTTGATGAAAACATTCCAGGATTTTTCTCCATATAATGGACTTCAATGGGAACCAAACGGTTCAAGGTCCAAAAGACAGTTTCAGTGCAAACTGTTCAAAGGGCTTTAAACGATTCCAGACGATGAATAAGGGTCTTATCTTGGACCCTTCGAGTCATGACTCGAAAAAAGATTCGTTCATTTTGATGACCGAGTTCGAACAGGAGAGTCACGAACGCGCATCACACAACAGAGCAAGGCGAGCGTTTGAGCTTATAAAACTTAAACTTTGTTATTTATTTTTGAAATGAGTGATCGATTTGCTTGATAAGACCCTTATTCATCGTCTCGTGTCGTTTAGAGCCCTTTGAACAGTTTGCACTGAAACTTTCTTTTGGACCTTGAACCGTTTGGTTCCCATTAAAGTCCATTATATGGAGAAAAATCCTGGAATGTTTTCATCAAAAACCTTAATTTATTTTCGACTGAAGAAAGAATGAAATGGGCATCATGGATGACATGGGGGTGAGTAAATTATCAGCAAGTTTTTTCAAAAGTGAACTACTCCTTTAAGGTTTTTGATGAAAACATTCCAGGATTTTTCTCCATATAATGGACTTCAATGGGAACCAAACGGTTCAAGGTCCAAATGAGAGTTTCAGTGCAAACAGAAAACTGTTCAAAGGGCTTTAAATGATTGCAGACGATGAATAAGGGTCTTATCAAGTGAAACGATCACTCATTTAATAAAAAAAAACAAAGTTTGTTTTATAAGCTCAAA
The DNA here is from genome assembly GCA_038021265.1 of Cyprinella venusta. Taxonomy (NCBI): domain Eukaryota; kingdom Metazoa; phylum Chordata; class Actinopteri; order Cypriniformes; family Leuciscidae; genus Cyprinella; species Cyprinella venusta. The sequence goes on from CM075871.1 coordinate 35,217,832, forward strand.
TGCTCGCCTTGCTCTGTTCTGTGACTCGTTTATCAAAATGAACGAATCTTTTTCTGAGTCAACTCGTTCGTTTTGTTCGTTGAATGAACCAAATGACTCAGAAAAAGTTTTGTTAATTTTGATGAACGAGTTCAAACAGGAGAGTCACGAACATGCATCACAGAACAGAGCAAGGCGAGCATTTCAGCTTATAAAAATTAAACTTTTTTTTTTTTTTTTTTTTTTTTTTTCAATGAGCGATCGTTTTGCTAGATAAAACCCTTATTCATCATCTGGAATCGTTTAAAACCCTTTGAACAGTTTGCACTGAAACTCTCATTTGGACCTCGAACCGTTTGGTTCCCATTGAAGTCCATTATATGGAGAAAAATCCTGGAATGTTTTCATCAAAAACCTTAATTTCTTTCCGACTGAAGAAAGAAAGACATGGACATCTTGGATGACACGGGGGTGAGTAAATTATCAGCAAAAGTTTTTTTAAAAAAGTGAACTACTCCTTTAAGGGTAAACAACAAGCCGTGTTTGATTTCACTTAAACTCGGTACGAATTGAACATGCGTTTCTCGTGTGTCTGGGGGAAGCCGTCACATATTTCAGTGTGGCTACTGTATTACAAAGTCTCCTCACTCCCTGCCGGTGAAAGAGAGGGGGTGAAAACGGGAAGAGGAAGAGCAGTAGGCCAGGGCAAGACTAGAGTCAGTTTTTCCAGTAAAGTAGAGTATAATTTCCGACATATATGAGGGAGCATTTTGGTATTTTATCACATCCGTAACTATTGAATTATGGTCGTGAAAGAAAGCAAAACATTGAGTGAGTAAATGAGAGCTGTTCAATGAATAAAATGACTGAGAAAAAAAATCAGAGTTCATCGAATATGATAGATGGTCACCAGGGGTGACATTACCTAAAAAACCTCATCCTTCCCTTTCTCCCCCCTCACCTCCACTTGTTTTTAGTCAGCTCTAGGTTTTCGACAAGCTTTTTTTCCTATTTTCCATCCTTTCCAAGAGAAAAAGCCCTCATTGCATTTGCACATGTCCCCCTCCTCGAAAACATGGCCGCTAACAGGCAGATGAATGACTGCGAGCGACTCAGTACATGATGCTCCTGAGAAGCATTAAAGTGTATTCCATCCTTTCCAGAAAAGCCACGAGAAAGACAGAAGGAGGAAGGAGTTAAGAAGAAGAGGCCTGGCAGAGAGATTAGATTAGCACTTTAAAACATCTGTGAATTCGTCCAGCCCAACTCCTGCTTCCCGACAGATTAGCCCTCCACCTCGCAATTCTTCAGCTCCTTTCCCGCCTCTGATCTGTTTTCCTCTCATTGCGCCTGTTTATTTCCCCGATCCCTCCATCCGTCGTCGACCGCTCTGAATCATAAAACACATTACGAACTTTCTAGCGTCTGTGACCGCATCGCTTTCAAAGGAAGAAGACGGTTTGGCATCATATCTGGAATATGACAAAGACCATAAAGTTTATTTACACCTCGCATTCGCGCTGCAGATTTACCAGAAGGCAGACCACAATTATCTTTAATTTATTTATTAAATGAGCAGGTCAAATGATTGTGAAATAATGATTATGTTAAAACATAACCAACACCATCAGATCACCTTTTCTACATTGTAAAAAAATATTTTCAAGATTTGTTATCACAATATTTTCTTTTGTCAAATCAAGTTTATAATAATTTATTTAGTTGAGATAACTTATTATTTTGAGTTTCTGATGATTAAATTAATCTCCTTCATTGTATTAACTCACTTTTTCCTACGGAGGCGTATTGCATTCACTTGAAGAAAAAAAAAATCCACTCTGTTTTTCTGAATTAACAAGTTAATTATCTCAGAATTACGAGATAAATTTTCATGGAAAAAAAGTTTTTAAGCTGTTTTTCTGAATTAACGAGTTAATTTTTCATGAGAAAAAAAGTTTTTGCTCTGTTTTTCTGAATTAATGAGTTAATTTTTCATGAGAAAAAAAATTTTGCTCTGTTTTTCTGAATTAATGAGTTTATTTTCTCATGAAAAATTAACTTGTTAATTCAAAAAAACAGAGCAAAAACTTTTTTTCTCATGAAAAATTAACTTGTTAATTCAGAAAAACAGAGCAAAAATGTTTTTTCTCATGAAAAATTAACTCGTTAATTCAGAAAACGGAGCAAAAACTTTTTTTCTCATGAAAATTAACTCATTAATTCAGAAAAACAGAGCAAAAACTTTTTTTCTCATGAAAAATTAACTCATTAATTCAGAAAAACAGAGCAAAAATGTTTTTTCTCATGAAAAATTAACTCGTTAATTCAGAAAAACGGAGCAAAAACTTTTTTTCCATGAAAAATTAACTCGTTAATTCAGAAAAACAGAGCAAAAATGTTTTTTCTCATGAAAAATTAACTCGTTAATTCAGAAAAACAGAGCAAAAACTGTTTTTCTCATGAAAAATTAACTCATTAATTCAGAAAAACAGAGCAAAAATGTTTTTTCTCATGAAAAATTAACTCGTTAATTCAGAAAAACGGAGCAAAAACTTTTTTCCATGAAAAATTATCTTGTAATTCTGAGATAATTAACTTGTTAATTCAGAAAATTTTTAAAATTTTAGATTTTTTTTCCTTTAAGTGAATGCAATACGCCTCCGTATTTTCCAGTTCAATGAACTTAAAATTTGAAGGCAACCAGGTTACTTACTTTTTTAAGTTAAACCAACAATAATTTTTTTACAGTGTGTGTGTGCATCTGGCTGTTATAACTCAGTAGCCAAACAAAACTTAAAGTTAATGACTTAAGGGTCTAGAGCCCAACTAAAACACAAACCGATCATCATAATGGTGACTTAGAATTCGTTTAAATGGTTAACTTTTGAGAAATTAATTTGATTAGTTATTTCTCAATTCTAATTTGTTGAATTTAATCAATAATGCCACAATTTTATTGATTAGACATAGCGTATTGATTTTTACACCAGAAGGCAAACCACAATTTTGACTTTTGGATGTAGGCCTGATATCATGACACATTATATGAAGAGGAGCCTTTGAAGCAGCACTTTAGTTTAAGACAGCTTAAGTGAGCACATTCCCATCCTCATCCCAAGAGTCGCTGCCAAATCCAAGTGGGATTTTAAAGAAGTGATAATGTGCCGTCCTATGATGCTCATCCAGCAAAGGGACATGGAAATATGTGTTAGTGTTTAGTTTAAATGCCTTTTCCTCCCACAGCTCAAAACCCTTCCTGCAGTGTGAAAGACAACATTATCCCACATACATATACACTGGAACATACACAAACACACACACACACACACTCCCAGTCCTGAGGGGGCCGTCTACTGGGACGGGGGTTTATGAGTCCATTCTCATAATCACCATTAAGCCTATACCTTTCCTGTGTGAAACAGACCATTGACTGAGATGCAAGTCAACAGGGATGATATACATCCTCACAACACCCAGTAGGCTTCATTATTCTTCCCAAAGAGAGGTGCTGATCTGCGAAGCCCACGCGAAACCAAATCAGCTTCTCTGTTTATAGAATCTGACACTAGCAAATTCCTCCTAACATCTCATTTCAGAGCTCCTTTCACCGCCAAATATTTCTTCCTTATTTTGCCTTTGGAGACCAACTATTTAAAATCCCGGTGATTAGGAACATTAAGAACTGTGAATTGCTTTGGGGGCGAATTGCGTGTGATTTATCCTTAGCTTGGGGTGTAACGGTGCACAAAAACTGCGGTTTGGTACGTACCTTGGTTTTTAAGTCACAGTTTGGTGTGTTTTTGGGGGTTTCGTTATTGCTGCATCTCACTGGCAGTAACATACCAATGCTATCTCACCACCAATTCGTACGAATTCATACGAGTGATTAAAAGTGGCTAATTCGTACTAATTCATACGACCTCACTTATATGAATTCGTACGATTTGTCTAAACCCACGTGATGGTTAGGTTTAGGGGCGGGCTCAGGGGTAGGTCAATCGTAGGAATTCATACGAATTGGCCAATACGTTAAATATGTACGGTTTTGCAAAAATCGTACTAATTCGTACGAGTGAGGTCGTACGAATTAGCCACCTCGTAAAATTCGTACGAATTCCCGTGAGACATATTGTTTTGAAGAGCTTACAGTTTTAGACGGACTGCCATTGTTCTCCGTCTATTCAGACTGATCTCATGAAGTAGCGTGTGTATGACACGCCAATTCGTATTTGCATTTTTGGCGTGCTATCAAGACGCATAATCGCTTTTCCGCGTGTTTATGAACGCCGTTGACTTAACGTTATATAAATATATGACTTACCTCAACCCCATCCCTAAACTTAACCGTCACTGGGGTTAATGGCGTTTATGACTGGACATTTGACGCGCGTGTACAGACACGCGGAATGACGCGGACGTTAATGGCGTAGACATACACGCATACACGCGGATACACGCGGATAGCTCAAAATGCGTAGAGATAACACGCCACTTGACTCGAAAGTGGCGTGTATGTTTACGCAAAAGTCGTGATGTCATGTTGGTCTATTTAACGCGCATGCACTTGTTCAAGTCTGTGAAGTAAAACGTATAACGGAAAAACTGCGGTTTGGTACGTACCTTGGGTTTAAGTCACAGTTTGGTGTGTTTTGGGGGGTTTCGTTATTGCTGCATCTCACTGGCAGTAATATAACAACACCATCTCACGACCAATTCGTATGAATTCGTACGAGTGATTAAAAAGTGGCTAATTCGTACTAATTCATAAGACCTCACTCGTATGAATTCGTACGATTTGTCTAAACCCACGTGATGGTTAGGTTTAGGGGCGGGGTCAGGGGTAGGTCAATCATACGAATTCTTTGGCCAATACGTTAAATATGTACGATTTAGCAAAAATCGTACTAATTCGTACGAGTGAGGTCGTACGAATTAGCCACCTCGTAAAATTCGTACGAATTCCCGCGAGACATACTGTTTGAGATTTGAAGAGCTTACAGTTTTAGACGGACTATTTAACGCGCATGCACTTTTTCAAGTCTGCGAAGTAAAACGTATAATTCTTCTGCGACATGGAAATATGTGACTTCGTAATATTTACAGATAAGTATACGAACGTAAGAGGTAAGGAGAACGCGTCTTAAACGCATTAAACAACACGCATCTGACTTTAGGGGATGCCGTAAGCCATGTACACATAATATAAAGCATGTCTCATGTTTAAAACTACTTTTATCGTGCACTTATCCAGCAACTCTGTACCCTTTGTTATTTTTCAGATGTGTTCGCAAGATCAAATTTACATTTCGGAGACAGAGAAGATCCCAGTTGCATTAATTCAGAACACATGCGTACCAAAACGAATGACCCATACCGAAATGAACAAGGTATGCATAAGGTAACTCAGGTGATTGGATCCAACACTTGGTTGGTTAGTAACCGTTTGGTTCCCATTGAAGTCCATTATATGGAGAAAATCCTGGAATGTTTTCATCAAAACCTTAATTTCTTTTCGACTGAAGAAAGAAAGACATGGACATCTTGGATGACATGGGGGTGAGTAAATTATCAGAAAGTTTTTTTTTTAAAGTGAACTACTCTTTTAACTCTTTTTTCGCCAAATACAGAATTTTCCGTATCCGTGTTTTCATTTTATACGGTAGGGGGCGCTATTACGCATCTTCTAAAAGAGTGCTGAATCTCCTGATCAAAACACAGGTGAAGAAGAAGCAGAAACAGTAATATCATATTGTAAGCATAAGCATATATGAAATCATCAACATTAAACGGTATATAAATCAAAACGGCCTAATTTTAGCTATGAAATGTCGACCCAGGACTCGATCTACTCCATCTGTGTTTTAATCATCGTTCTGAATCAGATCTTTGACAAAAAACACATTTTTCTCAGCTTTTTGCTCAAAGTGTTGTTTTTTTAAATAAGACATTCAATTGTTGATTAAAAAAAGAAAGCATGAGGCTAGAATAAAACTGTTTTGTTTGTGTTTTCTGTCTAAAAGCAGATCTGTTTTTGCACTTTCAGATATTCATGCAACAAATTATAATTCGGGGGCCATGAAATATTTGTGAAAATGATCAAAAACGCTGGCGGGGAAAGAGTAAACAAATGGATTTCTCCATACTTCTCCAATGTTAACCTTGATGACCAACAGGAATAAGCTAAACACAGAATGAACAAGGTAAGTGACTTGACAAAAGGCATAGTTTTTACTCAACAGGGAAATGTGTCATCCGTGGCAATGTTTTGATTTAACTTTGTTCTTCCTATTAAAACATAATAGCAACAATATTCAGATTTCTTCAGCAAGTACAGTTATATCCTTCACTTCCTTCCGCAGCTATTCCCACTCCTGGCGTCCAATATCAATATATTTTTCCAACTTATTTTCACACCCCATTCTAGTTTGCACACACTGTAGCTCGGCTGAATTATGCGGCTGTGACTTCAAAGAATCATTTAAAAGTATAGCATAGAATAATATTTTTTTTGTTTGTTTTTTAAAGTTTGGTAGCAAAACATGACCGTGAATATATGCAATTCAGCATTTTTGCTGATATGTAAGTCAGCAAAAATTGCATTGCCAAAGGAAGACATATGTGGAATGCATCTTTTCTTCTCCCAATTGATTTCTTTACGATTGCAGATTGAGTAGAAACCTGCATGCAAACCACTCAAACCAACCCAACTTGTACAAGACCTCCCATGGTTTCAAACTTTGTCTAACTTCACTGTTTAATGATAGTAATGAGAGTCCAGCTCAATATAACAATTCTTCTGGCATTTAATTGTCAAGGGATAATAGCTGTGTATTCACTTTCAAACAAGGAATAAAACACAGATTTTTACAGTTTCTTACTAATGCATCTGTTTAAGTTGCTGATTTGAGATGATGCTCACTGACTTAAAGCTACACTGTGTAATTCTTTTAGTTTCTTCTTAGCTAAAAACACTTGGTTCTTTCAAAAATATATGTGCTCATTAATGTATATTTACTTCGTTCAAGTAATAAAGTATTCTCGTGAGTGTATAATATGCCATTGGAAATACATACGGGTATGGGGTTCTGATGTCGGTCGCTCCATCTTGAAAGTATATTAGCCAAAGAGGGACATACCCGTTAATTCAAGCTTCGCCTTTCGCGTTTACGTTTGAATTAACACTCATGGACGAGGTCGAACTGGAAGCCATGTTAATTTTGGACTACATTGGCCACCGTAGGAGTTAAAACGAAATCGGATTTGAGAGGAACAGAACTAATATTCACTGGATGGTCATATACCTTTTCACCACTAGATGGGGGTAAAAATCACGCAGTGTAGCTTTAAGTGTGGGATGTGTTTAATATTGTTCAGAAAATAATCCCTAACCCAAATTAAAAGGAAAAATTGTAATTTATCCTGTTAATGATTTGTTAAATTTAATTAATAATATTGCTTGTTATCTGTTGCCACAATTTTATTGATTAGATATGGCGTAGTGATTTTTACAGATTTAAGTTCTGTCAATATTTCACGTTTAAGGTGTACACTTACACTTCTGAGTCGTCATTTTTATAACTGCAAAAACTGAGTTCAAGACTGGGCCTGAATCTAAATGGGTCCGAGGAGCGTTCTCCTGATACTTCTTAATTCGCAGCTGTAAAAAAGGCATTCAGTGCAACTCAAGTACTGTAATGGGCCAGCCGTGCATCAAATGAACTTTATAAAGAGCCTCCCCAGGTTGTGATGTGGCATTGGTTCAAAATAAAAAGCAATAAGTATCAGATGCTTTAACTGTGCTGACATTGGAGCAGGTCAGCGGTGTCTGTCATAAAAGGTTGTTATGGAGTTTTAATTTTACTAGGTGGATGTGTTTTGTGTCACAGGAGAGGGAGCTGGTGCCAATGTATCAGGTTTAACAGCTGCATAAAAACAAAATAGCCGAAATAATAGAGTAGAACTACCTTGCTCTATCAGAAAGGAAGTGACATCACCTTGCATAATGCATAATGATACACTGTAAAAATAAATATGCTTTATGGCAACAGATTACAAGCAATATTATTAATTAAATTGAACAAATTAGAATTGAGTAATAATTAATCAAATTATTCCGTAAAAGTTAACCATTTAAAAGTTAAAAACAAACAAGTTTTTTTTTTTATCCATTGCACTGGTATTGTGTTTTATGGAAGCTTGTTTCCACCACTGAATAAAAAAATAAAATAAATAATTGTGACTTTTTATCTCACAATTGCGAGTTATAAAGACAGAATTGGGTGATATAAAGTGGCAATTCTGAGAAAAAAAGACAGAAGTGTGACTTTTTATCTCACAATTCTCACTTTATAACATATAATTGCGAGTATATTTGTCGAAATTCTGACATCTTTTCTCAGAATTGTGAGATATAAACTCGCAATTGTGACTTATCAGGCCAATTCTAAGGGGAAAAAAATAGTTTAATTCTGACATTATATCACGCAATTACGACTTTATATCTCGCAATTCTGACTTTATAACTCACAATTCTGACTTTATAACTCGCAATTCTGACTTTATATCTCGCAATTCTGACTTTATAACAGGCAATTGCGACTTTATATCACGCAATTCGAACATTATAACTCGCAATTCTGACTTTATAACTTACGATTCTGACTTTATATCTCGCAATTCTGACTTTATAACAGGCAATTGCGACTTTATATCACGCAATTCGAACATTATAACTCGCAATTCTGACTTTATAACTTACGATTCTGACTTTATATCTCGCAATTCTGACTTTATATCTCGCAATTCTGACTTTATAACACGCAATTGCGACTTTATATCACGCAATTCGAACATTATAACTCGCAATTCTGACTTTCCATGTCGCAATTCTGAGAAATAATGTCAGAATTGAGAGAAATAAACTTGCAATTGTGAGAAGAAAAAGTCAGAATTGTGAGATAAAAAGTCGCAATTACCTTTTATATTTAAATTGTTAAATTGTGTTTGAATGAGTAAAAGTTTAGATCATTTGTGTTGGGAGAACCTGAATACTTTGTGTTGCATTAACTAAAACGGCTTTGCAATGCACCGAATCAACGTAAATGATGAAATTAAGTTATTTTGAATCAAGATATTTGCTTTTGAGTAAGGCAAAAACCTGTTCGTGCTTAATGATGGGTATGTTGGAGTTTCTTTTGTTAACATTCTTGTGGTTACCATTGTACCGAAGAGTAGAGTTTGTGGGTTGATTGTAGGATAGTTTTATGATGACTATGGTGTTTGTTGCTTAATTCAATGGACATAGCTATGCTAATGTTGATGTAGTGACAAACAAAACGTTTCCCAAATTAAGATAAATTGGTAAAAACGTTGGAGTGGAAAAGTGCAAAATCAAAAAAGTGTACTTCGCTTAGTTAAGTACAGTGACATTGACTTAATTCTATGTGTGAAACGTACTTAAAAATGTTGTTTTTTTCAGTGTAAGTTTATCCAACCATGTGGTTCCTTCTTCAGTCCATAACCAGGATAGCTGGAGTCAGCAAACCACCACAGATTGATAATCTTTTGATTCAGACAGCCTAAAGTCTCACAAGGTCAAGATTCAGAAATCAGGCTTCTGTTTTTTGGCCATGGTTACGGTACAATAAGATAAATGACATGCTGTTCATTGCCAGAATGAGAAAACCAAACGTGCTAAGTCGTACGAGTTCCTGTTCTGGCCCAACCCAGCTCACCATCCCACACACAAACACACTCACAACAACACATATCCTCGGTATCGCTCACACACACACTATATCTGAGGTTCTCACGCTATCAGCAGACTGGGGTCGTGCTAATGTTATTGTGAAACTGACACGCAGGTCTGTACTTTGAGACCCACTGCACAGAAACGGCCTATTTACTATGGTAAACAGCAGAGGTTAGCAAATATCAGCAAACCACTAAAAGCAGCCTCGTGCCGGACCACCTCGGAGAGGATCCTCGGCAATCACGCTGCCGTGCACATTGTGTCCAAAATGCAAATAAACAGACACACTGGATCTGTCCCCTGTCATGGACTGAGTTATACTCGGCTCTACCAATGGGATGTTCAATGCATCACGCGGCCCATTTTGTGCTTTATTTGGACTGGACTGCCCTCAGATTCATAAACTGTAGCGGTTTAATTGCAGTCAAGATGTCCAAGTCTGACTTTTGTTAAGCGGCACATGTGCAGACCTGGAACACAATGAGAAAAAGCTGCTCTGCGTTCAGGCCTCAGACAATGTCAAAAATCTGTCGTGGTCTTGAACCGCTGTAGAAATGGTTTGATAAACAGTCTGATGTGTGACGCGCAACGGCGGACGACAAAAGCAAATCTCACACATTATAATCAATGATTTTGTCAATAGTAAAATTCTACAAGGCTGCAGTTTCCGAACCAATTCCTAGCCCATTTGAGTAGACCTGATGCAAACAAATCGATGCACGCGACTACCTTAAAATTTTTAGTTCATTGAAATTCAAAATTTGGAGATTGGTTTAATAAATAGAAATCACCTGCTAACATGGAAGTACTCACCATATTTGTGTGGATCTACAACCTGTAAATAAACACTATTTCACTTACCATCTGTCTGACTCCTGTTCCATCTGTGACAGGAACGCTTGCCATAGGATTTATGCTAATTATGCTAATGCTGATTTTGTCAACAAAGACTGCATCAGTAAACTGAAGTCCCGCTCCGTTTTTGACTTAACCCGTATGATGACACGATAAACAAATATCAACTTAATACCGCCGACTCTACGCTCTACCGCTCTCTCCTACGCATAATGCTCTTCTCTTCCATGTAGCGTTGGAACTTTGTATGAATCATTAGTGAATCGGTTTCTTCATTTTTATCGTATGCAGTGTCCAAAATCACTCCCACTCGCCATTTTGTAGTGCTGTCCGAAAGTATAGTGATGATTATCCAACCCGATCTCACGGGAATTCGTACGAATTTTACGAGGTGGCTAATTCGTAACAATTCATACGACCTCACTCGTACAAATTAGTACGATTTTGCTAAATCATATTTTACGAATTGGCCAATTCGTATGAATTCGTACGAATTGCCTACCCCTGACCCCGCCCCTAAACCTAACCATCGCATGGGTTTAGACTAATCGTATGAATTTGTGCGAGTGAGGTCGTACGAATTAGCCACTTTTTAATCACTCGTACGAATTCGTACGAATTGTTCGTGAGATACGGTAGGATTATCAAACATAATAGTCCACTCAATGTATCCCAGAATGCATTTTGAAAAGTAGTGCACAACCGATGGTCACTAACCCAAGCCCTACATAGCATCATGCATTGCGCTGATCATAAAAATAAGTTATGATCATGTGTGGAGTAGCGCATTGTAACAGAAACGGACAGAAATGACTTTTAGTTTTTAAATTTTGGAGAAATAAGCTCAATATAATGTAATGTATAAAAAAATCTGTTTAGCCCAGAGCTGACTCGGCACCAGCTGACAGATGATTTAATCAACGGCGCCGAGAGACGATCGAGTAGTGTTCGAAAGTGGTGTTTTTATTATGCTGGTGAGCTCACTATATAGTGCTCCACTCCCTACCCCCTATAGGGGGAGTAGTGGTTTTAGTGGAGATTTCGGACACAGCATTATTGTAGTGTTGGTGAGTCTAGTGAATCAGTTTGTTCAGTCCTCCCTTACACACAGCATTGGAAAATTATATTCTAGTGATATATTTCATTTGAACAGATTCTAAAATTGATTTAATCGGAATCAATTTTAGTCTTTTTTTTTAATCGATTTCAAGATATTTTTTTTTCCAGTAACAAAATATTTAGTTTGTGCTGTTGCTTGTTACGTTTGATACGTTTTTGACCTGTAGTCCTATTAGGCTATATTTTTAGTGGTAGCCTATTCATTGCAAGTTTGACGATTCATTTTTCGAACAAAATAGTGCAGCATAATAGCTATAATTCAGACATGTGACGTTATTTCGAAAGAAATTTTCATTTTCTAGCCTATAGAAAATTTTCAGTATGCCTTTTAAATTATAATGAGAGTACAGAGCAATGCAAACAAATCTTAATAGTTTTATGATGATCTATGGAAGTGCATTTGATTTTGTGGTCGTGTTTTAGTCCCAGGCATACAGTGGGAAATCTATTTAAAGAAAAAGGCATACTCCAGAATCATACGTTTCATCAACAGGCCTTAAGGTCCTTTAGTGCAGCATATGCAAGTAGTAATTCAGACTTATTACAGGTGTTATTAGATGACAAATCTGACATATTACCAGTGAGAGAAAGAGGTTTAAACAGCAAAACTGAGCCTCCCTCCAGGACCCCACATTCTCCCCCAGATGTCAAAGCAAACAACAGATCCCATGGACGAGGTCCTGAACAAGCACAAGTACTTGAGTCTTGCCGGTAATGAGAGCGATCTGACGGAGAAGGGCAAACTAGCGGAGTGATGCAGACTCCCGCCCCTCTGTCGGCTTTTAAACGACTCTCTGGATGCATTCAGGCGCCAGGACACACACAGCAACTCCGTCCACTCCGCTTCCTACAGATCTTTCCCAGGGAAACCAGTGAGACTGGTGCAGGAAGCTCTCCCAAACACATCCAGGGCGGAAATGAATATTTAAAAGAAGTAGGGAGAGGACACGAGGGGTGAAAAGCAGCCAGAGGTGAATGCATTTAGGGGTGTGGGCCTGCTCAAGACAATCTCCTGAACTTCACACTGAATGTCAGAATGGGAAAGAAAGCCGATTATTTCACAATCTGCTCAGTTACTGGGATTTTCACGCACAACCATTTCTAGGGTTTACAAAGAATGGAGTGAAAAGGGAAAAACATCCAGTATGGGGCAGTCCTGTGGGCGAAAATGCCTTGTTGATGCTAGAGGTCAGAGGAGAATGGGCCGACTGATTCAAGCTGATAGAAGAGCAACTTTGACTGAAATAACCACTCGTTACAACCGAGGTATTCAGAAAAGCCACAACACACACAACCTTGAGGCGGATGGGCTACAACAGCAGAAGACCCCACCGGGTACCACTCATCTCCACTACAAATAGGAAAAAGAGGCCACAATTTGCAAGAGCTCACCAGAATTGGACAGTTGAAGACTGGGAAAACGTTGCCTGGTCTGATGAGTCTCGATTTCTGTTGAGACATTCAGAATTTGGCGTAAACCAAATGAGAACATGGATCCATCATGTCTTGTTACCACTGTGCAGGCTGGTGGTGGTGGTGGTGTAATGGTGTACGGGATGTTTTCTTGGCACACTTTAGGCCCCTTAGTCCCAATCGGGCATAGTTTAAATGCCACGGCCTACCTGAGCATTGTTTCTGACCATGTCCATCCCTTTATGGCCACCATGTCCCCATCCTCTGATGGCTACTTCCAGCAGGATAATGCACCATGTCACAAAGCTCGAATCATTTCAAATTGGTTTCTTGAACATGACAATGAGTTGACTGTACTAAAATGGCCCCCACAGTCACCAGATCTCAACCCAATAGAGCATCTTTGGGATGTGGTGGAACGGGAGCTTCATGCCCTGGATGTGCATCCCACAAATCTCCATCAATCCTATCAATATGGGCCAACATTTCTAAAGAATGCATTTCTAATAATCCTTTAGGTGAGTGTATATATTAATATCTGTTTTGTACCATTGTATTACACTGACAATCAACAATCATCTCTGAAATTATGAGATTCACATGATAAATAATAGTTCTTTCACAAGAAAATTAATATAATAATGTAGAAGCTCGCACAAGCATTAAACACCATCATGGTAACGCGCATGAAATTTTAAAAATGCAATATACATTAAATGTAACATAAAACCCTAATAGCTCATTAGAAAAGAACTAAAAAAAACCTAAGAAACATAGTTACAGTATTTCAACAAAAATACATCAAATGTGAAGTGGGAATTGTGGGAATGTCAATTTGCGTTTTTTCACTAAATTACACGAGTTCGTTCAAAAACTGTAAATTTAAATGTACCGTTAGATCCATCGCAATTATTAACCCTATAACTTTCTGTTAACCAATTAACAGTTTTGTACTGTCGCATTTTTACAGTCTTTTACCGTTAAAATCATGATATTTTTTTACAGAGCGAAGCGTCGCTTTCAAGTGCTTTCAGAGTTCAGACGTGACTGTCCTTTGGGTCGGGAGTTGGGGCGTAGGAAGAGATGAAGAGCGTTTAATCACATTTTGGAGAGGAAAGAGGGTCAGACAGCACAGGTAGAGTTCAATAAATGGACGCACAGATGGCCGTATGAAAGGAAGAGGAGGGAAATCAGGACGCCTGTTCTCTAATGACATGGAAAAGGAAGAGAAATTGCGCTGACTGCTCGACGGTCCCCACTCACAGGTGCTCGCTCGCAGATCAAACAGGTCCAGGGCTTTTATATCTCCTCTGTTGCTTTTGTCAGGGTTTAAGGAGAAGAGGTGCTTTTTTTAATTTGAAAACCTTACAGACATGTGGAAGTTATCATCCTTTCTTCCTTCACCCCCGTTCTGTCCCGAGGCCCAAGAAAAGCTTGGTTAGGAAGAGAGAGAGGGATAGAGAGAGGTAAACAGAGAGAAAGGTGAGAGCAAATTGCGGTTTAACGCCTGTCTGCCATCCGAGTCCTTTCGCTCATTAATAAACGACAGAACTGATGGGATAAGCGACAGGAAGCGCGTGGGGCGGGTGTTTGTGTTTCCGTGCGTGTGTGTCAAAAGATCGATTTGATTAATGTCTGTGTTGACTGAACTTTGAATTTACACCGACGTATAAACACGTCTCGGAACTGCAGTGGGTATTACTTTACAAATTGCCTTGCATGTTTATATACGGGTCAATGACATATAAGGATGTCTTGAGTTGACGAGGAGGAGAAGTCTTTTAAAAACCTGGTTTGGTTCTTGAAATGTAATCTTCACGGAGATTTCGTGTGGTTTTGCAAAAAGTTTGTAGCCTTTTTTAACCACGTTCTGTTTGGAAAATGGCAAGTGGTGTAACCGAGTCAATCATCTTGCTACACATCTCTTTTTTTTTAAATTCTAACATTTTAAGGGTTAGAAACCCCAAAATACAGTAAAAACAGTAAATATTGTAAAAGTGTGAAAATATTTTCTATTTTAGATTAATTTAGGTTTTTCAGAAATCCACTGTAAAAATGAATGCGCTTTATCTATTCAAAAAAATTGTGGCAACAGATTACAAGCAATATTATTAATTGAATTTAACAATAGAATTGAGTAATAATTAATCAAATTAATTCATTAAAAGTTAACCTTTTAAAATGAGTAAAACTTTTTTTAGAAAGTATATGTTTAAGTCACCATTATGGTGCTCAGTGTTGCTTTAAAATGATGGTTTTCTCCTTCAGTGATTCTGCTTGTTAACATCAGGTGTTTTCAATGTTGGCATTATAAAATAAAGATAATATAAAATAATTAATCTTTGACGTCTGTCTGCTGTTCAGATATTTTTGTTGAATTTTTTTGGTGTAAACTTTACTCATTTTAAATGGTTAACTTTTAAGGAATATTTTTTTTTCAATTTGATTAATAATATTGCTTGTAATCTGTTGCCACAATTTTATGGATTAGATAAAGCATATTTATTTTTACAGTGTCATTCTAATAAGCGGATTTCTGCTCAAGAAACATTAATTTTTTTTTATCAATTTTGAAATTTGTGCTGTGATATTTATTTATTCTTTGTTTCATTCAAAATTTCTTTAAAAAAAATGTTTTTATGAAACAAATCCGCCTAAAAAAAACTACTGTCCCATGATTGACCCCTTATGAAGGCGTTTATGAATATTTCTCCAAATCCCAGAAATTTAGCCGGAGAATTTATTTATAGACTGACACTTTGCATTTAGCCCGTGTGCGTGTACATGTGAGGTTCTCTAAATATGTACCATCTGTATAAATACGCGTGTATATGCATTCATTACACACAAGCCCAAAATGTTTGCCTGTTTATAAAGAGTGTCCTTTGGGATTGGAAAACCAGAAACTTAACCTTTATATTCTCTCTCTCTCTTTCTCTGACCAAGTGTGCAGTCCAAAACGCCCTGTACTCAACGGCATATGACAGAAATAAACATGGACGTGATTTCAGGGCTGATTTCATGACAATAGCCAATAAGGATGAGCATTCGGTCACTGCAATGAATCTGAATGTTCCCGCTGACAAACAATCATGGAAGCTTTACGGGTCTGTTTAAACCGGTTTTAACTAAAAACTGAAAACTTGTTTATTTACACAACAACAGTATATGCTATTGGGGGCCTGAAAACATAAACTTTTGAAAATGGATTTCAAAGTGCAAGTTTTTTATAAGTTATTGCCTCCGTGTAAATGACAAAAATGGGAATTTGTGAAATAACGTGTTTGGTCTAGTGTTTCTATTCAGCAATTTTAGTCATTTTCGTGTGTTGACAATGTTGTCCTCCTATATGCGAATATTTTTTAGTTTTTAGTTTCTATTTTTAGTAGGCTGCTACATCATTGTTGTGTAAACGTGCCATAAGAGTTTAAACTCCTTTGATTTTCAGCGTAATCTCGCAAATTCACAGTCCAAACTGAGGTATTATCTGTGAAATAACTAATTATGTAGTCTGGGAAAATGGATGATAGGCATCTTCAAATCGGCTTGTTTACTCTTTTTCAAGATTACTTTTCTAGGGCAGCCTAATTTAATACCGGAAAAAAAAAAAAATCCCGCATATTTACATTGAACTGTAGGCTCCGAGCAACTTGGGAATACATTTTTATGGCTTGAGCCGGTCAGAAACCACAGAGAAACCACCTAAAACACCACTGCAATTGAAACAGGCCAACATATTAAAGTCCCCCTGTGGTGAAAATCAAGCTTTTAATGTTGTTTATATGTCCAAATGGTGTTTTTAATACGCTTTAAGACATTAATGGGTAAATTCATAAGTCGACGCCATTGCTGAGTATTTTCTGCTTAAAACTGCACGCTTTGAAATCGCTGGTGTTTCTGACGTCACAAACGACCTTGTAACAAATCAGATCAACATGTAATCATCAAGCAGTGGATCTCTGAGTGAGTGAGTGAGTGAGTGAGTGAGTGAGTGAGTGAGTGAGTGAGTGAGTGAGTGAGTGAGTGAGTGAGTGGGGGCGGGGCTCATTTGCAAATTCATAGAACCACGCATTCTAAATGAGGCAAGGGTGTCGAGTTACATTCAAGCTATTTTAACACATGAAGAATGAGGAAAAACGCTTAAATATGTCATTTTAGTGAAAGGGATACAATTATTGACCACATTGGGACTTTAAGGAAAACTGAGGCCAGTTTGCTATGGTTTTGTAATGCACATTGCAATTTAGTAAGTTGTCAACCAGTGGATCTCTGAGTGAGTAAGTGGAGGTGGGGCTCATTTGCATATTCATAGTCCCGCGAATGCTAAATGAGGCAAGGGTGTCCAGTTACATTGAAGATATTTTATGGCAAGAAGATTTTTTTTTCAAGGAAAAAACAAATATGTCATTTTGGTGATCAAAGATGAGTTTTAAGGGATACAGTTATTGATAGGGGACTTTTAATCTGAAGCATTCAAACACTTTTAATGTACATGTACGAGTGGATGAAGATTCTCTGAATGATATTCTTTGAAGAATATAAAGTTTAGAAGAACAGCATTTATTTAAAAAAAGAACATCTTTTGTTAAAAGTGTCACTTTTGATCAGTTTAATGCATCCTTGCTGAATAAAAATGTATAGGCTAAATTATATATATATATATATATATATATATATATATATATATATATATATATATATATATATATATAATGTATTTTATTTTATATAGCTAATATTTTAGAAACAACAAGTGTCCCACAGACAGTGCTGGGAGTTACGCATTACACGTAATGGGAGTTACGTATCAGATTACGTATTTAAGGTGCTATATGTTACTTTTCTTCTAAAATGAATCTTTTTTATTGTCTGTGTGTGAAGGGGTTGTAATCACTTCACTTGATCGTTTCACTTGATAAGACCCTTATTCATCGTCTGGAATCGTTTAAAGCCCTTTGAACAGTTTATAGTTTGCACTAAAACTGTCTTTTGGACCTTGAACCATTTGGACCCCATTGAAGTCCATTATATGGAGAAAATCCTGGAATGTTTTCATCAAAAACCTTAATTTCTTTTCAACTGAAGAAAGAAAGAAAGACATGGTGGACATCTTGGATGACATGGGGCGTGAGTAAATTATCAGCAAAAGTTTTTTCAAAAGTGAACTACTCCTTTAAGTAACTGTAACGATTACTTTTAAATTTACAACACGATGAGTTACTTTTCAAACGAGTGACTATCATGCTGAGCGAAATCATAAGTGGAGAGGCGCTGTATGTAAATATGATGGCTATTATATTTTTCCTAACTTTAAAAATAATAAGTTGTATTTATAAAGTGCCTTTCAAGGACGCTTTACACTGTAAATGCAACAAGGAAAGACTTTGTTTCTCAGCACTTCGCTGACCGAAGCCTCATTCTCACTCCCTAAGTGTGTGAAAAGCATTAGCGATTAACTCTTGAAAATGGTGTATTTAGAAGATGAATCCTTTCCCTGGGACCCAATGGCTTCTCCCCCAGCTTCTGCCTGACATCTCCATAAAGCACCTGAGATTGAGTATCAGTAAAATCCTCCAACTCGCCACATTTGTGGATTTACAGCCGGCTGGGGGAGAGCAGGCTCCCGACAGAAGAGAGACTGCACCTGTCTCTCACACCTAATACAGAAACAGGTGGAAAGAGCCGCTCTGACCACCAAACCCGAGGAAAAGCCAACGCAAACATGAAGGTTGAGCCGTCTCCTGTGATTGCGTCCTGTTTTCAGTTCACAAAAAGATGGATGGGATAAACACACTTCAAATGCTCCCGATACTCCCGACATATATCAGCGCCTTTTGATATTTAAACGCATTTTGTGAACTTTGACTCCACAAATCCTGCACAAGACCTTATGCCCGAGGAAGATAAATCTCACAAATCCTGAGACTGAATGCATCTCTGGAGAAGAGCGCATGAGTAATAACCCGACGAAGACGGCAGCCTCCCCTGTGACAAGGATCATTGTTGGATCCGTTTTCAATTTGCGCAATGTGCAAAATAAATCAAATTCCGAGGGAGACTTAAAAAGTGCAAACATGGCAACTTTACAGGAAGATCTGAGGTTTCCTGTGGTGTCAAATAAGGCTTGACCACACCTGACATGAGATGAACCGAAGAGCCGTTATGCCACATCGCAAAGCGTTTTTTTTCCCACGTTTCTTTTCACGGTCGGTGGAAGAAAAAGTGCAGAGGATGCATTTGGTTTCCCTCACACCGGGCCGCAAGTAGCCATTAATAATTCCAGAGGAAACCAGAAAAATCACTTTGAAAAACAAGCTTAAGCGAGCGCCTCCAATTTGATGTTAAAATATTTACTTTCAGCCACCTGTGGGAGGTCTCTGTTTCTCGTCTTCGCTATATTAAACACTGTGAAGTGCATTACAGCTGCAGTCCCGGGATGCTGAAGTGCTCTGGTAATTGTTTCTGTCTTCTGCACATTAGACAGGCCTGCATAATTAGAGCCATTTTACACAGAACTGATTGCTTTGGTTAGCAGTTTCGGGATTGTAATGGAGGAACGCAAGAGGTTTGAGTGTTGAGCTTGTTGATATTTCCACTCGGAGTGGGATTGGGAACAAGCCACCTGTAAGGGCCTAGAGAGGGACAAGTGACTCGCATGACTACAGCCAAGCAACAGCCTTTTAATAATTACACTCACTATCATTATACAGTAATTGTACAACAAACTAGCACTATGATTTGTGCGTTCGGATTAAATGGAATTAAATTAACATACGCGCGCGTGTGTGAAAAAAAAAAAAAAAAAATATATATATATATATATATATATATATATATATTATATTTAATATATATCCTTATATTATATATAAGGATATATATATATATATATATATATATATATATATATATATATATATATATATATATATATATATATATATATATATATACACACACACAATACACTCTAAAAATTGCTGGATTGTTTTAACCCAAATATGGACAAACCCAGCCATTGGGTTTGTCCATATTTGACCCAAAGTTGGGTTAAAACAACCTACCATACACTATATAGCCTACTGTGTGTATATAAACACAGTGTGTGTAGACCTATGTGTGTGTCTTTGTGTGTGTAAATGAATGAAGGCCTCATACTACTACTCGTCTTCAGTGTCACATGAACTTTCAGAAATCATTTAATATGCTGATTTATTGTCAATGTTGGAAACAGTTGTGCCAGCCGTAAGATATAAAATATAAGCCCAGCTCTATATATTTATATTCTATTTATAAATGTATATACATTTATAAATTATATATATATATATATATATATATATATATATATATAATATAATTATATAGAGCTTATATTTTATATTTTAGGGCTGGGCAATGATTAATCGCGATTAATCACATGCAAAATAAAAGTTTGTGTTTAAATAATATATGTGTCTGTAGTGTGTATAACTATTTTGTATATATATAAATTCACAGAAAAATATGCTGTTAATATATCAAATATTTATATTTATATATAGAATATTGATTCTGTATAAATATAAGTATATACAGGCAAATATTTATTAAATATTTACATGCATTAGTGTGTATTTATATATACAAAATAGTTATACACCACACACACATATATTATGTAAACACAAACTTTTATTTGATATATATATATATATATATATAATGTGGAAATTGCACAACAAAAGATCAGCAATTATTCAATTTTTTCAATATGCAACAAATCACATATAGATCGATAAAACATTCAACAATCAGTGTTCTTTATTGAATCCTATGATTATCTGAAGAAGGCTGTTTAAATTGATCAGAAGTGACAGTACATATATAGATTCTTTTTTATTCATTAAATCCTGGAAAAAAAGTATCACAGGTTTAAAGAATATATAAACACTGTTTTCAACACTGATAATAATGTAGGCCTATGTTAAATAAATGTTTCTTGATCAGCAAATCTGAAGGATCATGTGACACTGAAGAGTAATGATGCTGAAAATTCTGCTTTGATCACATAAATGATATTTTAAAGTAGGCCTATAGGCTAATACATAGAAAATGATTATTTTAAATTGTTAAAATATTTCACAATATTACTTTTTTCTGTGTTTTTGTGCAAGTAAATGCAGGTTTGATGAGCATAAGAGACTTCTTTTTGACTTTTGACCGGTACTTACACATTTATACAAACATACATTTAGCTATTAGCTCTTTTAGTACTAACTTATTTCTACTTTGGAAGTCTGTTTATTTAGCATCGGTATTGTTATTTTGTAGAGATGAGAATTCGATCAGGATTAGAATTGAGGTGTCGACGACCTCTAGTGGTGAGATGGATGAACTGAGGGAATCCACATTACAGTGAACTCTGGTGTTAAAGTACCTTCCATGTTTTGTAAGGATTTTATATTACTTTGCACAGTAAAAAAATAAAATAAAAAGACAAGAAAAAATATTTTCATCACCTGACGAGAGCAAGGATTCATATTCCATAAACTCGTCCTGAAAACTAAAATAATATGAGGAGAATTAGCAGGCATTGGACGTGTACGATAGTAGAATCATGATGTAGGACATGTAGCATGCAATACCATGCTAATCTTATAAATATTAAGGTTTATGAAAATGTGTAGTGTACTGCCATTCATTCATCTATGGTTCTACCGTCACTGCTGGGCTATTGCTTAAACATATCAGATCAATAACACACACTCAGAGAATACCATGTCTCACAGTTCAGGTGAGTTACACATTTTGTGTGAGACTTGTAGCCTACATTTTCAACATAAACTTAATAATGTTACCATTGAAACAACATTTTAGCAGAAAATATGCAGTAACCTGCAAAAGACCAGAAAGATGTTGTGAAAGATGTCACAAGACCAACATAAATACAATTTAATGTTTTATATATATATAACACCGATAATAGCTATCATAGAAAATCGTTCAATTTCTGTTTAAAAAAAAAAACATTCTCGACGTCATTTATAGGCTAATTTCATTTCCCTATGTAGCCTACTAAATAATAATATATATATATATATATATATATATATATATATATATATATATATATATATATATATATATATGTGTGTGTGTGTGTTTGTGTGTGTGATATTTTATTTTTCTCTGTAACACGCGTCGTAAACCATCCAACGTGACAGCTGTTTTGATCAAATGTCAACTGATTCGTTGAAATTTGTATAGTGTTTTATTATAAATGCTAATCTAGATAAATTACAAACACAATTGATGCGAATGAAAATCTATCAACGAAAGGCAACACATGAGCAACTCTGTAATTTTACTAATAAATAAAAAAACGCTGAAGTTGAAGCGCCGAAAGTGCGGCTGCTGATCTCTCCGACGCTGGTTTCCAACCGGGGTGATGATGACGTATCTCCGAACAGTCAACAGACACACATACCCAGTCGGTCCGGACTGTAGCTTCAACGGGGCCAATATTTTCTCTTTTTCCGCTTGTCTGTGCGTTTTGGCGATGTGAAAAGCATCGTTGTATCAAGGCGGCCGGTATAGAGTGTTTAAACGGAGAAAACGAGTCCGTTCGTGGCGGTTTTTGGGGATGAGCGTGCGCTCCGGACTGTGACGCCTGTGTTTATTCGTGTTCACTGCGACACAGAAAGTGACAGTGCAGGATTCCTCGTCTTGACAGCTTAAAAACACGACTGGAGCGTTAATCATTTAGGTGATTGGCCTAAGGAGTCCGTTTTAGTACTTTATTCGTCTTGGTGTAGGACAGCAGGCCAGTCGAGAAAGCCTGGTCTTCATCAGCATAATCTTCATCATCCCACGGCTTGTTTATACTTATATGCATCTAAGTCATCAGTCCTTAACTTATTCTTCAACGCGTTGAGAGGAAATTAACAGTATTTATGGTGCACAGGGACGTTATAAATACAATGTTTGCTTATAATGTTAACATGAAGTGCATTTGAGACTTTTAATGCG
Source organism: Cyprinella venusta (assembly GCA_038021265.1). Classification (NCBI taxonomy): domain Eukaryota; kingdom Metazoa; phylum Chordata; class Actinopteri; order Cypriniformes; family Leuciscidae; genus Cyprinella; species Cyprinella venusta. The sequence continues at coordinate 35,240,960 of CM075871.1, forward strand.
GCTAAACCTGATTCAGTTTGAATGTGAAAGATGTTGTAGGTGTTTACAACTTTGATTGGAGCACATCATTTGACATATACATATATACAAGTCTACAGCGATGCATTTAGGTGCATAAAAAGACAAGTATAAAAACAGGCGCTTATGATGTGAACTTTTAGTCAGTGATGTACTCAATAAGGAGATCTTGAACGGTTTCTCCCTGGAATTGAACTTCATTGTAGGTGTGTGAGGGAACTTCTATCGTTTTTAGTGTTCGACAGGCAGTGGCGTGCTCCAGCTCCCTGGAAATGAGAAGATGAATTGCGAGGATCAAGCTGTAGATTTGTGCAATGCTATAGATTTGTGCAATGTCCCTGACAACACTACATCACCAGAGATCCTTCCCCGTGACACGTTGGATGGAGACCAAGGGGAGCGGGACGCTGCCGTCCTGGCCAGGTTAAAAGACATCCATTTAAAGGATGATGATGCACCGCATAGTAAAAACAATGGATCCATTGCAGTATCCGCAGACCCCTTTAATGGTTCTGCGGGTGACCTCCAACAGAGTTTAAGTAACTTTGAGGAACCGCCAGTGATCAACTGTTCTGTTGGAGATGGTGGTGATGAAGCAGATGATGGGGAGATGGACATTGGAGTCGATTTAAGTCTCGATGAAAATGGCGTTTTAGAGGTCGAACCAGCGGCCCAGACTCAACCCGAGGAAAGTGCCTCTCAAATATCCGTCATAGAACTGCATTCGCAGGAACGTAGGGACGACGATGCGCCGGTCTCGGCCACAACACCGGACGACGGAGTTGGGATTAAGCACGGGTCAAAGAGAGTGACCTTTCCATCAGACGAGGACATCGTCTCTGGTGCCGTCGAGCCGAAGGACCCTTGGAGACACGGTGAGTGGATCTTTAAAGTCTGATGTTTCTGATATCCCATTGGAATCTGAACGTATTTAGCAAGTGTGACACAAAAAATCACATTGACAAATCCATTTCAAGCTATATATGGTTTGAAATCCTACTCGAATATAATCCGTTTCAGCCTGTCTTTACCAGCCACTGCAAGTCGACCATTTCCACACACCTAATAAAGCTGTGCCTGCCAACATTTCTGCTTTATTAGACGTAGTCGTCATATTGTGAGAGAGTTGCAAACCCCTTCGTGTTGTAGGCCTTCCAATGCAACATCATTGTCTCAGACCAAAACACCTGGATACACAGATCTTTGAGATTCGATTCCAATCAGATTTGGACAGTGCAGTTCTTGTGATATTTGGTTATTTTGAACCCTCAAATATTAAGTCACATCTTAAATCCAGGCTTGCATTGTTGCCTAAAAGGTTTGCGCAATTGTGCTCCGGCTTTGAACATGGCTTCTGTTACCTGTCATGCTCCGAGAACTGTGGCTTTTTCCTGAAAGACTCCGTGATCCATGTGACATTTGATCCGTGAGTCCTCCAGGGTCATTCAACGGCTCCGTAACAACTGCAGAAAGCTTTTACGATCCGTCTCTGAGCCTCGGGCATCTGTCTGAAACCTCTCGAACCCTTCCAGACGTTGTGTAAAGCTCGTTCAGCATCTTGTAGACGGAGTACCGGTTCATCTCTTGGTAAACACACAATGACCTTGCATTGTTTGGTTTGATTGGCTGCGGTGTGTTTGAGCCAGCAAAAATATAACGGCTTTATTCTTTGCTTTCTAGGCCACGGATATGTGAGGTGTGTCTCTGTTTACCCTGCAGGGAATCTCCTTTGCGTATCGCACTGGTCAAGGCGTTGTGTGTGTCTGTGGAAACTCGACAATTAGAACAACAAAGCCGTCGAGACACAATGTATCTTTGTATCAGTGTTTTGACTGACAGCTGCTGTTTGTTTGCTTAGGCTAGTTGTCACATTATAGGAAGTTGGAAAGTTCAGCATATTTTACAAATATGTGTTAGTGTACTTCGTTTAGCCTAGTTTTGATGTCATAGTCATCTTTAGAAGTCAGTCAATTACATGCATATAGTTGAACATGTATTGATTTGCATTCAAATATGAATATAGGCTTGGCTATCTGAACCTAAAGTGTTGTTCATGACATATTTGCATATTGTTTTTGTACTTTTTCGCTACATAAATTAGAGGCCTATTGCAAAAAAATACAAGTACGATAATATATGCTATCATGAGCAATGCTTTTATAGTATTAATATTGGTTAATGCCAAATTCTACAGATATTGATACATTTTTAACATTTCAGGTTGTTTAAATGAACATTAAAGGAGTAGTTCACTTTAAAAAAAAAAAAAAAACTTTTGCTGATAATTTACTCACCCCCATGTTATCCAAGATGTCCATGTCTTTCTTTCTTCAATTGAAAAGAAATTAAGGTTTTTGATGAAAACATTCCAGGATTTTTCTCCATATAATGGACTTCAATGGGAACCAAACGGTTCAAGGTCCAAATGAGAGTTTCAGTGCAAACTGTTCAAAGGGCTTTAAACGATTCCAGACGATGAATAAGGGTCTTATCAAGCGAAACGATCGCTCATTTAATTAAAAAAAAGTTTTTATAAGCGCTCTGTTCTGTTGTGAGCGTTCGTGACTCTCCTGTTCGAACTCGTTCATTAAAATGAACGAATCTTTTTTTCGTGTCATTTGGTTCATTCAGTGAACGAAATGAACGAGTTGACTGGAAAAGATTTGTTCATTTTAATGAACGAGTTCGAACAGGAAAGTTCTTTTAGACCCTGAACCGTTTGGTTCCCATTGAAGTCCATTATATGGAGAAAAATCCTGGAATGTTTTCATCAAAAACCTTAATTTCTTTACGACTGAAGAAAGAAAGACATGGACATCTTGGATGACATGGGGGTGAGTAAATTATCAGCAAAAGTTGTTTTTAAAGTGAACTACTCCTTTAATCCATCATGATGAATGAACAATAGCCTGTTCATTTGTTACCCTTTATAAATAAATTCTGTAAAAATCGTTTACTGTTAGTCCATGATGCGTAATGCATTAACCAAGTTGAACAATTGTAACGTTGTTGCATGTACATTAAAGGCCTGACATCGTTTGAAAGATCATTAGTAGTGTTTACTAATTTAAAGCAAAGGCATTGAGTAATTTGGTATTTTAGTGTTCATAAAAACCATCAAGACCCGTGTGCATTTTAAAGGATCTAGGTGCAGTTATCCCAGGATATTAGTGGTAATAGCCTGTAATGTTTAGGTATCTGATCCACTAGCACAAAGGTTGCTGGTTAATTTCCAAGTAATGTTGTCCGAGGAGATTTCCCGCTATCCCACTCCGCCACTATTGTGACTTTGAGCAGGGCACACTGTACTTGGTCGCTGTCCTTGCAAATATTGGACTTCGAGTAAATTGAGTAATGGAGTAACTATAGCTAGTTTAATTACTCATGTGAGTGAACCCTGATCGCATTAAAGCTGATCCTAGAACGCTAGCTTTTATATCACAGGTGTTGGCAGGTCTTATTTCACAGTCGCACATTGTTCTCTTTGTTATTTAGGTATGAGGAAGTAGTTTGCGTCACATGACTGTACTGTACACTCTATAGTTTCCTTATATTCGGAGTTGAACTTCCCACTTTTGTGGCATGGTTTCCTACAGCCTTTCCTCTGACCCAGAGCTTTGGGTCTCAGGGAAACACTAAGTGTTTGTGTGTGTCTCCTATCATTGACTTCATGAGATCTGAGTTAAAACCAAGCTGTTTGTTCTCTTTTATTTGTGTTTACAATGATGGCTTAAAGTCCCCCTGTGGTGAAAATCAAGCTTTTAATCTTGTTTATATGTCTATGCGGTGCTTTAAGACAAACCATGAGTAAATTAAGTCAAAACATTTGCGGCGTATTTTCTGCTTAAAACTGCAGTGAACCAAATACAGCGGTGTTTCTGACATCACAAACGACCTTGTAACCAATCAGATCAATGTGTGATTGTCAACCAGTGGATCTCTGAGCTTGGTGAGGGAGTGAGTGGAGGCGGGGCTCATTTGCATGTTCATAGAACCGAACTAAATGAGGCAAGACTGTTACATTCAAGCTATTCACAGGGAAAAAAACATTTAAATATGTCATTTTGATGATCAAATATGAGTTTTAATGGATATAATTATTTACTACAGGGGGACTTTAACAAATTTTAGGGATGTTTATAATAAATTTGATGCACTTTTTTGAATTTATGCACGGTTTATGTTGTAATTTTATAATTTCCAGCTCATCATTACAAATTTATTTTTGCCATTGTCACCAGATTGCATTGCTTTCATTTTGTAGGAATTAATGTGACGAAATATGTTTCATATCCATAATTTATATGGATGGAGATTTTCTCATGTTATTCACCTAATTCCTGGATTGGGATGTTTCTAAATGTCGCCGAGGCAAGTTTATTGAAGTAAAGTTATTTATGTGTCCTGTCATTTATGCCACTCTTTTTTTAATGTTTCTGCAAGGATTTGCAGAATAAGAATGTCATTGCACTACTTTCCTGTGCATTTGCAATAAAAGTTAAAATTAGAATTTTTTTATTTAACATATTTATTTAAACAACCCCCCATCCCCCGCACCATTGGGTATTTGGTCCATTTGGTAGTTTGTCCATTGGGTCATTTGTCCACTGGGTAGTTTGTCCATTTTGTCGTTGGTCCATTTTGTCGTTGGTCCATTGGGTCGTTGGTCCATTGGGTCTTTGGTCCTTTGGGTCGTCGGTCCTTTGGGTCGTCGGTCCATTGGGTCGTTGGTCCATTGGGTCTTTGGTCCTTTGGGTCGTCGGTCCTTTGGGTCATTGGTCCATTGGGTCGTTGGTCCATTGGGTCGTTGGTCCATTGGGTCTTTGGTCCTTTGGGTCGTCGGTCCTTTGGGTCTTTGGTCCTTTGGGTCATTGGTCCATTGGGTCGTTGGTCCATTGGGTCGTTGGTCCATTGGGTCGTTGGTCCATTGGGTCATTGGTCCATTGGGTCGTTGGTCCATTGGGCCGTTTGTCCATTGGGTCTTTGGTCCTTTGGGTCGTTGGTCCTTTGGGTCGTCTGTCCTTTGGGTCGCTGGTCCATTGGGTCGTTGGTCCTTTGGGTCGTCGGTCCTTTGGGTCATTGGTCCTTTGGGTCGTTGGTCCATTGGGTCTTTGGTCTTTTGGGTCGTTGGTCCTTTGGGTCGTCTGTCCTTTGGGTCGCTGGTCCATTGGGTCGTTGGTCCTTTGGGTCGTCGGTCCTTTGGGTCATTGGTCCTTTGGGTCGTTGGTCCATTGGGTCGTTGGTCCATTGGGTCGTTGGTCCATTGGGTCGTTTGTCCATTGGGTCTTTGGTCTTTTGGGTCGTTGGTCCTTTGGGTCGTCTGTCCTTTGGGTCGTTGGTCCATTGGGTCGTTGGTCCTTTGGGTCGTCTGTCCTTTGGGTCGTCTGTCCTTTGGGTCGTCTGTCCATTGGGTCATTGGTCCATTCTGTAGTTGGTCCATTCGGTAGTTGGTCCATAACCCCTGCGGTGTTAATGACCAAGGGGAACTGCCACGTCTCGCCCTAGGAACTACTGCACCCATTTTGAGTTTCTACTGTTTCATTTTTTTTATTCTTTTATAATCCGTTTCATGTTATGTGAAATAATAGATAATACCTAGGCTAAAGATATTAACCTTTTGAATCTAATCTTGTCCTGGGGGAGATTTGACACTTTTAAACACTGGTGATGGTTTCATTCAGGTCCTTTTTGATGTGTCTTCTCAGCTAGAGGGAAAGGGCGTGGGTGTGTTTTTCTCTCCCTCTCGATACACACACCGTGGCACTGCTGTGTGAATGACTTTGAGGTCCGCTGGAATGAGGTGGTGTGAAGATCTATTTTTGAACGTATCGCTCAGATGTTACTGACCCGTGGCGTCCCGGAGAGCCACAGCTCTGCGCCCCTCGTGCTGATCTCACACATGGGCTCAAACATCATTTAGTTTTTGAATAATATTTATTGCAAGAATACTTTGGTCAAGTTTAGAAAGCGTTTGGACTGGGGCTTTAGCCTGTTAACCATTTTATTTAATTTTGCTTGGTTTGTTCCAGTTTTTTTTAAAACTTTTATCTAGATTTATTAGTGTTGTTGTGTTATTAGTATGATGCTTTATCATTTCTGGGCAACTAAAAGGATAATCAGACAAATTTGCCCTTTCCAAACAAAGAAAAGGTCAAGCCAATGAATTAAAGCATTTCCTCATGATTATGAAAATATCACATCCTTTTACCAACCCAAGCGATTGGCCTTCCTTGTTATAAAAGTCTGACTTTCGTTGTCTCTGCAACTTTATGGCAATAGCAATGAGTTCAAAGCGATGGGAGGAATAGAAGATTGCTTTCATTTTGTACGCTTTGTTGGTCTTTGAGTTATTGGGAGGCTTACGGAGATTGTTGTTTATGACACAATCTCATTTGGTCTGTGGTATTTCAACTTTGCAAGCAATTCTGAAACATTGGAGCTTTATTAAAGTTCTAGAACTTTTCAAGCTTTAATGTTAAGATGTTTTTTTTGTTATTATTACAGTCACTTTATAAATATCTTGGGAACTTTTTCCCATGCCTTCATTATTGTGACAAGTGACAACTGTTTTGCTCCTAATAAAGGTCTTGCAAAAGTTTGTGTTCTTGTTTATCAAGGACATAACTGTGTCAGTGAAGAGCATGCTTGAGTTGAAGAGACATGTGATGTGTGAAGATATCAGACGAATGTTGGACTCTATAGACCCTTTTTTGCGCCAATGTCACGTCGCTAACTAGAGGCAAAACAAACGGACAACTGGAGATGGCCACATAATAAGGAGCTTAAATAATTGTTATAGTTATTAAATGTCATCTTGTGTTGTTTGATGCAAGAATCGATGAAAAATGAATATGCTGTATCTGGAATTTTTATTTCTAGAAAATATTCACATTAAAATCACACCGTAATGTTACTCTTTACATTGTCGTCCTCTTAGCGCTGGCTAGGCAAAACTGCGGATTGGCATTAGCATTCAGCACATTTATAGGCATCTAAAGATTTATGTTTTTCTTTATGATCGGTTTCTACATAAGGTAGTTGTAGAAGTCAGGCCACTCAACTGAGGTAACGTAACGTTAATCCTGTCAGATCGTCCATGATTGAGTGAGCGTGTAATCTAGGCTACGGGTCGGCCAATCTGGTTCCATCCGTTGGGTTTTTACTAAAATTAACTTTTGCAAATAACAATCGCGGTCCTGGATAGAGTTGTTACGATTCTAATACTAGTATCAGAAATGCCGCTCCGATACCAATAAAAATTCTGGCATTGGTATCGGTGAGTACTTCTATTCCTGTACCGATCCGATACCATTTTCAAAAGACAGCCAACGAGCGATAAATATAACCAACAACATGTAAGTTATTGACTTTATTATTCTGGATGACCAACCGCTGTCAAAACTGAAATGACGTTTATTTCACAAAATTGTTAATTGATCTTCACTTAAAAGAGATTATTTTCTTATATTATTCATATATAATCTTTTTAGATTCCTAGATTTATTTGTTGCACTTTTTTATATAGTTATTTTGTAAATCTAAACCTAAATCTACCATTAAATCTAAATCTACCTTTAAATCTACAGTATCATATGTGGGGCTGCATTAAGTTCTTTTTCACTTAAGATAAACAATATTTTGCTGTGAAATGTAATTCATATATTAAAAATACTCTAGTTCACTGTATGTATTTGTTAATGTTTAATTGAGGGATAAGTCTGAAGCATATCATAATAATTCTATCAATTCATACAGTGCTAGTATGATATGCAGCTGTATAGATACTGTACATACTCAGGTATCGGATCGGTACTTGGTATCGGCTGATACCTTGAGTCTAGGTATCGGGAAGAGAAAAAGGGTATCGGAACATCCCTAGTCCTGGACAGTGAGTGACCTTACACATTAAGATAAAATCTGATTTTCTCCAGTCGTAAAAAAAACAAGCTAACAAAACTTGCTAACTAGCGTTAGCGAAACGGCCAGAGTCGTTCTGCCTCCGCCCACATAAAAACGTCACCATGTTTACCAACTGAAACGAGGTCTATTGGACAAATTTAGTGTATCTACAGGGTCAGAAGTTACCAAACCTAGCTTTTGTGCTACGTTTTGCCTCAGGCCTTCTGCTCAGAGGAAATGAACATGGTGATGTCTAGGCTTGTTTGATGGGAAAGGAGGACAGTGTGCGAGTGTTTCTGTCTTATACCCCGAGGGGCTTGATTTTGTCTGCTGACAGCACCTCACGTTAATTGCCAACATTTAACTTTTGTTTACATATCATCGTTATCAGACGGCAGTGCAGAGTTTTAGGAGCTGTCATTATCTTCGCTCTGAGGAAGACCAGTTCTTGCTGTACTTTACGGTTTGAAGTTTGAGCACTCACTGGATCTGTATAAACTGAGACCTACTTATCGTTCTGCCAGAGGGATTCACTTCTATAAACTTGTGTGATGATTAGTGGTTGACCAATATCGTGTTTTTTTTTGGTGGTCGCTGCCGATGTATTAAAGAGCAGGGTGGGCGAAAGAAAGACAAAATGTAAATGATTTATATTTATTTATCTTACTTAATATTTAATCATTTTGAAATTAATAATTAGAAAATGCATTAATTAAAATAGCACACAATTGAAAGAAATATATAACACTGCATTGTGCAAGTGGTTTTTGGATATTTTGAAACAAAATTATTTTGTATCTCTACTATTCAGAAGCTTCAGGGCAGGGAAGTAGACTATTCCCGAGGACTTCAGGGATGTATTTCACAGGAAAGTGGCACAGTTCATTTACACTGGCAATTGATACTCTGTGGTTAGCTTTAATTGCTTGCTCCAGGACAAGCTTTTTGTGTTGTAATTGTCATCAAGATGCATTTAACAGTACTGTCAATGACCTTCAAAACCATAGGGTTTGGTGTAAATGTACTGATTTTGTTGATCCGGATCATATTTCCAATTCCAAGTGATCGAAACATCTGCTCATAAAGAAAAAGGTGTTCATAACGGCTTTACAATTTACAAACTCTTTGGGTTTTCTAATGTTTGCTGCTTTTCCATCAGCGGTGTACTTGCAAGTATGCGTTTGAATGGATTGGATTAGTGTGGTGGTGTTTAAAGAGATTGGCAAAGAATTTAGTTTTACTGCCTTTTTGAATTGTGCTATGAAATGTTCCCAAACTTTAGAGTTCATGTTGTTTTGTGTCACTGATGTAATGTTTTGCATTATATCAGATTACTGAAGTTACTCTATGTAATTTTGTATCTGTACAGAGGTAAAGGGAAGTGGAAATGTGGAGATCATTAACCGCAGATCTGGTGTGATTTGTACAAAAATATACAATTATTGGACAAAAGTAAGCGTGAAGGTCCACCCCTAAACATACCCGTCACTTTTCGTATGAAAACATATGAATCATCCATCAATTCGCCAAAACTTAAAATAGCTAAATTGCCATGAGATTGTGTTGGTTGTATTATGAAATAGAAATAAAGTGCTTGATCACACAAAGCTTATCAGAAACAGTGATCAAAGTTTGAATGTTTTAGATGTTCAATCTCGATATATTCCTGTGTAATAATCCTCACATCGTCTATGGAAAGCACAGCAGTTTCAGCGGCTGGATGAGGCTTTAAAGTTAAATTTCTCTTTTTTTCTCTCTTTTATTTTAGGGATATTTAACCACTTTTCTAATGGCAAGGTGAATTTGAGTTGACGCATGAAGTCAGTTGACGCGTCTTCTTTCAGATATAGATTTTAGGGCTGTCAAAACGATTAATCGCATCCAAAATAAAAGTTTGTGTTTACATGATATATGCGGGGGCACTGTGTATAATTATTTTAGATATATAAACACACACACACATGCTTGCATATATTTAAGAAATATTTTCATGTATATTCTCTATATAGATTTGTATATAATTTATATTATATATAAATATTTTATATATAAATAATATTTTTTTTCTTAAATATACATGCATGTGTATACAAAATAATTATACACACTGCACCCACATATATTATGTAAACACAAACTTTTATTTTGGATGCGATTAATCGCGATTAATCGTTTTGACAGCCCTAATAGATTTAAATTCAGCTTGTTATTTACTATATTTAAATTAAATCAGCTTTGAATCAGCCATTGGCATCATTCATCAAACACTCTTAGTCACTAACATTCTGCAAATATATTTTTTGTCTCACTGAAGAAAGTAAGTCATAGGTTAGGAATGACATGAGAACGGGTAAATGACAGAATTTCCATTTTTTTTTGGTGAAATATCCCTTTAAACTCTCATGTTTCTGCACGTTTTGCTAGATCTGTGTACTGCGGTACCAGTCTCTGTGCATTGATCTAGGGGTAAAGAGTTTTAATCTGAAGAAGCAGTCTTTAATTTACCCGTCTGGCCAGCTCAGCAACACACTCCAGTAAGTGTTCTCCAACGGCCCTGTTGGAAAGACGCCATTCGGAGGAATGCAAACCACAGGTCTGTTTGCTGATAGACAGTTCTTCATTAATTCACCCCACTCTCGTGATACCATAATCTATATATATATGTACTGGATGTACCATTAGGAACCGAGATACTGTGATGCTTTAGTGTTGTGGTTAATCTGTATCACCACAATGCCGTGTTGAAATCAGACCACTGTGCAGATCTGTGTACCTTTTGAATCTGGAAGTGGTAGACAACATACACACACCCACAATCAAGGTTTGATGTTTTTTAAGGTTATGAAATCTACCCAGATGGCGTGTCCAAATAGCTGTGCAAATTTGTTAAAAAGACGAAGGCTGCACTTGAAAAACATGCATGCTTTTCTCCTCTTTAAAGACACTTCATGACGATGACTAAATTATTTAATCTAATGACATTTGCTGCTCTGCCTTCTGTGAAATTACTGGAGGAGTCAGCTGTCATGTAGTCAACACGTGAAATGAAATGGCATTTATCTGCGTGGAGTTGGAATGCTTTCTCTATCTGGGAACGTTTACCCATGCTGAGACTTGGTAAGCACTCTCCAAGCTAATGCTTTTCCAAGGACATGCTGTACATGGAGACTCTGCCCAGTCTGACACAGCAGAGGACTAGTCTTCCCTGCATAAAGTATGAATTAAATGTAGATTAATCCTTATTAATAGGGATGCACCGAAATTAAAAAATTTGGGCTGAAACCAGAAATTCTGGTTAATTTTTGTATTAATATTAGACTTTTTAATTAAATTCAGTGCTTTTAATGAATATGAATATAAAAAATTCAAGCCAATAAAATAAAATAACCACACTTTATTTAAAGTATCGCACTAAGCGTGGCCATAAAATATATTAAAATAATATTAAATATAAATATATTATTCTTCGTTCAGTTCTAGTGTTGTCACGATACCAAAATTATCGCTTCAATACCGATACTAAGTCAAGAATTGCGATTTCGATACTTTTCCTGAAAAGGAAAGTATTTCTTACAAGGCATTTTATATGCACTCACATCATTTTAGCTGATGTTTTGTATGCTTTATTTTAGCAACTTGCAAATTATTTATGCTATCTGTGAAAATAGGGGGGGGAAAGTTGTACACCTAATACAAAAATAAATAAAATATCTCCAACTAGCAGAAAATTCATTTAGTTTGTTATGAAATAAGAGATCTAGCGTTAAAATCTGTTGTTTTTTTAAATCAAGCGAAGCTCTTTTTCGCCGCTATCAGTTACAGTATATGGACACAGTATCTTTTGCGGCTCGCGCAGTCGCGCACCATCTTCACTCGGACACGCGTCCGCGTTATTCGTCAGTGTTTTTCAACGTGTTTTTTGTGTTCACACCCAAGCGTTTTTCGCTGACGATGAGCCGAGTGAACATGCAAATTCATTCCCTGACATTAGATGGCGCTTAATGTAAAACAGAAATAATAATAGAATACTATACTAGCGTGATCATATTCATGTCTCAACATGTTTTATTATGACAGATTAAAAAATAATGAATGAAATAGTTGTTTAGTTTTAAACAATTGTATAATAAAAAAATAATTGTTTAGTCACGAGGCGTTAAACGTCGACGAATATCGCGCGAAATTCGTCCCGGTGTGAACAGGCCTTCAGTCTTGCAAAGTACAACTATCAGACCGGCCCTCGCGGCCTCGAAACGCTACCGGCTACCGCATATGAAATACGTCTCTTACAAATCTGGAACGCGGCCATTCATAAAAGTATCGATATTCGATACTAATAAATGTAGGTATCGTGAGGTTTTTAATTTCCGAGTATTGCGATACTTTTGAAGTATCAGTGCAACTCTATTCAGTTCTATGCAACAGAATCAGATTTATTTTTTGACCAATTATCACAATAAAGTAGTATTGCACATTACAATAGTTTTAATAGTTGACCAAAAGTTAGTCGACGAGAAGAGAATTAGTCAATCAAGATTTTAATTGTTGGTTAGCCGCAGAGATAGTGACTAATGGCGAGTCCTGATGGTAATTACCGTGTGTTGGGCAATAAATCCAAACGTTCGCCTATCATCCATCAACATGGCTTTATAGTTATATTATAAACTGAATGAAGTAAAGCAATGTATGAGATTGAAAAAAAAATATTTAAAGTTGAAATGCACCTATGAGTTCTATTTAATATCAATCTGTTGTGGGAAGTTCACCTAAAAGTTTTACTATATTTTGCTATAGTTTACCAAATAAATAATTTAGCAAATAAAATAAAAATAAAACAAGGTGACGTACTTTTCATTTCTAAAGTATTTATTATACAAAGCCCTTTTTGTAGTTTTTTTTTTTTTTGAGGATAACAATATAAATAACTATATCGTGAAATATATCGTTACCGTGAAGTAAAATTAGTCATATAGTGAAACACAATTTTGGTCATATCGCCCACCCCTAATGGCTTATCATTTGAAACATGTTAGTAGTAACTTTACATGTGCTTTCTCTAACGTTAACCTAGATAAATGCTAGGTTTCGCTATTTCAGTATTGCTGAAACTCCAGAAGACGTTCCTGCGCTCCGCTCATGGAGAATGAGCCATTGGAAATCGTTTAGAGCCGACTTTAGTTTAATTAGACTGCCTGAGGACGCACGATGCACTCTTAGCTGAATCGTCTCATTCATTCATGTATTCATTTTTATTTATAGCCCGTGTGAAGTGACTGGTCATGATTAGTCTGCAGCTTTTTACATGACTAGGACCGCATCCAAACGGGTAATTATCATTAGAGTCATCAACCAGCACATAGTCACATGGTCACTGTGCGTGTGTGTGTGTGTGTGTGTGTGTGTGTGTGCACAAAAACAGTAACACAGACTCTATAACACTATGACTATTCTTGAAGTCAGTGTTTCTACTTTTGTAAGGAATATTTCAACCTAATGACTAATATTTTCAATCTCAATATTTCAACCTAATGACCTCATGTTCAATAATTGGGGATACTCAGATTAGGATTTTTGCAGCTCATACCGACTATTGATTTCTTGTTATTTCAAGGCATTTTCAATGATTTCACATCAAACCGTATTCACTTTATAGCCCTTAATCCTGTAATTGTGGACAAATGTGGGCACAGGAGGTGTGATCCTAATTTTTGTTTATTATAAATTTTATATCACTGTCTTCGATAAAGTTTTGTCTATCCATTTATCGTGTTTTTCTTTATTTTGGGGGTATTTTTGAATTTATTTACTTCAAAAAGTACCATATTTTCGTAATGTAAATTATTTCTATGTAAATGAATTGCTATGTAGTTTTATTTTTTATTTTTTTTTAACTACATTAAAATATCATTCCAATAAGTTCTTAGAGCTAAAACCTAAAGATGAAGTGACTTTGCTTTGCTTATTTTGGCTTATTTTAGAGTGCTCTAAATTACAGTTTTTCCCATTCATTTCTATGGGTGCCCATTTTTGACCCAAATACAAGATTAAGGAGGTTTTTTTTCACCCACTTAACTTTGTATAATTGAGTAAAAAAAAAAAATGTGTGTGTGTTCAGGAAGCAAACTTAGGAAAAGTAGCCAAGTCTTGTACCGCTCAGATCAAGGGAAGTATTTTTTAAACATAAATCAAAACTATTTTGCCCACATTTGTCCAGAATATGATTTTAGGGTTAAAGAAGTGTACAGATCAGATCATGAAATCAAGTTTGGGCTTGTTCACAATCATGTGAACTGTATCTGGGCCAAAAACTGTTTTACTGAACCTAAAAACTACTTACTACTTAAAGGCCACAAAGCATAAACTATTTATACATTGAATAAGTTTCAAGATCAGCACTGCTTCAGCTGTTCTTGTTTTATGTCGCATAGTAAATCAAGACCTGTCAATCTGAGCGATCAATTCAAGCACACTACAGCTGTAAAACACTGTCCAAATGGTCTCCGTACACCTACCCACCCGAGATCCAGTTTCCATTGTTTGAAGATTGGTTGGAAAACACTGCGTCATGAAATAGAGGTCATTTCCCCTCAGTCTAGGGGTCGTTTGTAGTGAAGAAATGCTGTAAAATCACTGAAGAATGCTTGAACAGAAACACAAGATTGACTTTTCCTCTTGAACCTTCATTCCTGCAAAGCTTGCATTTGTGGTTGTTTACTGTAAACATGGTCCCTGTTCATTTATACACACAGATGTATGTGGTAAACATGTGTGTGTGTGGTTGGATGGTTTTTGCTATAATCGAGCAGCCCCGCTTTCCATAATTTAAAGCTGTGAAGAAATAGTTTCATCTGTTTTTTATTTATGATGATGATCTGTTGCATACCCTGTATGTGACCTTTGACCTTGTCTTTGTGTGGTCTTGTCTCTGCAGCCCAGAATGTGACGGTGGAGGAGATTCTGAATGCCTACAGACAAGCATGCCAGAAGCTCAACTGCAAACCAATCCCAAAAGTGCTCAAACAGATACAGGTAAACACACCTCTGGGAATTCCTTAAACATTCATTCAAGTCCTCTTCAAAGTCATAAAGCATTGCATTCACACCAACTTTTTCCCATTAAGAGGCAATATTTGCTTTGCAATATTTGATTACCATATGTGTATCTGTGTTTTTATGTCAAATGGTTACATTTATTCAACCAGCTACTTTAATCAGTCAGAATACTATTGATTGTTACCAATTTTATCAACATGAACAAAAGACATCTTTATACTGCAAAGGTGGAACAGAAGCTGCATCCGAAATGGTATGTTTATTCACACAGACTGTATACTGCTGATCCATTTACACAACAGTTGCACAATGTTAAGAGCCTACATAAAGTATATGAATGATAAAACAGGAATTCATTACAACTGACGTCATTATTGCTCTTGATGTTGCAATGATTATAATATCAATGTTGATTAATATAATACTTAAAACAAATGTGTGTTGAAATGGCTCAGAGAAAAGCTTAGAACTATGAATTAATTTATTGATTTTTAATGCGTTTTAGAAAATCAAGACGTAACATTATTATGTCTTGTATTTTAGTATCGTAAAGTGAAAGCTTATTCAAACTATTCAAGAGTAATCTAAACACTTGATTGGCCATTGCATTCATAAACTCAACAGAAACGTGTGATTGGTTTTAAAGCTCAACACTGCAAAAAAAAAAAAAAATATCTGATGCAATGTGAGCAGATTTAGATGTAATGCAGCAATTGACACTTTTAATTTCACATCATGACTTGTAATTAATTTACATTTTTATTGTGTTTTTTTGAATTTGGGTTGCATTTTTGCCCATAAATATCACTGAAGAAAGGGAAGCTTGATCATGCACATTAAAGGAGTAGTTCACTTTAAAAAAAAAAAAAACTTTTGTTGATAATTTACTCACCCCCATGTCATCCAAGATGTCCATGTCTTTATTTCTTCAGTCGAAAAGGAATTAAGGTTTTTGGTGAAAACATTCCAGCATTTTTCTCCATATAATGGACTTCAATGGGAACCAAACGGTTCAAGGTCCAAAAGACAGTTTCAGTGCAAACTGTTCAAAGGGCTTTAAACGATTCCAGACGATGAATAAGGGTCTTATCAAGCGAAACGATCACTCATTTAATGAACAAAATGAACAAATCTTTTTCTGAGTCGATTCATTCATTTCGTTCGTTGAATGAACCAAACGACTCGGAAAAAGATTTGTTCATTTTGTTCATTAAATGAGTGATCGTTTCGCTTGATAAGACCCTTATTCATCGTCTGGAATCGTTTAAAACCCTTTGAACAGTTTGCACTGAAACTCTCATTTAGACCTTGAACCGTTTGGTTCCCATTGAAGTCCATTATATGGAGAAAATCCTGGAATGTTTTCATCAAAAACCTTAATTTCTTTTCTACTGAAGAAAGAAAGACATGGACATCTTGGATGACATGGGGGTGAGTAAATTATCAACAAAAGTTTTTTTAAAAGTGAACTACTCCTTTAATAATCTCTATTGTGTCTCTAGCTGGCCCGTTGCGCAGGATTACATTTGTACTCTGATCACAAACATATAACCTCACTAACCTCTGGCGTCGGGCCAGTCACATGCCTCCTGACTCCCTCTGGCTGCAGCTCGCTTACTGAACGCCTCTTATAGGCACAGCGTTGTAAATGTACCATACTGAGTCAACAAACGGTCATTTCTCCCTGTCCTGATGACACACTGATGACCCAGTCAAATTCTGGGTTATTTGCATGTAGCGTTTTAATTGTTTGGTTAGAGCTTAACAGGATTGCGCCTGTTTTTTTGTCAGTTAATGTTTAACTACTTGACTGCCTATAACAATAAGCAATTATGCATGTAATTACTAATATTATGATCTTCAAAGATTCAAATTTGACGTTAGGCCTACTACAAGAGTCTTAATGGCTCTGCAGCAAAATGAAAAACAAATTTTGGCTGTTGGAGGAAAATGAAACTTGATAATAAAACTATGTTAACCCTAAAACCGTATTCTGGACATATGTGGGCAAAATAGTTTTGATTTATTTTTAAAAAATACTTCCCTTGATCTGAGCGGTACAAGACTTGGCTACTTTTCCAAAGTTTACCTCCTGAACACATACAATTTTTTTTACTCAATTATACGATGTTAAGTGGGTGAAAAAAACCCTCCTTAATCTTGTATTTGGGTCAAAAATGGGCACCCATAGAAATGAATGGGAAAACTGTAATTTAGAGCACTCTAAAATAAGCCAAAATAAGCAAAGCAAAGTCACTTCATCTTTAGGTTTTAGGTCTAAGAACTTATTGGAATGATATTTTAATGTAGTTAAAAAAAATAAAAAATAAAACATAAAAATGAGCATAATTTACACAGAAAATATGGTACTTGTTAAAGTAAATAAATTCAAAAATACCGCCAAAATAAAAAATAACACCATAAATGGACAGACAAAACTTTATCGAAGACAGTGATATAACATTTATAATAAATAAAAATTAAGATCACACCTGAGTCCTCTGTGCCCACATTTGTCCACAATTATAGGATTAAGGGCTATAAAGTGAATTCGGTTTGAGGGTTAATACTTTATATATATATATATATATATATATATATATATATATAATTAATCATTTTACATTTTACACAGAAAAACCACAGTGATGCAAGAAAAATATATATCATGACATTTTAAGAATGTATAATCTGAGAATTTCTATTTTCAACTCCAATTGAAATAAATTGATTTAATTGAATTGATTTAAACTTATAACTCATGGTTGCCCAAAAACGGTCCAAATTGTTGCGTAACTTTCACTTTGAGATGAAAAGAAAAACGTTCCACACTGCAAAGGTTCATCGATAGGCATGCATATCCAAACGGACCTGAATGCATGATGAGACAGTGATTTTTAATTTCAAAAATGCATGAACGATTTCAGGTGAGACTCGGCATGGTGTTTTGATGAGATAGGAGGACACGTGCACGCCTGCTGAAACCGATCGATGGATATAGAGAGAGAGAGAGAGAGAGAGAGAGAGCAGCTTCTCTCGTCTGCTACTCGCTGAGTCACTGAAAACAGACAGAAAGAGAGCGATCGTGTTATCGTGGCCTGATGTTTGCACAGAGATGCCAGCTAACACCCACAATCACTCACCAACCAGCACATGCTGTCGCTCTCCTCCCCTATTTCTCTCCGTTCCTGTTCTTTTGTGTTTCCCATCTGTTTCTTTAATAAGTGTACTTAAGTCATGTAATGTATTTTTGGTGCAATTAATATGTGTAACCTGTAGTTGTGCCGAAGGACATCAGTGTGTTAAGTCCTTCCGAGGGCATCGTGGTAAATTTCCACCGGGAGTCCCCAGGGCAGAAAATAGCCGGTCTTTACTGAGTGCGTGTGTAGTGTGTGTATGTATGTGTTTTTCCACCACCTCAGTCTGCGCTTGTGTTCCTCTCTCTTAATTGCTTAGTCACCCCTGGAAAAATGACTTCACAAACAGGCCTATAAAACATATACACTGAAAAGAGAGAGAGAGAGAGAGAGAGAGCTACTAAGAAGTTTAATGCTCCATTTATGACGGTTTACTTACCACAGATGGCAAATGGCCATATATATATATATATATATATATATATAAGGACTATATATAACTTTTTTACATTTTTTATTGTGCGATTAACGGTCTTTTTTTGGCCTAACAAACTTTGTAGTTTTCTTTCACATGCTTTTGCAACAGGACACGGCATGTGTGGCGCTGCACTATGAAACCCATTCATTTCGATTTATTGATTCATTAATTGTGATTAATCGCGAGTTAACTATGACATTGATGCGATTAATCGCTCTAACATTAATTTAATTAAATTATTAAAATTAATATTATTATTAAAATTAAATAATTAAAATTATTTATAATTAAACATTAAAATAATTACAATTAAATACTTTAATCATTTGACAGCACTAATATAAATAATGTATATAATAATCCCCATATTCTCCATTGTTGCGGCTCCTCTCTTCCCAGTCTGTCAGTAACGCTCTGTTTACTTCCTGTCTCTATGAAGCCCCTCCCTCTGAAAAGCACACTGTGCTCTGATTGGTCGGCTGGAGCAGTGTCTTGTGATTGGTCGAGCGCTTCGAATGTGTTTGGGAAATGTCCCGCCCCTTCCCATAATCGCCAGTTTAACACACTACTAACTAACTCAACCAGGCCCCGCCCCTTTATTCTGCGCATGAATTATTATAATGAGGAATACTGTGACGTGTTCCCGGGAGAAACTGAAGACTACAATGGAGGTGTTTCAGGAGTTCAGAAACACTGACATTGATAGTGAAGACTTTGCTGAGCTTTTTAATGCTTAAATAGCTAAATGTAACACTAAAGAAAGATGAACAAGAGATTAAAAAGCTCTTTAATACAGTTTTTAGTACAGTGCACACCACCCGAGTCTCTGAATGCTGAGGAAAAGATGACCGGAGGTGGTGTGTGTAACAGCAGAAACACAAGGCTCATTGAAGTCACATTAGAAAGCTCAGGGTCAGATGCTGTTTGCATGGCAGCGGTAAATGTCAGGTGGTGACTCTGAATGCTTCGGAGAGATTGCTGATCACAGAACAGGTTTAGGGCAGCTGCCCCCGGTGTTTCACAGCACAGACGTCCTAGTGTTTACACAGCCTTGAAACGTATGAATTCAACGTTTATACTGGCATACTTTCAGCTCTTAGTTCCACACACACACACACACACACGTCTGGTTCGCTATCTTTGTGGGGACTCTCCTTAGGCGTAACAGTGTTTATACTGCAGAAACTGTGTATTCCCTCTCCTTACACTAACCCGACCTCTAAACCTAGCCGTCACACACAACTTTCTGCATTTTTACATTTTCATAAAAACTCATTCTGTATGATTTATAAGCTGTTTTCCTCATGAGGACCTCAATTGACCTTGAGTCAGTTTATTGATTCTTGTCTATCCATTTGGATTTAAAGGGATACTCCACTTTTTTTTTTTTTTTTTTTTTTGGAAATAGGCTCATTTTACAACAATTTGAGTTTTACCGTTTTCGAATCCATTCAGCCGATTTTCTGATATTTAGAAGAATATCAGTAACCAGACAGTTTCTGGTCTCATTTACTTCCATAGTAGGAAAAAATATATACTATGGAAGTCAATGAGACCAGAAACTGTCTGTTTACTGATATTTTTCTAAATATCAAAAAATCAGCTGAATGGATTCGAAAACGGTAAAACTCAAACTGTTGTAAAATGAGCCTATTTCCAAAAAAAGTGGAGTATCCCTTTAAAATTAAAATCACTTGTCATTGCACACACACTTTTCTGACTAGCATTACATTCATTATCTTGGCTGGTCAACTTACCTATCCAATAATAATCTCTTAATAGTAAACTTTCTTTTTCTTTTTTTTGTCCCTAGGACTTAAAAGACCTGACACAGCGAAACGAGTGCCTAGACCTCAAAGGTGAGCTGAAAATGGGCTTTATCACAATGTTCAGTGCTCGGACGGTCATCGAAAGTTCAGTGGATTTTGAAATAGTCATAGAAATGTAGTTAATCGTGATCAATCATCAGTCATGTCTTTAGTGAATGTGAGTTTTTCTCCTATTTAATATATTTCATTGCCTAAAAGATGTTCACTATCTCTATATACTGTATACACTTCCATTCAAAAGAATAATATGAAAGAGTTTTCTCTTTTATTTATATTTTATATACTTTGTATATATATACTAGTATATTATATAATATTTAGGGCTGTGCAAAAGTTAATTGCGATTAATCGCATCCAAAATAAAAGTCTGTGTTTACATAATATATGTGTGTGTGCTGTATATAATTATTTTGTATATATAAATACACACACATGCATGTATATATTTAAGAAAATGTGTTATTCATATTTATATAATATAGATTATGTATTTATATATATATATATATATATATATACAGAATTTAAGTGCAAATAATTCTTAAATATATACATGCATGTGTGTGTATTTATATATACAAAATAATTATATACAGCACACACAAATATATTATGTAAACACAGACTTTTATTTTGGATGCGATTAATCGCAATTAACTTTTGCACAGCCCTAATAATATTATATATACTAGTATGTTATATATACTTTGACTTATATTTCAATTAAATGTTCTTTTGAACTTTGCATATGTCAAAAATGTACAAAACTGTTTTCAACATTGATAATAATCAGAAATGTTTTCTCAGCATCAAATCATCATATTAGAGTGATTTCTGAAGGATCATGTGACACTGAAGCCTGGAGTAATAATGCTGAAACTTAAATATATTACACTTAACAATATATTCACATAGAAAACAGCTATTTTAAACTGAAATAATATTTCACTATATTACAGCTTTTGCTGTATTTTTAATCAAAGAGCAGAAGAGACATTAAAAAAATCTCCTGGACCCAAACTTTTGGATGATATATCTATGAAATCAACTAGAAAAGCTCATTGAAATTATTTGATCAAAAGATGTGGGATGTACAGTATGTCATACGTTTTCATACATTGGCGTACACACACCCTCCTTTGAGTTCAGCATGTTAAGACTGGTTTATATGGGTGTGTGTCCATCCATAGAAAAGCTGATCTCATCCTCAAATGATTCACGTTTACTGTAAATAATGTATACTATAAAGTAACTGTGTGTTTGACGTTGATCTGTGTTATATATGTTGAAAGTAATATCTCTGTTTTATCTTTTGTAGGAGAGAAGCTGGACTATAAATCATGTGAATCTCTGGAGGAAATCTTTAAGCGGGTGCAGTTTAAAGTAGTAGATCTGGAGCAGACCAACTTGGACGAAGACGTGAGTGCTGCTCTTTTTTACCCCGTTGAGTTTATCATCTCATTTCCGCCCTATGCTGATTAGCTCTCTGACCGCAGAGTCATTCGTTTTGTTCTCTTTTCCATCTTTAAAACGAAATGCAGTGCTCTGATTTCATTTATCAGTGCCGTTACACTATCAAAATGTCCTATGTCCATCTAATTAGTGACTGAGCAGCCACGGTTGTGTGTTTGGATGTGTTGTGTTGTGTTTCCGTGTAGGCTACGTTTGTCTGCTCTGATACAGATTGTTTATCCAACATAAACACAGATATTAGCAGCTCTGGAGACATAAATTCAGTCTGTTTCTAAAAGGTTGCTTCTGGACTCAACTAACTGTGCTTTGAGTTCAGTTTGCCATAAGTCATACGCTGGGTGGATCTCTCAGCGTCTTCCGTATATACAAACACACACTCACTCCTTAACACCACTACTGAAGGGAGATGTGTCATGGGAAACTGTCTATCTATCTATCCATCCATGTCTATCTATCTATCTATCTATCTATCTATCTATCTATCTATCTATCTATCTATCTATCTATCTATCTATCTATCTATCTATCTATCTATCTATCTATCTATCTATCTATCTATCTATCTATCTATCTATCTATCTATCTATCCATCCATCCATCCATCCATCCATCCATCCATCCATCCATCCATCCATCCATCCATCCATCCATCCATCCATCCATCCATCCATCCATCCATCCATCCATCCATCCATCCATCCATCCATCCATCCATCCATCCATCCATCCATCCATCCATCCATCCATCCATCCATCCATCCATCCATCCATCCATCCATCCATCCATCCATTTCTCTATCCATTTCTCTTTTGCTTTCTGTCTTTCTCTCTCTATGACCCTGTTTACAACTGGTATTAAGATGCGTTTTGGTATAAAAGCGGTCTAAAACGTTTTGAACTTGTGCACTTTCAGAGGTAGTCAAACACATTTGACCCGATTGCTTCTTAGTGTATAAACGCTCAAGTGGCCGAATGTGTTCAAACAGCCACAAAAGACAGTCTACTCTCCGTCTACTGACCTAATGCATTAATATTATTCCTCTCTACTTGTGATCCGATCGACCAAAAGGTGTAAACCGGGCCTATCGCTCTCCCTTTGCTCTGCGTCGTGTCCATCAAGGGAATATTTCAGGCGTTCGTCTCGACTTGTCTGAGGTCACTGTGTGAGAAGTGAATGACTCGTGCTGTTTATAGGATAGAGTGTAAATCTCCAGTGTAAAGATGTTGGATACAAAACCATATTTTCTTGCGAGACGCACATGTGCAAACACGCACGCTAATTCTCAGCACTTAAAGCGTCATGTGGGACACAGTCTGGGCTTTTATCCAGGAGGAAATTAAAATCTATAGAACTGCTATGTAAAATAACTAATCAACATCACACATTGATTTAATGGCTGCCATATAGGAAAATCACATTTGGACATGTTAGCTTGAAAAAATATATTGCTCAAAAGTATAAGACATGTTTTGAAAAAAAAAGGCTGCATATATCTGATCAATAATACAATAAAATACAGTAATATTATTAAATGTAATTACTTTTGTAGTGTCATTTATTCCTGTGATGAAAGCATCATTACTCCAGTCTTCAGTGTCACATGATTGTATATGATGAATATGATTTGATCAAGAAACAGATATTATCAAAACTGTGGTACACTACAATTCAAATGTTTTTAATAAGATTTAAAAACAAAAGAGTTAAATGCTTTCTATCCTTCAAAAGTATATCACACTTTCAAGATATATGAAGCAGCAAGACTGTTTTCAATATTGATGATAATCATAAATGATTCTTTAGCATCAAATCATCATATTAGAGTGATTTTCTGAAGGATCATGTGACAGTAATGATGCTGGAAGTTCAGCTTTGATCACAGAAATAAATCAATTTACAATATATTTTAAATTGTAGAAATATTTCACAATATTACTGATCTGATTTGATACAAATAAATACAGTTTTGCTTAGCAATATTACTGATTTTGCTGTATTCTGTGAGTTAAAGAGACTTATTTGCAAAACAAACTTTTGAGCGTATGTGTATGCACCATGGTGATGTGTGTTAATAATATTTTTAGTTATGCCTTAGCTATAAGTGATATACAGTCCCTGATCGGGTGATTTTCATGCTATCTCAGGTTGTCTGCGTGTGTTTGTGTGTGTTGCAAACATCCCTTCTCCACAATAAAGAAACCACACTGCTATTAATTCGCTCTTTATTCTGAAATGAATTAAAAATAATAAGAGCGTGTTTTGTTTCTGTCTCTCAGGGCGCGTCAGCTTTGTTCGATATGATCGAGTACTATGAATCCGCCACTCATCTCAACATCTCCAGCAACAAGCACATCGGCACCCGCGGGTGGCAGGCCGCCGCACACATGATGAGGAAGGTGAGGCCGCGACCGACACACTCGTCAGGAACAGTTGATGTGTCGATCTTCATTTATACAGCGCTTTAACAATTTAGACTGCTTTCAAGGCAGCTTTATAGTGATCATAATAGATTACAGTAACAGAGATTGTTTTGGCTTATGTTAGTTTTGATTGATACACTTCTGGTGTAAAGAGCATTAGTTATTAAAGGGATACTCCACCGTTTTTTTTTTTTTTTCATATTAAACTGTTATTCCCTTAACTAAGAACTTAACACCGAAAAAAAAAAAGGTGGGGTATCCCTTTAACTTAAGGGCTGTTAACACGACACCGGGCTAACAGAAAACCCTTAAAGGATTAATTCACTTTAAAATGAAAATTAGCCCATGATTTATTCACCCTCAAGCCATCCTAGCTGTATATGACTTTTATTCTTTTTTTATATATAAAAATATCCTGGCTCTTCCTAGCTTTATAATGGCAAAAAAATCAAGTTTACAGAGTTTTAGTATCAGTACCACATTAAATTACTATATGTAATGAATAATAATGCAATGGGGGAATAATTGTGGGTCCTGATGATGTCTGATGTCACCAGTAAAAAGTGTCCTTCATTATTTTAAATCTATCTAGTCAGTGACAGAGTGCAAGCATATTCGTCGAAAATAATTCATAATTTTAAGCTGTATTTTCAGCTTCGGATTCATGAATATTGTTATTCTGGTTTCCAGCATTAAGTCCAAGCCTATTTATTTTCACCCACAGTGTAATTTCAAATTTAGATTTTTAATTAATAGTATGTTTTTTGTTTACATTTTATAAGATGTCTTGTAGTATTGCAACAATATTGTATTATATCGATATTGAATCACGAATCATGCATTTAGAGCTGCACGGTTATGGGCAAAATGATAATTATGATTATTTTGATCAATATTCTGCCCTACAAAGCAAAAAGGCAGTAACTGCAGTTTTGGTAAAGCATTAATTATTACAATTTTCATGACATTCAAGACATCCTTTGAAAAAATAAAAATAATAAATAGGTCCTCTTATTCAACAAAATTCAGTGCATCTCCTTAAAGAATAAAGGAAAAAAAGAAAACGATAAAGAAAATGTAGCGCAACTTCAACTGGGCACTATTTTCCATTTTTCATTGTGTAAATATGTTTTAGGAAGCAAAATATAAACGTGAATGGATGTGAATAAAACTCAAAATATACAGTCGATAAACAAAAACAAATATGAGAACATGTCAAGGCAGAAATATGCACTATGGAAGTTCGATTAATGGATAAAATTCAGAGTCATTGTTATTTGACGCTTAAGAAACGTAAAACCTGGTTGTGGTACAGTGTCAGTGATTAGTTACTGCTTATATTAAATCGTATTTAATCCTCCATATTAAAGTTTACGTGCTCAAATTATTTCTGTTTATTAAACAAAACTTGTGTAGTAATGATTATTAGAGTCCATTAATCGAACGTCCATGCTCTTATATAGTACCAATTGTCTAATGCTCGGACACACTCGGTGTGTCATGGCTAATTTTCATTTTAAAGTGAACTAATCCTTTAACCCGCTCCGGCTGGTGTGCTCATCTCAGAGATGTGCTAATCTTTATCCATCTGTGTGTCTCATTCAGACGAGCTCTCTGCAGTACCTGGACGCCCGTAACACTCCTCTGTTGGACCATTCGGCCCCGTTCGTGGCCCGAGCGCTGCGGATCAGCGGCAGCCTGGCGGTCCTGCACCTGGAGAACGCCGGCATCTCAGGGCGACCGCTAATGCTGCTGGGTAATGGATGCACAAACACAATGATCGGGGACACAGTGGACACAACTTCGGTTTATATGATTATCCATAATCCATATTGTTTGTTAAAATTTGAGCATCAAATGTGATCATCAGGCTTTTGAGGAAGGTTTTTTATTATATACAAAGTATATAATAAATCTAAAAGAAAAAAACATGAGTAATAAACAAGAGGGTCGTCAAATTAACCAAATAATCAAAACATAACCCCCATGTCTATTAGGGGTGTCACGATTCTCCCAATCCTCGATTCGATTACATTTTCGATTCTAAGGTCACGGTTCGATTCGATTCTCGATTTTTTTATCAATCGGCCAATCAGGATGCTCTCTGTCTTACTTCATGAGGCACACACGCAAGGTCTCTCGCTCTCTCCCTCTCCGACATGGGGGCGTGGCAGCATCGACGATTCCATTTTTTAATTTGAAGTTCGAGATTGTGAATTAATTTCAATCAATTTCGATTTAAAATCGAAATCGTGACACCCTTTATATCTATTTAACCCAATCCTCTAAAACTGACTAAAGACTAACTAAAACTAACTAAAGAAAATACAGAAAACAATCCGAAATCTTCGGCGTATTCGACGCCTTACCTAAACTATACTAACTAAACAAACAAAACAACAGTGTATTGTATTGCATTAATTAGGGCTGTCAAACGATTAATCGCGATTAATCGCATCCAAAATAAAAGTTTGTGTTCACATAATACATGTGGGTGCACTGTGTTTAATTATTGTGTAAATATATATATATATATATATATATATATAAATAAACACAAATACATGTATATTTAAGAAAAATCTATAATTTATATGTAAAATATTTATGTTTATATATAATATATATTATATATAAATCTATATACATGAAAATACTTCTTAAATATATACAAGCATGGGTGTGTATTTATATTTAAAAAATAATTATACACAATGCACCCACATATATTATGTAAACACAAACTTTTATTTTGGATGCGATTAATCGCGATTAACCATTTGACAGCCCTAGCATTAATTGCTTTGATCATAAAACTAAGCATTTAAACATTTTATCAGCTTACTAAGACGTTATTGGCATTGATGATGATATGCATTTTCTGGAAGTAGTCTTGCATGCTTTTAAAATTGATTTGCGTTAGAAGCACTACATCAGAATCTCATGCATATACATATCAGCATGTTTACCAGATTGTGTATTTTTGCACAGTTTGTTCCTCTAAATAAAAATAAGTGATGAGAAAGCCTAATGTATCTTAATGAGTACTCACATTTTATCATGATTTGTCAACAAGTATCTATAATCAAGTAATCCTGTTGTTTTAGTCGAGTAAATTTTCTTCTTGAAATATTAATAACGATATGATGACTTTCTAAAAGAGTGTAGACTATTGATTAGATGATTAAAGGCATTGTGTACAAGTTTTGGCCATTGATAATGTAGAGGCCATTTTATTGTCCGCATCATGAGTATTTCTCATTTGTTTTAATGTTTACATCCCTCCTCAAGCTTTTGTGAGCACAGATCACATGATCACATGACATTTTAGGGGCGTGGTGATGGCGCAAACGTCTTTAATCTTCTTCCCATAGGCTGCAATACTCTTCTAATCCTGTTAATTCACTTTTATTTATCATCCATAATGCTGTTGACTTTAAATATGCCTATTCTAGGTCTTTATATTTTGCATTTTTATATTTTTTTAATTGTATTATTGCATTTATATGGAAGCAAGGCAAATTCCTTGTGTGTGCATTGCAATCACACTTGGCTTTATCATAAAGCTCTTTCTGATTCTGATTTATAGGGTTAACCATTTTCATCAAATGAATGAAGCAACTAAAAGGCAACTTGTTTGATATGTGTGTGTGCAGCCACGGCCCTGAAGATGAACATGAACCTCAGAGAGCTGTATTTGGCTGACAATAAGTTGAACGGTCTGCAGGATTCGGCTCAGTTGGGGAACCTGCTGAAGTTCAACTACAACATCCAGATCCTGGACCTGAGAAACAATCACATCCTAGACTCAGGTCTGACCTCGTCTTCTCTCTGGATCTCCTCCTCCAGAAATCTCTGTACTTGTCATTCAGCTCTTTGTGTTCTCTCCGTATATCTGCTTTTTCTCGTCTCCTCAGGGTTGGCGTATATATGTGAGGGTCTCAAGGAGCAGAGGAAGGGTTTGGTCACGCTGGTGCTCTGGAATAACCAGCTCACACACAATGGCATGGGCTACCTGACCGCCGCATTGGTAAACATCCACACAATTACGTCACAGAAGTTTCCATGAACAATTTCACACACTTTTACATCTCCAGAGCTTATTCACACCAAGAGTAAAGCCAAACGCAAAATTCACTCTAAGCTCAACACTGATTTTGTCGCCTTCTGAGAAAAGATTGTAATCCTGAAATAGAGGTTACACTTTTGTTTTAAGGTGTGCTTTTTAGTGTAATTATGCAATCAACTACTGCGTAATCTTGATTAACAACTATGTATTTACTGGAAGGGTTTGGTTTAGGGTTGGTTTTGTGTGATAATGCATTATTTATCAGTTTTACTGAAGTCAGTACATGTTGCAAAGACTAAACTAAAGTGTTGCCAAAATATAATTGTGTATATAAATATAAATGCTTAAAAAATAATTTAAAAAAATAAATAAATTAAAAGCTGATTATTTAGTGATAGGAAATACTGGTAAAATTATATTAATGATTAATCAATTAATGGATCTTTTGAAAATCTCCAGTTGGTAATAGGGCTGCGTCTAATGATAAATTTTGATAGGGCTGTCAAACGATTAATCGCAATTAATCGCATCCAGAATAAAAGTTTGTTTTCACATAATAAATGTGGGTGCACTGTTGTATAATTATTTTGTATATAAATACACACACATGCATGTATATTTAAGAAAAAAAATATTATTTATAGATAAAATACTTATTTATATACAATATAAATTTCTAAACAGGATATACATGAAAATATTTCTTAAATATATTCATGCATGTGTGTGAGTGTGTGTGTATTTATATATATATATATATATATATATATATATAATAATTATACACAGTGCACCCACATATATTATGTAAACACAAACTTTTATTTTGGATGCGATTAATCGCAATTTAATCGTTTGACAGCCCTAATTTTTAATAATCTTACCGTTATTAGATTAATCAGGGTGGTTTATTTTTTGATTGACTATTCAGCAACAAAAACCCTGACCATTTTTATGATAATATCGACTAATGGTTTCAGGTCTAGTTAGTGATATTAATATTTTACAATGTAATCACAAATCTTTTTGGTGAAAAAACTTCAAAAAATCAACCATCAGGACAGTTCTAAGGTTTCTTTTGTTCCTTATTAAACATCATTTTTACTTCTTACATTCTTTGAAAAATCACACTTCAATCGGTCTTTAAACTGACAATTTTTTTTTTTCATTTGAAAAAGTTAAAAGGACCGAAATTGTTTGAAATAATAATTGTTACCATTATAAAAGTCTGTCACATTAGATCCATTTAATGCGTGTTTGCTGAATAAAACTATTCATTTTTTAAATTCATTTTAAAAATGTTATAAATGCATGTTAATTTTTTTACATGCATTTATTTATTTATTTATTTTTTAATACATTTTAAAATATAATAAAGTATTTTAAAACATATTTTAAATAATACTGTTTTTACTCTTTAGATCAAATAAATTCAGCCTTGTTGAGCATATAAGCCCCCTTTCAAAAACATCCAGTCGTGGATACACAACATCACAATAGCCCCCTATGCCTTCTTCTGAAATGACTGTGAATCCAGGATGTGCCCCACAGACCGCCCACGGCGAGATGAGGCTCGTCCTCGTTCAGTCAGATGGTCATTATGGAGATTGAGGGGATGCTGTGTCTGTCTGTTTGGCGGCTGCTGACCGTGCAGCGCTCGTGTTTACGTGCGGCCTGGCATCTTTTTGTTAATTAAGGACTAAAGACACACACATTCTCACAGCCTTGTGTGTAATGCACTGCAGTATGTGCATGCTGTGTGGTTTATAAACAGTGCTTGAGCTTTACTGCAAGAATACAGTATTTCTGAACTTTTTCTAGCAGATGTAAGTTCATATCTCGCAATTTTAAGTTCATATCTCGCAATTTTAAGTTCATATCTCGCAATTTTAAGTTCATATCTCGCAATTTTAAGTTTATATCTCGCAAATTTAAGTTCATATCTCGCAATTTTATGTTCATATCTCGCCATTTTAAGTTCATATCTCGCAATTTTAAGTTCATATCTCGCCATTTTAAGTTCATATCTCGCCATTTTAAGTTCATATCTCGCAATTTAGAACTTTGTTTCTATGAATTCTAAGTTTAAATCTCGTGATTTCAACTTTTTTCTCATAATTCTCAGTTTACATCTCGCAATTTTTTACTTTTTCTCTGAATTCTGAGTTTAAATCTCACGATTTAAACTTTTTTCTCATAATTCTGTTTGCATCTTGCTATTTTGACCTTTTTTTCTCTGAATTCTCTGAGTTTATATCCACCACATAACCGTTTACCATTAGTTCAATTGAACGACGGACACTACAGTTATGATCTGAAAGCGTCTGCTTTCCAAACAGCACAAGCAACTGGAGTCAGATTTCACTTATCACATGACAAAAGTAAGGAGATATGACTGACAAGACGATGGTGGAGGATTTAGTGTGCAACAGATCCTGAGCGTTATTGACATATGTTATCTTGTCAAATGTGCTGTTAGACCCTATACACAGAATATGCATGATTGCGAATTCGAAAGAGAATCGAGTGTGCATTTAAAATCGCTTTCAATACCCCAGATATTGATCCCACCCCGGTGTTGTTGTGAGTTTATTTATCAGTCTAAAGGCTTTTCTCACCGCTACATACCTAGTTCACACTAAATATTGAATCCACTTTCAGTTCCTTCAATTGTGTTTTTTAACCCTAACTGTTTTACTGATCCATCTCTTTCTCTCTCTGCTGCTGTAGCCGTACACTCAAAGCTTGGAAACACTGAACCTGGGCCATAATGCAGTAGGGAACGAAGGAGTGCACAAACTGAAAGACGGACTCATAGCAAACCGGTCCATCCTCAGACTGGGTCTGGCCTCCACCAAACTCTCCTGCGAAGGTAAGATCTGGAGTGCAAATTCTAGAATGATTAATTATTTTCAAATAGAGCAATTCAAATTGGTTTCGTATCGCAATATATATTGCAGAAAAACTAAATATCGCACGTTTTTCCAATATCGTGCCGCCCTATTCTAGAGGTTAGCTTGTGTGTGAGCACGAAGATGACCGTGTGCTTGTTCATATTCTAGGAGCTGTCGCTATAGCGGAGTTCATCGCGGAGAGTCCGAGGCTCCTCCGGTTAGACATGCGGGAGAACGAAATCAAGACCGGCGGCCTCATGGCTCTCTCCCTCGCCTTTAAAGTCAACACATCTCTGCTCCGACTCGACCTGGACCGAGAGCCCAAGAAAGAGACGGTGAGTGTTTGTTAAAGGGGAGGGGAAAAGATTTAGCTTGATTTGAAGCAGGACTGAGTATATTTACAAAGATTTTTGCTGCTGGAACACTAATATGCTAAGATGTCGAAACAGTAGTTTCAATGTGGAAATGTTTTTTTTTTATTACATTTCCAGTTTTTGAGACTAGTTTCATGATCCTTCTTTAATTCAATTTTATTGTTAAGAGGAAAACCCAATGAGATTTGACATTTCGTTTTCGAGGGGGCCTCAAGAAAAACATGCATACATGCATACATGCATGCATACATACATACATGCATTAATGCATTCATACATGTCTGCATACATACACACATACATGAATTCATACATGCATTCATCCATACATACATACATACACGCATTCATACATCCATACGTACATACATGCATTCATACAGGCATTCAT
Organism: Cyprinella venusta; assembly: GCA_038021265.1. NCBI lineage: Eukaryota > Metazoa > Chordata > Actinopteri > Cypriniformes > Leuciscidae > Cyprinella > Cyprinella venusta. Next base: position 35,272,996 of record CM075871.1, read on the forward strand.
GCATACATACATACATACATATATACATACATGCATGCATTCATACATGCATGCATATATACATGCATGCATTCATACATGCCTTCATACATGTCTGCATACATGCATTCATATATGCATGCATGCATGCATACATACATGAATTCATACATGCATTCATCCATCCATACATACATGCATGCATACTAACAGAACAAAGATGAACGTTATCTAACAACGTCCAATGTGCATGAGAGCGTTAAGACAGATACGACATTATATATGGTGAGTTTTATTTATTTCCATGAGTTTAGGCTGATTTAAAACTCTAAATGAAAATCCGAAATATTAAAGTCTTCATGTTGGATTCGTTTTTAAGATCAGGGTAAATATGGCTGTTTATTACAATGTAATGTTATTTTATTTTTCCACTAACTACAGTTAATTATTTACCTCAGTGTTCAGCTGATGTAACTATGACATTGATCTCTTATTGCATAACTGCACTACAGCTTTTTTTCTCTCTGTCCGTACAGGTGAAGAGTTTCATTGAGACACAGCGCGCCCTGCTGGCAGACATCCAGAACGGCTGCAAGAGGAACTTCATCTTGGCCAAAGAGAAGGAAGAAACAGAACAGAAGATGAGACAGTCCGCTTCAATGCCAGAAATCACCACAGAGGAGCAAGCTCAGGAGGATGAGGAGGACGCATCTGCTGAGAAAAGCGAGGAAGAAAATGCGGCTGTTCAGAAAGACTCAACCGAGGAGGGCAATGAAGAGGACGTATCCGAGAACCAAGAAGTCAAAGATCAAGAAACGACACCGCAAGACGACTCCGACTCGGACACGGAGGATGAGGAGATAGTAGAGGCATCGAATGCTTCAACACAGAGCACATCTCCAATACCGATTCCTGCAATAAACACCTGTAAGGTCGTGCCCTTGGCGCCGCCTCTACCAGTATCTCCAGCCATCATTTCGGGAATTAAAGTAACAGAAGCCAATGTTTCCTCCGGAGCCCCATCATCTCCTGGACGCCTTTTCTCCGTGTCTAGTCCTGGCAGAGGACACAAAATCTTTATGGTAACACGTGTCGAAAGCCCTCCTGAGCAGCAACAGACGACTGCATTGCCAAAATGTGTCCTCGAGAGGGCGATAGAGAGCCAAACATCTCAAACACCCACACAAATCCACATAAAAGCACCTTTAGATGCACCTTCACAAGCGCCTGAGCAGAAATCAACACAACTAGCAGAGTCTGAGCTCAGTACAGGATCAACCGAAGTACTAAACACACCAACGTCTGAGCTTATAACTCATTCTGATGAAGTTCAGCAGGAACTTGCTACGCCGTTTGAAAGACTCGATCAGACTCACTTAGACTCGCAGGAGTTACCAGTGAACGCAAAGACAAAAACATCACAAGAGACCAATGAGGAGGACCAGATGTGCTCTTCTCACACTGAACAGACCCAAGAGTCAAGTCCCACCCAAAGAGAGCCATCTGGAGACGGGACGCCAAACCCTGAAGAACTGCAATCCAGTGAGCAGCGAGAGGTCACGGGAGGTCATGAACTCCTAGAAAGGGAGGTCTCCAGTCCACAAGAGGGATCTCCTGAAGAAGAAGGGTGTCCGGTTATGAGCACGGGAATAGTGTTGCCCAACGGGCTGAAGCCAGAGTTTGCCTTTCACCTGCTGGAAACAGAGGGACTCAAACCAGCCAGCTGCATTATGGAGCATGGTGAGTTACCGTTGGATTACCTTATAAAAGACAGAGCGACACGCGTCGGAATCTGAAAACCACACCCATTACCTTTGCATTGCGAGAAGCTGAGTCAATAGATATATTATTCCATATTTTCCATATAAAGTCCATCAACGCTCATCTATCCATGATAAAATTAAAAAAAAAAAAAAGGTTGCTGATAATTTACTCACCCCCATGTCATCCAAGATGTCCATGTCATTCTTTCTTCAGTCGAAAAGAAATGAAGGTTTTTGATGAAAACATTCCAGGATTTTTCTCCATATAATGGACTTCAATGGGAACCAAACGGGTCAAGGTCCAAAAGACCGTTTCAGTGCAAACTGTTCAAAGGGCTTTAAACGATTCCAGATGATGAATAAGGGTCTTATCAAGTGAAACGATCGCTCATTTAATAAATAAATAACAAAGTTTAAGTTTTATAAGCTCAAATGCTCGCCTTGCTCTGTTCTGTGATGAGCGTTCGTGACTCTCCTGTTTGAACTCGTTCATCAAAATGAACAAATCTTTTTCTGAGTCATTTGCTTCATTCGACAAATAAAACGAACAATTTGACTCGGAAAAAGATTTGTTCATTTTGATGAACGAGTTCAAACAGGAGAGTCACAAACGCGCATCACAGAACAGAGCAAGGTGAGCATTTGAGCTTATAAAACTTAAACTTTGTTATTAATTTATTAAATGAGCGATCGTTTCGCTCGATAAGACCCTTATTCATCGTCTGGAATCGTTTAAAGCTCTTTGAACAGTTTCCAGTTTGAACTGAAACTCTCTTTTGGACCTTGAACCGTTTGGTTCCCATTGAAGTCCATTATATGGAGAAAAATCCTGGAATGTTTTCATCAAAAACCTTCATTTCTTTCCGACTGAAGAAAGAAAGACATGGACATCTTGGATGACATGGGGGTGAGTAAATTATCAGCAAAAGCTTTTTTAAACCGTTTTTCTCAAAATTCCATTTCTGAAAATCACAGCGATCAGCCGACTTCAGGTAACCACAACTCCAGACAAACGATAAAAGAAATAAAAACAGATTTGGGAAGGGCTTGAACCCAGCTTTAATATCTGTAATATGTCAAATTTCACCATGTGGTGGGTTTTATGTTTACGTTGCTAAGAGTGGTTGCTAGGGGCGCGGTGGAGTGATGCGTAGAACCGTTGAGTGAAGCGGTCATGAATAAAACACAGCTATTGACCAATCAGAATCAAGGACTGGAACTAACTGTTTTATAATGTGTGTGTGTGTGTGTTAGTGAGCGTGACTGCAGAGCTGAGCTGCGGCCAGGATTTAGAGGAGCTCCTCCTCGATGCCAGTCTGGACACCAGCAGAGATGCCCCATAATGCCGTAACCTAGGTAACGCAAGGAAATTCCCATGTTTATGAAGGATTGCTGGAATAATATCTTACGACTGTGCTTTCAAGAGGAAGTCTGGGTAAGTTAACCCGTATTTGTCTCTTCTCAGGGTCCACACGTGTAGTGAGAATCAGAAGAGGCGGGTTTGTTCTTGCCACATGGCATTTGCTCATATTCCTCTGGACTCTTTCCGTCTTTCTCGTGTCTTTTCCATAAACTTTCGAAACAACACAGGGAACTCGCCGTCCCTCAAACGACCGACCTTTCGCGAAAATTGGCGTTGTATTCAAACGGCGAAAACCTCATCCGTGATTGGTGAGTGTCCGTAAAGATGTTCAGTGTGTTGTTCGGAGAGAAACACGTCACCGCTCACCGTCGCCCCCTCGTGGACCGGAGGTATTAGCTGAACACTCTGAGCAAAGACATTTCATTGGTTTTGGCTTTCAGATGTTGTCCGGCAGAGTGTATGTGTGCGTTTGTCATTATTATTGTCTCCTAAACACACCAAAGCGACACACACATCACGGTCACGTCATCCACTTCTGATCTCACCATCAACCAGCACATCTGAAGCCTCTCGCGCGTCTGAACCGTCCTCGGCCGGATGATCGTTGAGCTTTAGCGAATCATCTGAGAGATCCAGAAGATTCGGAAGGCGAATGAATTGTAAAAATGTTTCTCTTTCTCTCTCACACACACAAATACACACAAACTCATTCTGTCTTCCACTGGTGTGTCACCATACGTACTCATCCGAAGACAGGACTTGCCTTTAACCCTTTTCTCAGCTCTTTGTTCTGGTTGCTTTGTATTTATTTTAAACAACCCGAGTCTGTTGTGTAATTTCTCTCTTTTTTTTTTTCTTAATCTGTTATTGTGGGATTTTTGCCCCCTTTTGATGTATATTTTCAGATTCTATAAAGAGCAAATATTAGGTTTAAAGTTTTTCCTATTTTGATTGGTTGGGGTTTGGGAAAGGGGCGGGGCTCTGTTGATTTATATAAATGGGGGTGGAGCTCCGCGAGAGTATATGATGTAAATCAAGAGTGTGTTTGGGTATGAAAGACGCCATTTACAAAGACTTTCGTGAAGAAAACACTACACTTAGAGACTAAACTTGCGACATCCAAGCGAGGCTTGACCCGATAAATGTAGTACTTGCCACCATTCCAGGCTCTGCGGTCGGTGCTTTGGTTCCTCTCTGGTTCTCCGCGTGGCCCGGTTGACGTCGACTCGATCGGCCGGGCCTCGGAGAAGCTTCGCCTCTACATCCAGATTGTCTTTGACCTTGAAATCTACACTTCTGTGCGCCCAACCCAATGTTTGTAATGCTTTATTTTTAGTAATTTTTAAAATTACCTGTTAAATTAATCAAACTGTACTGGTAAACACAAAGAGATGTGTATGGCTTTTCCCTCTCAAATAAATGCATGTAATGACAAAAGTGGCGTGTGTGGCGAATGTTTTCATTAACCCTTCGGGGTCTTTTTAAGCCGCAAAGGAATTTTTTAAAAAATGTTCTCTTAGTCCAAATGGAATGAAACTTAAATTCTACAGCTCTCAACACTTTCTAGATCTACAAAAAATAAATTTGGAACGATATCTGTTATGTTAGCGTGACAAAAATAGTGACATTAGTTGTCGTCGGGAGACCCCACATAGTAAAAATACAAAATTCATCATCAAATCAGAAACAAGAATAGACAGAAATAATGTTTCCAACAATGCAAAAAATATCCACAATGCAAAATTATCATGCTCACCACACACACATGCACACTGGAATACATTAGTGAGGCTATAAAACTGTTTTTTTTCTCAATATGTAATAACATATACATTTTTGTTCTTTTACAGTTTGTTACTGAAACTTTGATTTAAATATAGCATTAAATTAAAAACAGATGTTTGAAATAAATGATAAAATCTAAAGACTACAACATTTCTCTTTGTAACATCTTGTTCAGGTTTGATTCTAATATATACAGTATATATGTGTGTGTGTGTGTGTGTATATATATATATATATATATATGTCTGTGTGTTTGTGTGTGTGTATTTTTTATCTAAATATTATTTAGATATGATTCCAACTGAATTCAACTGGTCAAAAGATATATTTTGGTTAAAATTGCATATAATGGAGCTCTTTTGCCATTTTTTTTAAACCACATTTTCCAAAATATAGGCAAAAATCGTACATTAAACAATGTAAAATTATCCATATTATCCCCATGAGTGAAAGTTAGAATTCTGGGTCTTTTACAAAGTGCATCTTACATAAAATGCTGTTTTTTGTAAAAAAAAAAAAAAATAAATAAAAATAATAATAATAATAAATAAAAAGCCTATATAAATAAATATTTACTTATTTTATTTATTTATAGAAATTTAAAAGATATAAATCCTCCAAAAACTGCACAAATGTTGAGTAAAAACATTAATAAACAAAGTAAAAATAATAAATAAACAAAGTAAAAACAAACAAACAAAAAAAACTATTAATCTGTTACAAAATGCAATCGTTATCCTCATGGGGTCCTTGGATACCCCAAAGATAACTAATGGATACACAAATAAAGATGACCATATATATAAAAATAATTTATTTTAAGAAATTTTTATTTAAAAAATATTTATTTTAAAATTGACCTCATCCACCTTATTTTTACACCATTTTTGGGTTGAAACATGAATGCGCATGATTTGCAACCCCCCGTGACACGCCGTGACCTTCGAGATCGCAGATTTGCGTTTCTAGTCACCAAGAAAACAATTGTTTTGTCGAAGAAAACAATCTCATTCAATCTCCAATACTGCCAGTGGTTCCTTAACCTGTAACCAAGTCTACCACACACACACACACACACACACACACAGCTACTTCAAGGTTGGATTTGGCCAGGCTCATCAAATTATTGTTTTACTCTCTAATGCAGTGATATATGCCGGCATATAAATTGCTGAAATGTGAACATGACTAAAATGCAGGACATCTATTAACTTTAAATATTATTTTGGGAAGTAAGTGAAAGCATTTTGGGGATTCTGTTCTGCCTAGTCTGTAAGTAAATATGAAAATGACATTTCTAATGTTTGAATTTCATTTAATTTAGTCAAGAATGATCTAAGATAATCCTGTTAATGTTAAAGGGAGTTGTAGTGTAGTGTTAAGGGGAGAGATGTAGCTTCTGTTGTTGGTTTGCACAGTTGAAACGCCCTGTTGGTTTCCATGAAAGCGAGTTTGCCGTCAGGTGGTCTGGTATGTCACACACCCTGAGATGTATGCAAACACTATCAAACAGCCCTGCCGCTGAGAGCAATGTGTTTGAGATTATCAAGCTTCTGCTGAACCCTGAGCACAGGGACAATGAGTCCAACTGAAAACACTGTTAGATGAGAATCGGCCCTGATCATATAATCCTCACAAGTGTGTTAGAAGATTCTGTGACATGTTTTTACTCCGCCGTCTCGGAGTCATCGGGCCATGCTGTGCTTCGGGATGTTCTGAGCATATAGGGGGATTTTTAAGGTATTCGACTCTTGGGGTCTGTTGTTATAAATCTGCTTGCAAGGAATTTCCCTGTAATCCTCAGCGACTCTTACACAAGCACAGGAGAACTGATGGAGGATTTTAAAGTACACTGTACACAGATGGATAGATAGATAGATAGATAGATAGATAGATAGATAGATAGATAGATAGATAGATAGATAGATAGATAGATAGATAGATAGATAGATAGATAGATAGATAGATAGATAGATAGATAGATAGATAGATAGATAGATGATAGGTAGGTAGGTAGGTAGGTAGATAGATGGATGGATGGATGGATGGATGGATGGAGGGATGGAGGGATGGATGGATGGATGGATGGATGGATGGATGGATGGATGGATGGATGGATGGATAGATACTTCTTTTTGAAGTTATAAATAAAACAATTATTGGAGTGTTCCTAAATTAATTTGATATTAGCCTACTTGCAGTTTTTTAAATTATTTCTAAAATTAGCATTTCTTGCTGACTATTGAATTTGTAAGTCAAACTTTAGACATTAAAATGTGTAACGTTTCATCAAGAGTAAAGAATAAAGTGTTCATGGGAAACTGTACATTGCTCCCCTGCTAGTCATCAGCATCTGATCATCAGAGTATTAGTTATTCTCCACAATTACTGATCAACCTGACTGAGTGTTCGTAGGCTAATGTTAAATCCGGAGTGTGTGGACTGTGTGTGTGTCAATGGGGAACACACACTGGGTGTAAGAGTGTTTCCGCTCAGGTAAGAGCCTCGTCCGTCGCATTCATGCAGTGTTTTCACAGTGTCCGGCTGTTGGTTTAGTGCTTTAAAGAGCCTCTCGCTTGTCAAACTCAATGTGACGGGTTAGTGTTCGGCCTAGTGTTCTCTGTCAGAGCTGTGGAGATTCCCTCAGGCACACAGAGAGTTAAAAACAGCCTTTTTAGCCACAGCCCTTCCATGTGAACTCCCTTCGTACGCGTTTTCCCTCTCTCCGTATCAGCTCTGAAAACACGCCGTGAGAAAATGAGGTGAAATCCTGCTTTACTCCTTCCTTCCAGTCCATCAGCTCTAAGCGGACAGACTGAGGATCCCTCACATGATAGTGCTTACAGTCACACACACATCTCTCTCTCTCTCTCTGGCGGGATACACTCCCTCGACTGCTCTGGGAACTTGGGAACAGCATCTCATGCTGCTGTGAAGACTTTCCGTGGCACTCAGGACTCAAACAGGTATGTTGATTTACAGAATTACGTTTGAGTGATAATGTTGTGTTTTGACGGTATTTCGTTGTTTTTAACTGTGGAAATAGTTCAATAAATGAGCAATAAGATCTATATTAACATCTTTAGTTATGTACATTTGTAAATACATAAATAGATGCGCATTAAAATAGTTTTGAAACTTGATAAATCTGGATTACATTTTTTAATATGCCTATGTATAGCTTATAAAAACAAACTCGGGCGCAATCAAAAGGAATTTAGCTTTATATTAACGCACGCGATATTTTTTTTCTTCCGTTTTACGCGTTAAAAATATTTAACGCAATTAACTCCGTATCCGTTATACCCGGCATCCTTTGGCTTGCATTGCAATATATGATCACGTTCTTATTCATGCAAATGCTTTTAAACCAGTTTGTGAATCTGTCTCTGTGAATAGTGAATCATTTGCGCGCACATGCACTTCAAACAGCGCTGGCATGGGCAAAAAAACATAAATTTATGCCAAAATGCCAGTTTTGCTGAGTATCAAGACAAGCACAAACTTGAATGAGTTAAATTAAGTCTTAAATTAATGTAAAGAGAAACGTTGTGAGAAAACCCGGAAGATCTTAAAGTGACAGTAGCATAATAAACCTGCCGATGTCTGTCGTTAATTATGATCAAGGAACAAAACTGAATAACGTTTGTATCTGTAAAAAAGGATTAATCTATTTTTAATTTATAATTTTTGCAGTGAAGACTTTAAAGTGTTTGATAACTTTATTCAATTTCTATATATCCTACCTGTTAGGCCTTCCGGAAAATGGGTTAAAAATTTTAACTTTTTGTGTGTTTCGACAGGGCGAGTAAAACTGAACTAGAGAACTTTCAAATAGAAACAATTGCGATATATTGAAGGTTTAATGCGACAATTATTACAATGGGTCTATGTGAAGATTGTTTAAAGTTGTTATATTATTTAATGCCTAATGTTGAAATTGATAGATTTAAATAATAATAAAATCTTCTATGGCTATAATTAATGTCTAATATTGAAGAATTTGGAAAAAAAACAACTTTTTTGTATTTAGTTTCATACTAATAGACAGAAAATAGAATAACAAGGCATATTTACATGTGCAAAAAATATTATACAAAAATATTATTAAAATTAAAATTATACACGCCCTCATTACCTCACTCGCTCAACCCAAAAACTACGTACGCACACACATACGCATAAAATAAGACAATACATTTATTGAATATTGGTTTCAATTATGGCCTTCTTTTATAAAAAAAAAAGGCAATTAAACATATTTAAAATATAGGCTACTGTCTGAATGTGTGTTTACGTTTGTGTGTGTGTGTGTATATATATATATATATATATATATATATATATATATATGGATATATTTTTCACAACATGATTATCATGAACAAAATAATTCACGATGATATATTATGATATCTAAAGAAATCTTGAAAAAAAATAATGCTATCAGTCAAATTATTATTTTATAGTGTTATATTATATACAGCGATAAAGGCTGTTGATTGGCATTGCATTATAAATATACATTGTCCTTAGGAAAACAGAAGAGATAAACCATAATACAGTCATTACAGTGTTTTAATTCTCTTCATGTTTAATCCGTCAAAATCTGTTTTATTTGGCTACAACAAATAAACTTTTTAAAACAATAAAAAGATTGAATTCTACAGTCTTTCTCCAAATTAGGGATTTCCTGGAATTTATTAGCCTACTCATGGTCTCACTTTTATGAGAAATTACATGTGAGAGTTTTCAGTGAAATTGAAAGTGAAGGCCAAGAATGACCAGTTAACCCATACTCATAATGTGTCCTTAATGTTTCTACCCCAAATGTGGGGTAGAAATGCATTTAATTGTCATTTAATATATATATATATATATATATATATATATATATATATATATATATATATATATATATATATATATATATATAAATATATATATATATATATATATATATATATATATATATATATAAACACACACACATACATATTGAACTCCTGATCTGTTAAGCAGTGTATAAGCCTTATTAGTGTTAGTAAATATAAGTGTTAATACACAGACATGCGTGAGGCATTACTGTCTCTCCATCTGAGCGATCACACACACAGATTACAGTGGCTCCTTCACTCGCAGCTTCAGTGTGTGTTATTATCGTGACGCTGAAGTTCAGTTGGGAGTGTGTCCAGAAAGAGCATTCCACTGATTTTAACAGACTGAAGTCCTGATAGAGGTCACGGCAACGGAGACGCGTCTGTGAGATTAGTATTCATGACACATCTCCGGTGTTTCTCACACACTCCTCTACACTTCTCCCAGAGACATCTGTCCACTTCAGCTCCAGAGCCTTGATCACGGAAGCTCGTTTCTGCCACGGAACCAAAATTAATAACAATAAATAATTCGCTTATTAAAAATAAGCAGTTTTCGTCTCACGATTCTGACTTTTTTTTCCCTCACAATTGCGAGTTACGTTGTGCATTCGCTCTAAAATCTAATTTAAATTAAAGGCCACTTAAGGAGATCACTTTATACACTTTAAAAAAGTGCACTTTGGAATAATGTCAAATTAAAAGTTTAAATTATTGTTTTAATGATCATTTGTCTTGCTTTTTTTTGACTGTTGACTAAAATACAAAAAAATATGACATACAATTTTCCATTGAAATGACAAAGTATTTTTTAGTTTATCATAAATGCTTTCAGTTGTACACTTTATTGTTACATATTTTTTATATGACATATTTATCATAACCATATTTCAAAGACAATAGAATACCTAGGAAATTACATATATGTACTTAGTCACGATTAACAATTCTTGTTCTTAAGGAATATTGCAGTATTTGTTATGAATTAATTATCCGTGCACATCATAATTATTGTTTTAAATTTACGTTTCTTGTGATTTTGAATCCGAATAACATTAACACTCTTCTCTGCAACCATCCAATCAGCCAATCAACTCCCCACAGACAAAATCAAGCCCCGCCCACACTTGCTTTTGTTCCAGAAGCCACCATCACTTATTTCAAGCCGACTTTAAGTCTTTCTTAAAGGGATAGTTCACTTTGAAATTAATTTTTGATATGTTTTAGCTTACCTCAAGGGCATCCAAGATGTAGGTGTCTTTGTTTCCGCAGTATTTTCAATTTTGATATTTTTAGGTCAAACCGTTCTTGTCTGTCAGTCATATAATGGAGGTTTATGGTCACCACCTCGAAGAGCACGTAAGTATGAGCATGTAAGAGCATGTAAGTTAACATTGATGGCCTAAGACATGAAACTAGCGGTTTGTGCGAGAAAACGAAAATATATCGTTTTAATATATCGTTATTACCTCTTGTGAACACAGCCACGTCCAACTGATCTGAGGGTGTGGGCGCTTTGTGATATAAATACTGTTCGTTTTCTCACACAAACCGCTCGTTTCGTGTCTTAGCCCATCAATGTGTCCTTACATTTACGAGTCATTAAATCATGTTTAATCTGGACTTCTCTGTGCATGCTCTTTAAGGTGGTGACCATAGACCTCCATTATATGACTGACAGACAAGAACGGTTTGACCTAAAAATATCAAAATACTGCAGAAACAAAGACACATCTTAAGCTAAAACACACCAAAATTAATTTAAAGGTGAACTATCCCTTTAAGTATATTCTTAAAAAGTGTATTTCATTAATATCTCATCTTAAACATATGCTGATGTGTGTTGTGCAGGACAGGTCGATGGCGAGGATCTCCACTCATGTGTTCCTGCTGGTCTTGACCGCGGTCCTCCTGGTGTGTGAGATCGTGGTCGGCCGAATCTGCAGATCGCTCCTGGTCGCGGTGGACAGCTTTCACACACTCTACGTCTTCTTACATCTGTCCCTGTCGGCATTAAAACATCATCCCGGCTCTCTTCCGGATGATCTCTACAGAAGCAAGCGTCTCGAGCCCTTCGGCGTCCTGATCTCAGCGCTTCTGATGGCGTCTCAGTGTGTGTCCATCAGTCTGGAGATCCTCACACACCTCGTGCAGCCAGAAGCCGTTCAACACCCGCTCTTGTCTATAGTGGTCGGAGGAGCCAGTCTGACGTTCAATACACTCGTATCGGCCTGGAGGAGGAGTGGAGCTCACGACGGGGTCAATAAAGGTCAGATGCTAACATATGTGTTAAAGGGTTAGCCTCTTAACTGTCCCCGTCCCGGTACCAGGACGTCTAACTTTACTTCACTATATTTCTATTAAATCTTAATCTAATTATGAAAAATTATATATCGTTGGAAAGGTATGAGACTTCTAAATAGATATTCTACCCCTGTTTTGTGTTACAAATTATATAGGAAGATTAATTGATCAATTTATGACAAGAGTGCACCTCAAAACAAAGAGTTCTGACCTTTGTCACAAAAAGTCTCTGCACCCACTTTTAATCATTGAAACTTCTGTTTTTATGCTAAAAGTTCAAAATAAAACATATAATCTAGTATTTTTCAATAAAAAAAATATAGTATAATATTATCCTCTAAAAATGATTATATATATATATATTATTCTCTAAAATATAATATTATTTTTTTATCGCCTTTTTATTATATCACATATTATAGTAGTTATCATAAATTAGGTATCATTTGAAAGCTTATAAACTTAGAATTCATCCCGTGAAAACAGTTTTATAATTGAACGTTGCGTTACCATAGAAACGTTACTTATTTTATCAGGCTCCTCCCTTTTAGGCATTATTATCTTTCATAATTTATTATCAAAATCTTGACAAAACACATATTGTCAGAAAGGTCTGAGTCTCAAGGTTCCAAATTTTGTGACAGAAGTGATATTTGGTCAGAAATTTATTATCGCCGGAGTTCTCCTTTAATTTCGCATTTGATTCAGTGAATACAGATTATGCAGTCAGTTCCACTTCCTGTGAGCTGGTGTTTTGTATTATGATCCATCAGGTTGAATGTGATGATGAAGAATGCATGATGATGGTTGTGTTGTAGATCATCTCCAGGATGACGCTCTGATGTTCTGCAACCCTGAAGCCTCTAGTGTTCTGGATCCAGATCGAGGCTCTTCTGAGTCTCCAAACCTCAGCGCCACTAAAGCAGTTCCTGAGTCCAGGATCAGTGAAACATCCATCCAGAAACTTCCAGAAGAGCCTCGTCGCCCGACCGGCACTGAAGCCACCGGTGAGAGAGAGGAACTAAACTTTTTAAGTTATGTCTTAAAGGAGTAGTTCACTTTTAAAAAAAACTTTTGCTGATAATTTACTCACCCCCATGTCATCCATGATGTCCGTGTCTTTCTTTCTTCAGTCGAAAAGAAATTAAGGTTTTTGAAGAAAACATTCCAGGATTTTTCTCCATATAATGGACTTCAATGGGAACCAAACGGTTCAAGGTCCACTGCAAACTGTTCAACCAGTTCGTGACTCTCCTGTTCGAACTTGTTTATCAAAATGAACAAATCTTTTTTCGAGTCATTTGGTTCATTCAACGAACAAATTGAACAAATTGACTCTGAAAAAGATTTGCTCATTTTGATGAATGAGTTCGAACAGGAGAGTCACGAACGCACATCACAGAACAGAGCAAGGCGAGCATTTGAGCTTATAAAACTTAAACTTTGTTATTTATTTATTAAATGAGTGATCGTGTCGCTTGATAAGACCCTTATTCATCGTCTGGAATTGTTTAAAAGCCCTTTGAACAGTTTGCACTGAAACTCTCATTTGGACCTTGAACCGTTTGGTCCCCATTGAAGTCCATTATATGGAGAAAAATGCTGGAATGTTTTCATCAAAAACCTTAATTTCTTTTCGACTGAAGAAAGAAAGACATGGACATCTTGGATGACACGGGGGTGAGTAAATTATCAACAAAAGTGTTTTAAAAAGCGAACTACTCCTTTAAAGGAGTACTACTTTTTTGATTCGTTTGAGATCGAATCAATTCTCAACTTTTTGCTATAAGTTACAGACATGACATCCGAGGAATATTTCTCATTTTTCACAGTTATTTTGCTTTATTTCCACTTTACTCTCTGAAGACTGGAGTAATGATACTGAAAATATCACCAGAATAGCCTAAATTAAATTGTAAACTGTAATAACATTTCACAATATTACAGCATTTTTAATCACATAAATGCAGCCTTGATGAGCAGAAAATATGTTTTTGTTGTTGACATTTACGATGTAATCACCATAACACACTGTAATTAGTTTGTTTTGGACCTGCCAGTTCCCCGCTGTACTCCTGGCGTCTCCGGGTTCAGAGGCCTCATCCTCGGTGTGGTCCAGGACCTGCTGTGTCCACTCCTCGTGTTGAGCACCGGGCTGGTTCTCCTGCTGTCCGAGGCGCACTGTCACCGGCCTCACTCGGACTGCCATCTGCTGGTGTACCTGGACGCGGGTCTCTCCTCGGCCGCGGTGCTGGTGCTGTTGTCCGCGGCTGTGCCGAAGCTCCTCCGCTACGGGCTGCTGGTCCTCCAGGCGGTGCCGCGGCACGTGTGCGTCGGTCAGGTGCGTCGCTGCGTCAGTGCGGTTCCCGGTGTGCTCTCGGTTCACGAGCTGCACGTGTGGCAAATGTCCGACGCGCTGCTGGTCGCGTCGCTGCACGTGCACTGTCCCGACGCGCTGGACGCGACGCAGTGTGAAGATCTCATAGCGAAGATTAAACAGGTCCTGGGCTCGTTCGGCATCGAGCACTGCACCGTGCAGCCCGAGCTCCTCCCCGGGCCCGCCGGCGCGTCCGTCTGCAGTCTGCGCTGCGGGAATCAGTGTGTGGAGAAGCTCTGCTGTTCCCAATCCCACATTCCCAAGACGGAGAGTCCCATGTGTGTGTCTCCAGCGCCTCAGACTGAGGATGAGATGGTCAGAGATGTGGTTATTGAGAACACATACCTGTGATTTAACGAGGTTGTTGGTGTTTCTGTGAGCTGACAGCGTTTGCAATTACTGTACATGATGGAGACTCCTGCAATAAACGCCTTTAATATATACAACAACAAAAGGAAGTTGAATTTATCACACATCAAGTCACCTATTTATAGCGCTTTTTCAGCCCATTCTCACCCCCAAGGCCTTGGGAGCATTTTGACCATGCTTCAATATCTGACGCTTTAGGCGCCCTTTAGCGTCAGTTAGATGACGCCCTAGGATCGCGTGTACTCTACCCCCACCCCACACCTAAACCTAACCGTGTCCTCTAACTGACGCCTTCCTTTAGCGTCAGTTAGGTGACGCCGTAGGATCGCGTCAAGTAAGTGACGCTAAAGGGCGCCTAAAACGTCAAATATTGAAGCATGGTCAAAGGTGACGCCTTGGGGTGAGAATGTGTTGGCTTTTTACAGTATGAATTACGGAAGCACATTGCATTCACTTGAGGAAACAAAATCTACTCTGTTTTTTTTTTTTTTAAATTAAGAAGTTATTATCTGAGAATTACGAGATAATTTTTCATCGAAAAAAGTTTTTGCTCTTTTTTTCTGAATTTCTGAGTTTTAATATAATCAAGTCATTCATTCAGAAAAACAGCAAAAACTTTTTTCCCATGAAAAAATTATCTCGTAATTCTGTATATATATATATATATATATATATATATATATATGTGTATATTATATATATATATATATATATATATATATATATATATAATGTATACATACATATATATATATATATATATATATATATATCCATTGTTGTGCCTTCTTCACGATATTCCTTACTTTCGTTCACATTACAAGCATCAGAACGTCATCTTAATTTATTAGCATTTGCACCAAACTACATATTTTGCTCGGTTAGTTCTTATAAATAAAAAGTGTTTTCCCCCCTCTTTGAGTTTGAACTTCATATTTCTATGACACTCAAAAAAAAAAACAAACAAAAAAAAAATATATATATATATATATATATATATATATATAGCCTATATAATGTAAGTGTTGCAATATATATTTCATTGTATCAAGTTTAGTCTAGTTTTGTATTTTGCATAAATCGATGGCATGTGTTTTTATATAATAAATCTCCTCATAAACATAAAACTATCCCTTGAAATTAGATAAGTATTAAAAATAAAGTACAATTGTCTCATTCTCAGTCACTATGTAGCTCATATGACTTTTACAAGTTTTCTTACACAAGTTTTCAAGTTTACAAGTTTTCTTCACTTCTTTAGCTCATTTGATGCTACTTGTTGAGACTCCAGCTGCAAAACAAAGTAACTTGAGCGATCTAATGTTTAGGTTAAGTTTAATTCCTATATATATATATATATATATATATATATATATATATATATATATATAGGTAATTGTAAATGAAAAAAAATATATATATATAAATGATAATATATATTTATTTATTTACATTTACAATTTTATATATATATATATGCAACATTTATAATTTTTATTAGCATATAAACAAAAGAGACAAAAGGTACAAAAATTAAAAATTATAAATGTTGCGTTGCATATCAGTCTCTTTACAAAGACTCTTTGAAGGCATTTATTAAATAGTCAATGTCTTTTATTTTGAAATACGTACAGCGCCTTCCCACTTCCGCTAGTACCTAGCAACATCCGCTCTTTCGCCGTTTCCTTACAGCGGCTACTACAATTAACTAGCTTTTATCATGAAGAAATTATAAATACCTACTTAAATATCCAACACAATATGAATGTTTTGCCTTGAAAACGACGATCATGGCGAGGATTGGAGAAATAATTCATCTGAACGTCGGGGGCAAAAGGTTTGTGTATGAAGCTACTGTATATCCTGCTCGAAACAAGCCGCGTAACTTACTTTATTAACACACTAGTGCAGTCTTCATAACAGCTAGGCCTAGTCTGCAGTATTGTTATCCCGCTTACTGTGACAGTAATGAACATCTGCAGACCCTGAACCCGCTTTTTCTTGTTTTTGTTCTGTCTGGACATATAAACACAGGTTCAGCACCTCCAGACAGACTCTGACATGGGTTCCGGACTCCTTTTTCTCAAGGTATGTGTGTCTGTGGACAGAAAAAGTGATAATATTTTTCACAAGGTATGTGTGTTCGTTGAACAGCAAAATGGATAATATGACAGCTTATAATAAATAAGTATTGTTGTTATGTTCTGTCTAGTTTATTAAGTGGACGGATCTCAACACTTAAAGATGAGACTGGAGCGGTAAGGTTTACAGAATTATAATACATGTTCCAGATGATTCTGTCTTCACAAAGATTCTACTCTTTGAGCCAATTAAATGTTCATAATGTAAAATTTGTGTTTTCAGATTTTCATAGACCGAGATCCATCTCTGTTTGCGCCCATTCTCAACTTCCTGCGCACTAAAGAGCTTCACCCCAGGTAAAACACATGTCTGTATTCATTATAAATGTGTCAGATGGTTTGTTAACTGTGATATGGATTATTTAACACTGTGAAATGAAACTGTTTTAATGGCAGGTCAATAGAAGTTCACTTATTAATGCACGAGGCAGAGTTCTATGGGATCACGCCGCTGGGTAAGACCATTATTAGTCTCATGGTTTTATATATATGTTTATTACACAAATGAAAGTTTAATGTGTGTTTTCCTCCTCAGTGAGAAAGCTGCAGTTGTGTGATGAGTTGGATCGCTCCTCCTGTGGGAACGTGTTGTTTAATGGATACTTGCCGCCTCCAGGTACAGAAAACACAAGTCTGACAACGTATAACAGGACAGCATCTTTCAGTCTTCAAGACGTGTGTGTGTGTGTGTGTTCTAGTGTACCCAGTGAAGCGCAGGAACAGGCACAGTGTGGCAGGACCCCAGTTCATGGGTGGCCGTTCGGAGCCCGTGGAAAGAGCCCCCGTGAGGAGGAGTAACACGATGCCACCCAACCTGGGCAACGCTGGCATACTGGGCAAGGCCGTCATTGAGGAGCGGGTGCCAGGTGCTCTATTCTATTTACATTTCCCCCCCTATTTAATTCTGTTCCACATAATGTTATATTCCATTCTACTCTGACATACTGTGTTCTATTCTGTTCTGATATATTTTCTTTTATATTAGAAGTTTTATTGATATTCTACTGATTAACTTTGGCCCAGTCAGCTCTATTTTATTCTTTTCCTACTCTGTTTTACTCTATTCTGTGTTTTATTCTATTTTATTTTGCTTTGTTCTCTTCGGTTCAATTCTATTTGCTCAATTCTACTCATTTCTACTCTGTTACTCAGGTTAACTCTACTCACTTTCATTCTACCCTATTAATTTCTATGCATGGTTTATGCCGTTTTGTTTCATTCTATTTTACTTCATTGTTTTTCTTTTCTCAATTCAGCTCTTCTACTCTGATTTGCTCTTCTATTTGGTTTTGTTCTACTCTGATCAGTTTTGTAACATTATACTCAGTTCTTCTCACTTCTACTCTGATTGTTCTACAGGTGAAACTCGAAAAATAAGAATATCGTGCAAAAGATCACATATTTCAGTAATTCAAATTAAAAAGTGAAACTAATATATTTTGTTCATATAACTATATACATATATATATATATATATATATATATATATATATATATATATACTATATATAATCGCGATTATTCACATCCAAAATAAAAGTTTGAGTTTACATAATATATTTGGGTGCACTGCGTATAATTATTTTGTGTATGTATATATATATATATATAAATACACACACATGCATGTATATTTAAGAAAAAAAATATTATTTATATATATATATATATATATATATATATATTTACACACATATATATAAAATTTAAATGTATATATATATATATATGTGTGTGTGTATATATGTATAAATCTCTACACAGTATATACATGAAAATATTTCTTAAAAATATACAAGCATGTGTGTGCATATATATATATATAATAATTAAACACAGTGCACCCACATATATTACGTAAACACAAACTCTTATTTTGGATGCGATTAATCGTGATTTATCATTTGACAGCCCTAATGATTATACTTTTCAGAGGGCGGACATTTGTGTATTTTAAATTCTTTTTTGAATTAATTTCATGTAATATTCAAATTTTCTGAGATTTTGAATTTGGGGTTTTCATAAGCTGTAAGCCATAATCGTCAAAGTTATAACTTTTGCACCATATTCTAATTTATTCTTTTTTGTATTCAGTTCTGTTTTATTTTACT
The DNA here is from genome assembly GCA_038021265.1 of Cyprinella venusta. Taxonomy (NCBI): domain Eukaryota; kingdom Metazoa; phylum Chordata; class Actinopteri; order Cypriniformes; family Leuciscidae; genus Cyprinella; species Cyprinella venusta. The sequence goes on from CM075871.1 coordinate 35,292,065, forward strand.
TATTTCTTCTCAATTAGCCATAATTATCTACTCAGCTCTGGTTTATTCTGCTCTATTTTACTCAAATAATGTTATCCTACTTGTACTCTGATTTGTTGCATTATGTTTTTCTCAATTCTATGCTTTAATCCATTATATTTGACTCATACTGATTTAAGGTGTACATACACCCTTCTGACCAGTTTAAAATGCTCATTTCTAATCATTTCTCTGTGTGGTGTAGGTCCGGTCTCTGATCCAGGCATGGTCAGGATCATATGTGGTCATCATAACTGGATTGCTGTGGCCTATGCCCAGTTTGTGGTCTGTTACAGGTAGGGTTTCTGTGTCACCAATAGAAATGATTTTGATGCACTTATGGGCCACTTTAACACACGCATCATCATGCTCAGGGTGAAAGAGTCCACTGGATGGCAGCAGGTCTTCACCAGCCCTCGGCTCGACTGGGTGATTGACAGGGTGGCTTTGAATGCCAAGGTCATGGGCGGGTCACTGGGAGACAACGATAAGATGGTTGCGGTGGCATCGGGCACTGAGATCATCCTGTGGGCGATCTGTCCTGATGGCAATGGCAATGAAATTGGTACGGTCTTATTTCATTAAATGCATTTTTTTGGAAATATTTGGAAAGCTCCTGATGTGTGTGTGTTTGTTCTGATCCACAGGTGTGTTCAGTTTGAATGTTCCGGTCGAGGCTTTGTTCTTCGTGGGAAACCAGCTCATTGCCACCAGTCACACGGGTAAAGTGGGCGTTTGGAATGCCGTCACTAAACACTGGCAGGTATGCTGATCTCTGGGATGGGTCGGGGTTCATTTGATGTGATTTGGCATTTGACATGAAACAATTCCTGATGTCTTCACCTCTTTGCAGAACCAGGACGTTGTTCCCATCAACAGTTGTGACACAGCCGGATCTTTCCTCATTTTGGGATGTAATAATGGATCTATTTATTATATAGGTAAAGTGACCATCAAACTGGAATAATCTATTGTTGTATGTTTGTGAAGTTTTGATGCGTAAAAAAGCACGAACAGAGGCAAAGACAAGAAAAACACAAATAATACAACAAACAAAACGATATTAACCCTCAGGTGCTCTTCGTTTCGGAGTCACACTTGTTATCTTCCCGGTCAAAAGTGACCGGACACCTAAAAATTAAATTTCCTCCATCCCAGTAAAACCAATGCAATTTATTTTTGTTCTATAATATTTATTCTTTGTAATTTAGTATTTTGAGACAATTTGATTTAAATTATTAATATTTATGCAATATTTATGGTCTATTTTTGCCTTGGAAAAAAAAAAAATATATATATATATAATTTAAAAAAATAGTATTTTAGTAATGTAGTATTAATAATGTAGTAATTTAGTTTAATATAGAGTCTAGGCCTTCAGAAAAAAATATTTTTTGAAGAAAATTAGCACCATCTGGTTACAGTATAGAGAAAAAGCGTAGGATCATGGTGTAACCACTAGATGGCATGTACAGCTCTCTATGGAGAGGCATGTGAATTCCCCAGACGTTTATGAACACATTTTTTTTTTTTTTTTGGTGGATTTGAATATATAGTTGAAACAATCTCAAAAACGATTTTTTTATTAAAAAAAAAAAATGTAAAAAAATAAAAAATAAATAAAAATTAAAATTCTTGTGTTTTTGTCAATTTCCCACTCATTTCCCATTCCTATGGGTCAGTCATTTTTGACCGAAGACCACAAGTGTGACTTCGGTCATAAATGAACATGAGTTGAGTGTTTAATCCAAGCCTTCATCCTCTTTCAGATGTGCAGAAGTTCCCGTTGCGGATGAAGGATAATGATTTGTTGGTGACTGAGCTGTATCGAGATCCCACTGAAGATGCTATCACTGCTCTGAGTGTCTATCTGACGCCCAAAACAAGTAACACACCAGCCTCAGATGTGCTCACACACACACACACACCTGCCTCAGATATCCTCATTCACACATACATACACAGAACGACTTGTAGATCTTTATCATTGTAGTTAAGTGTACTTACGTGATTTCATTAATGTTATATTATCTGCAAGTTTTAAGATTTGAAGCATAAGTCCACATTTAAGCACACTTGTTTGTTTCATGAATGTGATGATGATGAACGTTTGCTCAGGTGACAGTGGGAACTGGATTGAGATCGCGTATGGCACCAGTTCAGGCTCAGTGCGTGTCATAGTTCAGCATCCAGAGACGGTGGGATCCGGTCCACAACTCTTCCAGACCTTCTCTGTTCACCGCAGTCCTGTGACCAAGATCATGCTGTCCGAGAAACACCTCATCTCTGGTGAGGAGGCCGTGTCTCGTACGCACTCCAGTGACCCTGGCACACACAACCAGTCACGAGTCGCACGGGTGTAATTGTGGCTATAGCCAACCATTTTGGGTGGTTGCTAGGGTGTTCTGGGTGGTTTTTAGGCAGTTGCTAGGGTGTTTTGGGTGGTTGCTATGGTGTTGCTAGGCGGTTACACACACTAACTCGCTCACACACATGCTCACTAGATCTCACACACACATACTAATTCACTCACACACTCACACATTCAGAGTTTATGAGTTTAAATGAAGTGAATTTAGTAATTTGAATTAAACTCTAAGCTTATGTGTACAATACATTGAATGGGTCAAAATTATCGATTATTTTATTATAAATTGTATTATTTTTCTTATTATGCCAAAAATTATTAGGATATTAAATAAAGATCATGTTCCATGAAGATATTTCGTAAATTTACTACCGCATATATATATATATATATATATATATATATATATATATATATATATATTTTTGTGAGTGGATGCCGCAAAATTGTGAACATAATTGTGCTCTTAATGTTTTATTATTTTATTGCACCCTCATATTTCAAATAATTGACCCATGTGACTGCTTTTATATATATATATATATATTTTTGCTTTTATATTTATATTTTTATGGAGTAACCGTTTTATATACGGTAAATGAGTTTATTGAGTGTAGAACAGCCTGAGAGCTGTTGTTAGACCGCGGAGCGCCTAAAATCCCCTTAGCTGTTCTAAATTCACTGTAAAACACTGCTTCAAGAGGATTATTGCTTTTACAAAAGGGTTACTTCATAAAAATATTAATTTTAATATTTATTTTATTCATACAATAAACCACAGCAACAAAAAAAATAGCGTTATAACACATGTATTCCTCCGCCAAGCAATGCAGTTCCAGAGAGGTTGCCGAGCAACACATGCGGTCACAGTGTGTGTGTGTGTGTGTGTGTGTAACTGATGTAATGTGCTCACAGGTGTGTAATTTACTCAACCAATCAGAATCAAGGACCTGAACTATCCGTTTTATAGTCACTAGTATAAATATATCTCCCTCATGCAGTGTGTGCAGACAACAATCACGTGCGGACCTGGACGGTGACGCGTTTCCGAGGCATGATCTCCACCCAGCCCGGCTCCACTCCTCTCACCTCCTTTAAGATCCTCTCATTGGACGATATCGACGGTCATGGAGGCTGTGCTGCCGGCACTGAAATCGGTACGATAAGGAATGATCATTCTCATCCCTTTAAGAAGTGTCTTATGCTCACCAAGGCTGGATTTTTTATCATTTTGAACAACTGTTTTATATTGTGTGATCTCGTGAACTGTAATTTATTCCAGTGATCAAAGCTGAATTAATCAGCATCATTACTCTAGTCTTCAGTGTCACATGACCCTTCAGAAATCACTCTAATATGATGAGTTATCAATTATGATCAGTACTCTATTATCAATAATGGTTCTTATTATTATCAATGGTGCAAACCGTTTTTGCTGCTTAACCCTAAAACCGTATTCTGGACAAATGTGGGCAAAATAGTTTTGATTTATTTTTAAAAAATACTTCCCTTGATCTGAGCGGTACAAGACTTGGCTACTTTTCCTAAGTTTGCCTCCTGAACACACATTTTTTTTTACTCAATTATACGATGTTAAGTGGGTGAAAAAAAAAGTCTTTAATCTTGTATTTGGGTCAAAAATGGGCACCCATAGAAATGAATGGGAAAAATGTAATTTAGAGCACTCTAAAATAAGCCAAAATAAGCAAAGCAAAGTCACTTCATCTTTAGGTTTTAGCTCTATGACCTTATTGGAATGATATTTTAATGTAGTTAAAAAATAAATAAATAAATAAAACATAAAAATGAGCATAATTTACACAGAAAATATGGTACTTGTTGAAGTAAATAAATTCAAAAATACCGCCAAAATAAAAAATAACACCATAAATGGACAGACAAAACTTTATCGAAGACAGTGATATAACATTTATAATAAATAAAAATTAGGATCACACCTGAGTCCTCTGTGCCCACATGTGTCCACAATTACAGGATTAAGGGCTATAAAGGGAATACGGTTTGAGGGCTACTATTTTTGTTGAAACTACATTTATTTCATAACACAAAATCCTTTGTAACACTAAAATCTTTACTGTCACTTGTGATCTATTTAATGTGTCCCTCATTTCCTACACAAAAAATCTTTTAAATTGTACATTTTATACAAATATGAAGCAGCGACTGTTTTCAGCACTGATAATAATCAAACATGCATCAGATCCTCATATTAGAGTGACTTCTGAAGGATCATGGATGGATGGATGGATGGATGGATGGATGGATGGATGGATGGATGGATGGATGGATGGATGGATGGATGGATGGGTGGATGGGTCAGACGTGATGGTGCTGCTTGTGTGCAGGGCCGTACGGGGAGCGTGACGAGCAGCAGGTGTTCATCCAGCGTGTGGTTCCTGACACGGATAAACTCTACGTAAGGCTCTCCTCCAATGGGAAGAGGTCAGTTTAATAAAGCCACCGTTAAACTGTCTGCATGTTACACAAAATACACTTCCAACTAGGGCTGTCATATTTATCAACGCGTGTGGGAGGTGCTAAACACGATCTCTCTTCTGAAGGGTGTGTGAGGTGCGCTCAGTCGACGGCACGTCCATCACGGCGTTCGTGGTCCACGAGTGTGAGGGGTCGAGTCGCATCGGCTCCAGGCCGCGCCGCTATCTCTTCAGCGGACACAGCAACGGCAGCATCCAGATGTGGGACCTCACCACGGCCATGGAGATCGCAGGGAAAGTGGATATCAAAGGTGAGCATGGCAGCATTGGTGAATGTGAAATGTGTGTGTGATGTAATCATGTGTGTGTGTCTGTGTGTTCAAGCTCTGGGCGGTCCCACTGAAGAGGAGCTTCTGGAGCTTCTGGATCAGTGTGATCTGGCTCTGACCCGAACACCCGACATGAGTCCTGCGGCCTCTCTTACACACTCCTCTCGCAACTCTATGTGCAGGTACACACACACACACACCGTCCTTTCTCCTCTCTCTGGTCCGACACCCTCAAACAAAACTCTAGAGCCCCACCGATAAAGGATTTTGAAGGCCGATACAAATATTTTTGGGTTTTAAAATCCGATATTCTGATATATCAGCCGATTTATATATATATATATATATATTATTAAATATTGTTGGATTTCACACACGTGTAAAAGAAAAGCTAACTTTTTTGCACAAGATACGTTGATACAATTATTCCTTACTTTTTATTTACTTAGTCTTAAAGGAGTAGTTAACTTTTAAAAAAAAACTTTGGCTGATAATTTGGACCTTGAACCGTTTGGTCCCCATTGAAATCCATTATATGGAGAAAAATCCTGGAATGTTTTCATCAAGAACCTTAATTTCTTTTCGACTGAAGAAAGAAAGACATGGACATCTTGGATGACATGGGGGTGAGTAAATTATCAGCAAAAGTTTTTTTTAAAAAGTGAGCTACTTAACTACTTTAAATGTACCTTCGTAATCCAGACGACTAGATAAATAGTCCCGCCTCTAAAATGTCAGTTTGAACACTTTACTCCGAGTGAAGGTCTAATATTGAGCTTGTATTGTCCTGTACGTGACATTATGTGCTGATTTGTCCCTTCCTTGTGTGTGTCCCCACAGTCTCCAGTCTCAGTTAAGTGAAAGCACTCGCGCTGCCGGTGGTTTCCGGGCCCCGATTCCTCTTTCTGGGAGTCTTCCTCGTCAGGTCCCTCTGGTTCCCTTCAGTAAACCTCACCTCGGCCTCAGCCAGTCCTCTCTGGCCAGCAGCGCCAGCAGCAGCCCTCATCCGGGCCGGGACCGGGACGGCCTCGGGGCCATCCGGAGGGGCAGCTTCGTGGAGCGCTGTCAGGAACGAGCCAAGTGCTCGGACGTGGGCGGCCTGGACCCGGGGAGGCGGAGCTTAGCCGTGTGCAGCGAGCTCGAGGCTCGACTCGGACTCAGAATGCCATCATCGTTCTCGCCATGTTTATCATCATCAATAACACCAGCATCAGCACCATCCGTGAGAAGACCAGCTCCTGCAGCGCCAAACGCTTCTCCTTCACCCCTCAGTCCAGTCAGATCGCAAACGCCCACCTCTCCCAGACGACCTCTGACCTCTCCGACCAGCGAGAGCCCGTCCAATGAGAGCGCACCTGGGCCGGAAAGCCCCGCCTCTCCTCCTTCCACCAGTCCTAAACCTCATATGAATGAGACCAGCTTCTGAGAGGGAATTCAGTAAGAGATGTATCACAGGGTGCCTTATAATATTTTGAGGTATGAGATTATGGATATCGCATGCAAATGAGGTAAATATTCGCATTCCAGAACTTTTTCTTTTAAACACAAAATATATGGAAGTGATTTACACTTACTCCTGACACGTTTTGGGCATGTTAGTGTGAAGGCAGGATTGGTAAATCATGTTATACAAAAATGGACTAGCTTTAAATCTGAGGGGTTTTGCGCGATTATATACTTGCCAAGTTTAATACGTGAAGACAACAGAAAACCACTGAAACGGATGAACACTGGCTCTGTAGCTCTCAAAGCATTGACCTTTGAGCATCAGCAACACTGGCTCAACCAATCGAGTGAGTTTGGGGGCGTGGCTGTGTGTTTAACCAACCAGTGGCAGATTAGGGGTGTGTCTATTCAGCTACTCAGAGTTATTGATTACTTTTAGCTTCTTAAGGCTTTGTCGTTTAGTACATCATCCTGGTAAGTTGAGCACTGGTTAATATTACTGCAAATATGTGTGTGAGCATTGTTCAGATTAACAGGGTTATGCAATTGTGATATCTATATAGAGCCGGGTAGGGATATATATATATATATATATATATAGGTAGCAAGTAAGATGTACAAAACATAGAATTTAAATGAATACTTGTTTTATGTAATATTTACTCAAAATTCACTCAGAATAGGTTATCTGTAAATTAAAAAAAAGTCCCACTGGTCAAATTTGGAACAGAAACAATATTGTCTAATGACGATAATCGTGAAGTATCAAACAATTTGTTCATGTCTGGAATAAGCAGTTCTTCTAAAAAAAAAAAGATAAAAAAAAGAAAATATATATACATATTTATTTGAATATGTTAAAACGATGATAACACTTTCCAATAAGGTTTCATTTGTTAACTAACGAACAGTGAACAAAACATTTGTACAGTATTTATTAATCTTTTTTTAGTTCATAAAAATACAGCTGTTCATGTTCGTTTACCGTGCATTGACTAATGTTAACAAATACAACTTTTGTTTTTAATAATGTATTAGTAAATGTTGAAATCAACATTAATTTATATTTATAAATGCGGTAGAAGTGTTGTTCATTCTTAATTAATTAGTGAACAAATGAAACCATATTGTAAAGTGTAACCAGAAGAAAATGCATTTATGTTAATAACTTACAAAACCATTTGTAAGCCAGTGTAGATGTGAGTTAATGAAGACAGTAATGGTGTAGATGCTTGGAGTGAGCTGCTGTGTTACATACAACACAATATGTATTCAGCAAACATTCAATGCAATTTCCACCAATCCAACACAGCCTCCAGTTGATCTGGCAGTGTGTGTTACCCCTCATTAAATACTCCTTAAAGTCGGCTTGAATTTGGTTGTGGCCGAATATGAACCCCAACATGCAGAAAGCTGCATTCCTGAATGTTCAGTGTTAATATTATCAGATTTTTTATTGATAAAAACCTCAGTATTTTACCCCATTTATGGTAATGCTTGAAAATGTGGTATCTATACCAGATATAATCCTGTTATAGTCGTCATCCCTAAATGTAAACTCAGTGGTGATGATTGTAATGACACTCGGACGAATCTTGTGTTGAACATGAACCATTTGATAAGTTATTACTTTTTTTTTACTGTATTCCTCCTCGAACACTGAATAAAACGTTATTGTATGTAAATGCATTCATTCGGTCATCAATATCAGGAAAAAAACAACACTCTTGAAAATTCCCCAAAAATAATTTATTTTCATATAAATAACAGCAGATGTTACTCGTAATAAATTAGACAATAAATACATAGGCTCCATAGCTTGACTGCAGACTATATGTGTTACTGTGATAGTTTATGATGCTGATCGCTGGAACTGTTATGCGGAAACTGTTATGCGTCTTCGATATTAACCAAATTCCCAAGTCTAGACTGAAAAAAACCTACAGAATTATATAAAAAAAGAAAATTATTGATATTTTGTAAAAAGCTAACAAAAAACCCTGCAACAATTGTGTCATCTAAATCGCCAACACCTTATAAAACAATAATCTCCATTAATTTCATATCAAATAAATAGTAAAAGATTGTGCTTCAGCGAGACAGAGAGAGATATTAACCTCTCGTCTTCAAGTGCAGTTTAGCTGCCAAACTCCGAAGAGCTGCTTTTGTGTGTTAAACGTGACCTCTGACCCCTGTGTGACCCAGAGCCTCGTCAGGGGCGCTGCTAATGTGAAGGGAGGGAGTTAGGATTATTATTCTAAGGGCCCATGCACTTTTAGGCCCTCGGAGATCGATATTAGGCGCGTTTCCACCGAAATTACCCAAAACAATTTGTCTCAGGAACTTTTTGTTACCTCAGACCTGTTGTCGCGAAATACATTAGTTTGGTGACAGAACTTTACAGTTCCCTCTGGATTTCATTCTCTTAATATAAGTTTAATAAAGCGTGAAGGTCGTCGTCGGTTCATATGTCGTATTATTTAAACTCCATTGTTGATTCGAATAGCAAACAACGGTTATATTGCACGCACCGCGACAGATAACAACGCTGCGTGGAGTCAACCAATCAAAATGCGGGATTAACTCGACCGACCAATCAGCATGTTCAGCGCTCAAGTCCCACCCGTTAGAGTTCTTTTTTTTAAATGTAGTATTACGCTATCGGCGGCGCGCTTGGCTCAACAGTCCACAGTGAGTGTGCGAGTCTAGATGTTGGCGTCCAGCATCTCCAGGAAGAGTTTGTGCATGGGCACGCGTCCCTGCGCGTGTATCCGGCTGAAGCAGCGCACGGCCCGGTGTGCCGTCTGTCGGAGCAGCGGCAGCGTCATGAGGAGTCTCCCGGCCCGGTGCGGCTCTGCCGGTCTCTGCGCGCTCTCGTACTCCTGAAGGGCCTCGTGGAGCCCGTCCTGGAAGCACTGCACTGCGTCTGCGCACTCTACGTTCTCTGCGTCTGGAAGAAAACCATCGGCAAGGTCATTTACCACATCCGATTGAGTGTTAAACACTCTATTGTGTTTGTCTAAAACTGCGCCGACTCCCATTGTTGATGTTTAATGGACTAACGCTTGAGCACAATAGTTTTCCCAGTCACTCACATCTATTTGGAAAACCATCGGCAATGACATCCGATTGAGTGTTAAAGTCAAGTCACATTTATTTATAAACCGTTTTTCCCCCAATACAGATTGTTTTAAAGCAGCTTTACAGAAATAACAGGGAAATAATGCGACAAAGTTTGTTTCTAGAATAATAGCGCCACAGTCCACCTTAAAGGAGTAGTTCACTTTTAAAAGAACTTGTGTTGATAATTTACTCACCCCTATGTTTTCCAAGATGTCCGTCTTTCTTTCTTCAGTCGAAAAGAAATTAAGGTTTTTGGTGAAAACATTCCAGGATTTTCTCCATATAATGGACTTCAATGGGAACCAAACGGTTCAAGGTCCAAAAGACAGTTTCAGTGCAAACTGTTCAAAGGGCTCATTTAATAAATAAATAGCAAAGTTTAAGTTTTATAAGCTCAAATGGTCGCCTTGCTCTGTTCTGCGATGAGCAATCGTGACTCTCCTGTTCGAACTCGTTCATCAAAATCAACAAATCTTTTTCCGAGTCAATTCGTTCGTTGAATAAACCAAATAACTCGGAAAAAGATGGCTACATCTACTAAGGGATCATGTCATTAAAGAGAAACAAACGTCAGCAAATAAAAACCAACTATACAAATTTAATAATATTTTCAGTCCACTGCTCTCATCTCTAAATATAGATTAAAATTAGCAAGGGAGTTGATGCCTCAACCTTAGAATGTATAGAATGAATTAATAATAAGGATATTCACTATGCTTAAATACAAACTATCCCTATAATAAATAAGTTAAGTAATAAATCTAAATATGTGTATATAAATGTATGTGTGTATGTATATATATATATAAGTGTGTGTATATGCAGTATATCATAGTATGATAAGTTATACTCTTCAGCTCATGTTAAAAATTAACTTTATATTATTATTATTATTATTATTATATTCATTTACTTGATATTATTGATTTGCTTAAGTAATATTATTGTTATTATTGTTTTTTTTAATTTTCATTATAATTATGTAGTAGGCATCTTATTATTATTATTATTATTATTATTATGTAGTAGGGTGGTAGGCATGGTGGTATTGATGATATTTTAAAACCATTTATATTCCTTGTAAATATTAAATACCTGGGTTAGGCAGCTGCTTTGGGTGCTGTTGGTGCGTGCGACTGGCACGTCCTGTCGACATGGTCGGTATTAGTATGCCCACACCCCCAATCCCCTTTCGCCATGCACATAAATAAGGTGGTCGGATATCTGAGCTGGATGTGGTGTAACTGGTTAGGGAGCTAGCCGGTGCACACCAGGGTCTAAGCCACAGATCACCAAAAGAAAACAACCGAACTGGACTTATGTACTGTCAGGTCGCGACCAGACTAGGGCAGCTTGGTCTGGTGGTGCCTGGACTTATGTACTCTCAGGTCGCGACCAGACTAGGGGAGCTTGGTCTGGTGGTGCCAGGACTTATGTACTCTCAGGTCGCGACCAGACTAGGGGAGCTTGGTTTGGTGGTGCCTGGACTTATGTACTGTCAGGTCGCGATCAGACTAGGGGAGCTTGGTCTGGTGGTGCCAGGACTTATGTACTCTCAGGTCGCGACCAGACTAGGGGAGCTTGGTTTGGTGGTGCCAGGACTTATGTACTGTCAGGTCGCGACCAGACTAGGGGAGCTTGGTTTGGTGGTGCCAGGACTTATGTACTGTCAGGTCGTGATCAGACTAGGGGAGCTTGGTCTGGTGGTGCCAGGACTTATGTACTCTCAGGTCGCGACCAGACTAGGGGAGCTTGGTTTGGTGGTGCCTGGACTTATGTACTCTCAGGTCGCGACCAGACTAGGGGAGCTTGGTCTGGTGGTGCCTGGACTTATGTACTGTCAGGTCGCGGGGGGGGGGGGGGGTTATTTACCGATCTATATGTATTATTATAATTACTATTATCATTATCACAACTATACTACCACTCTTACTACATCTACTATTATCATGAATACTGTTAGTTGCCACTGTTACCACTACTATCACTACTATTCTTATCTGTTATAATTATTATTATTAATACAAATACTGCCTCTACTTCTACTACAATTCTATCACAACTACCAGGAATATCTCAATATTACTTCAATTTAAATCTCTTAAATATCCCATTGCTTAAAACATAACAATATACTTGCATACATGTTTTTGTCTTTGTTTTTCTTTTCCTTTTCTTATTTATTTTTTATTTATTTATTTTTGTTCAATTTTCTTTTGCTTACTTTTGTCCTGCCTACCTTGTATGTATTCCATGTACGTCCTTCTCTCTTTTGTATGTATACATAATTCACTGATCTCTTATTTTTGTAATGTTTTGTTAACTTGCAATTAAAAAAAGAAGGAAAAAGATTCGTTCATTTTGATAAACGAGTTCGAACAGGAGAGTCACGAACGCGCATCACAAAACAGAGCAAGGCGAGCATTAGAGATTATAAAACTTAAACTTTGTTATTTATTTATTAACTGAGCGATCATTTCGCTTGATTAAACCCTTATGCATCCATTTAAAGCCCATTGAAGAGTTTGCAGTCTGCACTGAAACTGTCTTTTGGACCTTGAACCGTTTGGTTCCCATTGAAGTCCATTATATGGAGAAAATCCTGGAATGTTTTCATCAAAAACCTTAATTTCTTTTCGACTGAAGAAAGAATGACGTGGACATCTTGGATGACATGGGGGTGAGTAAATTATCAGCAATTTTTTTTTTAAATGTGAACTACTCTTCAAGTAAGTTCAGTGATGATTCATTTTTGTTGTATAAAGTTATGAATTTAGTTCATTTATGTGTATGTAGCCACTCTGGAGAAAACCGTGATGTCATCGTCCAGCTCAGTTCAGTTCTCATATAATGGTGTTAATGCGGACAGATCAATTATATTGTTGAAAATTAAAATAAATGTCCCCAACTAAGCAAGCCATAGGCAACAGTGGCAAGGAACCAAAACTCAATCAGTGACAGAGTGGAGAAGTACGAACGGCTCTATGATTATGATTCAGCCAGCATTACAGGTCAGAGGAATATTTCCAGTTCAGAATATTTTCCAGTTCCATCTGGTTGAAGGTCGGAGTGTGGAGACGAGTTTGTTGAGGATCAGTGCCGATGGCCGACACACTGTTGTGTTTGCTTAAAACTGCAGCGACTCCTATTGTTGATGCTTAATGGACTAGAGCAGATCTATTTGGTGTACGCTCTTCAGATCTTTCTGTGTCGAGAGCAAAAACAATAGTTTTCCCAGTGTTGTCTGACTGGAATCTGCCCTGTGGTCAGATGCAAGCTGGGAGACACGGCTAATGGTTTATTGATCTGTGCTCTGGACTGCTAGATCCCTATTGATTGTTTTTGAGTCTGAGACTGAAAATGGGAACTATGTGAAGTAGAATGAATTGTTATCATGCAAACCAGATATAGAGAGTTTAAGAAATCCCCGGACGCCTCTTAACGTAAACGTATATAAACCACCATAAACCATAAACGTATATAAACCACTCAATTAATTAAAACACAACTTCTTCGTACAGTGAAACTTCTGACATGCTGAATTTATATAATCATGTACCTTATAAACGTATAACCTTTCGATCTAAAGACTTGCTTCAGTGTTTGAAATGGTTTTGTAAAATAATGTTATTATAACGATTCTCTGAAAATATATAATAAATATATAAATATATTTATATTATGTATAAATATTATTTATTTTTTTCTATAATTTTAAGTTTACAGTTTTAGTAACCAAACTCCATCGCACAGTTTTAGTCATTATCTATAATTGAAGAGTTCAGATGCAAAAGCCTCTAAATGCCATTTGAAATTTTCTTCTAAAATGATCATTTTTATCAAGCTTGTATATTTAAGTTCAGTAATTTCACTTAAATGGCAAAGAAGATTACCTATTAATTGTCATTTAAGTGAAATTACTGAACTTCAATATACAAGCTTGATAAAAATGATCGTTTTAGAAGAAAATTTCAAATGGCATTTAGAGGCTTTTGCATCTGAACTCTTCAATTATATATATATATATATATATATTGATCAAATTTGAATATGAATTTATATATATATATATATATATATATATATATATATAATATATACGCGATTAATCGTTTTGACAGCCCTAATATATATATATATATATATATATATATATATATATATATATATATATATATATTATAAGTATATTTATATTAAATATATACATATATTTATATTATGTATAAATATAATATTTTTTTCTATAATTTTAAGTTTACCGTTTGTCATTATCTATAATTAGAAAATTAGCTTTGTATAATAATGTACAATTATAATAATGCATTTCTGTTCATATATATATATATATATATATATATATATATGTTTCTATTATTTATATATATATATATATATATATATATATATATATATATATAATTTTGATCAAATTTGAATATGAATTTATATATATATATATATATATATATATATATGTATGTATGTATGTACAGTATATATATATATATATATATATATATATATATATATAATGTAAATTTTTTTTTATTATTATTTAGCTTAACCCAAAAATAGCCTTTACATAGGAGCATCTGTTCATATGTATACCTGAGTTGGCTAGAGCCATGGCTTTGAGCGTGAGCATCTCCTCCTGGCTCAGGCTCATCTGCTGGTATCTGACGGCCAGGTGTCGGAGAGCCGTGTAGAGGTCCGGCAGTCCCACGGCTCGGCTCTGGCTCTCGCTCAGGCGCAGGTTCTCCGCAAACTGAAGCTCGTCGGGTGAGGCCTGAGATCTCCACACCACGTTCAGGACCAGCGTCTCCATCCAGCCGCTCTGGAGCAAAGCCATCTGATCCACCAGAGACAGGCCAGAGAATCCTGACGCAGAGAGGTATGTTTAAAGGGATATATCAGGGCTGGCAAAGACCATTCGGTAACGCTTCCTTTTACAGTCCAGTTACCCATGTAAATACTAAGTACTTATTTTAGTAACTAAAACTACTGGGTAATAACTAGTACTAACCCTGAACCTACCCCTAAACCTAACCCTGTTCCATGTAGGCTACTTACCTTATTTAAGCTAGTACTTTCTAGGTAAGTTCACTGTAAGTACACTGTAAGTACTGTACTGTAAAATGAAGCGTTACCGATAATTCAAGCACTACTTTCTTGGTTTTGAAGGTCTACAATCAGAGGTCTCACTTGTTAAATGATACCTTTGTTATCGTTCAAATTCTTAAAAAAGGCAAATGGATCACTAAAAATAAACAAAATGGTACATGAAAAAAGATATCACAATTACTTACAATAAGATAAATTTTCACTTTATATATATATTTTTTTTATAATTCATGCACTTTTAATAAATATGAATGTTTTCAAGGGTTTTCCAAGACTTAAATTTCAAAAAGTCAAATTTAAGCACTCTGTAAAAAAATTAGTCCTTTAAAAAAATAGTAAACTACCGGCAGCTGTGGTTGCCAGCATCATACGGTGTGTTACAGTTTTTGTGTTAGAGCATATAGCTGTTAAATTAAAGTTTTATACTGTAGCTGACAATGCGGTATTTAGCTGTTAATTTAAAAAACATAACACCGTATTTTTACAGTATGACACTGGCAACCACAGCTGCTTAACAGCTGTTTTTTTTTACCGGATTATTATTTTTTTACAGTGTAATGCTCTTTTCACAAGATGTAAAATACATTCCTGATATCCCCAGAGTGTGTATGTGAACTTTTACCTCAAAATACCCCACAGATATTTTATAAAGCATGTTTAAGTTGTCACTTTTTGAGGGTTAGCAAAAACGGCCCTTTTTATGCAAATGCTTGCTACTCCCGCCAAAATGGGCGGAGCTTTAAGAGCTCGTGCGTATTTGTGTTAGCAGCTGCGATTAATTTACCTCACGCAGACAAACATTAATATGTCAGAAACTGTTCTGCCTTTTATATTTAAACCGGAGTCAGTCAAAGATGGAGAGACTCAAGAAGAAGTGACAACATCTCTGAATGGTTAGTAGATGAATTTATGTGGATGATGTGGAGTTAACTATCTTAAAATTAGCGTATTCTGTCGTGTAATCTATACATAGCTCGTATAGGAACTGTTGTGTATGGAAGCTTGTTTTCGCCACTGAATAAAAAATAAATAAATAATTGTGACTTTTTATCTCACAATTCTGACTTTTTTTCTCACAATTGCGAGTTTATATCTCGCAATTCTGACTTTATTTCTCAGAATTGCAAGTTATAAAGTCAGAATTGCGTGATATAAAGTCCCAATTCTGAGAAAAAAAGACAGAAGTGCGACTTTTTATCTCACAATTCTGACTTTTTTCCTCACAATTGCGAGTTTACATCTCGCAATTCTGACTTTCTAACACATGATTGCGAGTTTATATGTCGAAATTCTGACATCTTTTCTCAGAATTGTGAGATATAAACTCGCAATTGCGACTTATCAGGCCAATTCTAAGGGGTAAAAAAAATACTAGTTTAAATCTCACAATTCTGACTTTATATCACGCAATTGCGACTTTGTATCAAGGAATTCTGACTTTATAACTCGCAATTCTGACTTTATAACACGCAATTGCGACTTTATATCTCGCAATTCTGTCTTTATAACTCGCAATTCGGACTTTTTAAGTCACAATTCTGACTTTATATCTCGCAATTCTGAGAAATAATGTCAGAATTGCGAGAAGTAAACTCGCAGTTGTGAGAAAAAAAGTCAGAATTGTGAGATAAAAAGTCGCAATTACCTTTTATATTTTTCATTCTATGGCGGAAACAAGCTTCCATACTCATTAGACAACAATGTTGTGTATTACCAGCTGTTTGTTGTAACTTAGTCCTCAAAAAAACGATTTCTTTAAAAGCAAATATCTCCCTTTGCTTTGAACTTGGAGCGTTGTAACTTTGTATATGTTGTTTATGCCCAAACAGCAACATTACACACTAACTAAAGTGAATCATAATTGACCACCCCTTGTACGAACCCTCATATATTGAGCACAGAAACATCTAAATGTATACCTGGGATGTGTTTCGCCCAGCCAATCATAACCAGGAGCTCCCTGTTTAAAAGGTCACATAAGGTCATCAGTGTTTTAAGGTCACTGTCAGGGGTCGCGGGGTCAGGAGTGGCTCGCAGAGGAGCCGGTTCACACACCAGCAGCTGAGAGATCACCTTGTTTCCTGGATAGGAAAAGATGATGCTTTATTGATGAAGTTAAACCCTTAATCAGGTTAAATCCTCAACCACACATAATCCAGTGACGACACTGTGTCTGATACTCAGAGTTATGCTCAGTCCCTCGCTCTTTTTGTTCATATTAAAGATCTACAAGTGGTTAGCAAAGGCTGTTGTAATGAATGTTGTGTGGTGAGACTCACTGATTGGTTTGCTTGGATGTGTGTAAGGTGTTTTGGTGAAGAGAGAGAGTGCCGAGTCGGCTCTGCGCTTGTACTTCTGCCGGCCTCCTCTGACGCGGTCCATGCGCACACCTGGACAGGTAAGGGGAAATCAACTCCTTATTTTTTTGAAATTGGCACAAAATATCTGTAATAAAAATGAAAGTTGCTGCGATCGGGGAAGAAACTGCATGATATTGCGATAAAGCTGTCTTGATGTCTTATGTTTGGATGCGTGTTTGGGAACACACTTGTGTGAGACGCTTCTGAGAGGGAATCAAACCAAATCCTTCTTTCAATCAATTTTAGACTTTATATGTCACAATTCTGACTTTATATCTCGCAATTCTGACTTTATATCACACAAATTCTAACTTTATATTACGCAATTATGACTTTATCTCGCAATTCTGACTTTATATCTCGCAATTATGACTTTATCTCGCAATTCTGACTATATTTCGCAATTCTGACTTTATATCTCGCAATTATGACTATCTCGCAATTCTGACTATATCTCGCAATTCTGACTATCACGCAATTCTGACTTTATATCTCACAAATTCTGACTTTATATCTCGCAATTCTGACTTTATATCTCGCAATTATGACTTTATCTCGCAATTCTGACTTTATATCTCGCAATTCTGACTATCATGCAATTCTGACTTTATATCTCGCAATTCTGACTTTATATCTCGCAATTATGACTTTATATCTCACAATTCTGACTTTATATTATGCAATTCTGACTTTATATCTCACAAATTCTGACTTTATATCTCGCAATTATGACTTTATCTCGCAATTCTGACTTTTTATCTCGCAATTCTGACTTTATATCTCGCAATTCTGACTTTATATCTCGCAATTATGACTATCTCGCAATTCTGACTATATCTCGCAATTCTGACTATCACGCAATTCTGACTTTATATCTCACAAATTCTGACTTTATATCTCGCAATTCTGACTTTATATCGCAATTATGACTTTATCTCGCAATTCTGACTTTATATCTCGCAATTCTGACTTTATATCTCGCAATTCTGACTATATCTCGCAATTCTGACTTCATATCTCGCAATTCTGACTATATCTCGCAATTCTGACTTTATATCTCACAATTCTGACTTTATATCTCACAATTGCAAGATATAAAGTCAGAATTGCATGATATAAAGTTGTAATTGCGAGATGTTAACTCGCAATTGTGATTTAAAAAGTCAGAATTACCTTCTCTATGTTTCATTCTGTGACGAAAAGAAGCCTCCATAGATGCTTTATTACATAAAATGAATAATAAATATTTAAGATTGCAGATATAAGCAGTGACATTTTATTTATCGACAACTGCATTAGTTAACATGAAATAACAATGCAAATAACTTGTTAAATCTTAGTTAACGTCAACATTTATTTATTAATCAAATCCAAAGTCGCATCTGTTAATATTATTTAATGGACCGGAGCTAACGTGAACAAACAAATCAACAGCTGTATTTAAATTACCAACGTGAATAATTAATAAATACAGTAACAAATGCAGATAATGGAGGCTTAACGTAAAATGTACGATAGATGCTAATATTTTTAGAGATATCGCATAACAAAATTAGCTTTTCCGCTAGTGTGGAATACAGTTTATGGGCACAGGTTATTTACACTCATGCAAAACAAACCTCTCAAGCTAAAATAGAAGTCATAGCATTGTTGAAATGTAAAAGTGTGATGTTAGAGAGGAACTGACCCTCTCTCATCATGCCGGCGCGCAGGCACTTCTGGAAACGACAGGCTTGGCAAGACTTCCTCCGTCTCTTGGTGATCTCGCAGTCGTTCACCACAGGACAACTGTACTCGATGTTTCCTGAAACACCAACAGACCCAACTCTAGTTATATCCCGCGTAGATTGAGATTGAGATGCTATTTATATATTTGTTTAATCAAACATGAAGACCATTTGTTCCACGCTTCACAAGCTGAGCTTTCACACAGAAATCCATAGGAGTCCAGACAGAGTTCAAATATTGATTTAGCACTGCCTCATAATTTAATAATCATAGCAAGAAGTAGAAAGTTTGTGTTTTCCCAGAGGCGAGTGTATTGACGACTGTTCGACACACATTAATGCCCAGAGAAGCAAATCCTGGAAATTTCCACAGTTAAGTATGATCGATAGATGTGTGTAAAACACTGACAAGACTCTGTGTGAGTCCAGCATCCATTATGTGATTGAACACTTTATCAATATATTGATATGTTAACACACACACACACCGCTTACACTTGTACTCTGTCTGCCCAAGGCCAAAGCCAATACAAATCATCCATCTGTCAGAAACATAATTATATATATAAAAGTTTGGAAACATTTTAATGTTTTTGAAAGAAGTGTCTTATGCTCATCAAACCTGCATTTATTTGATCAAAAATACACAAAAACAGTGATATTATTTTACATTTATACAATTATAAAATTAATTTAAAAATTAAAAAAAATATAAATTATTTAAAATATTGGTTTTCTAATTGAATATAGTTTAAAATACAATTTTTTCCTCATCATTACTCCAGTCTTCAGTGTCACATGATCCTTCAGAAATTACTCCAATATGATGAATTATTATCAATGTTGGACACAGCTACATAATATATATTTTTTATAACCTGCGATACTTTTTTCTGGATTCTTTGATCAATATTTCTAGCCTTATTTAAAATAGAAATATTTTGTAACAACATACACGAATGTTCAAAAGTTTGTGATCAGTCATTTTTTTCTTTCTTTTTTGATAAAATTAATACTTTTATTCAGCAAGGATGTGTTAAATTGATTAAAAGTGATAGTAAAGATTTATATTGTTAGACATATATATTTCATACATAAATGTTCAAAAGATGTATAGATAATATCCTTGCCTTTATTCTATTTATAAAAAATATATGTTTAACAATAACTTTTTTATATATTTTATAAATAATATATAAAATAATTGGCAACAGTTCTATCTTTACAGTACCTCATCGAATACCATTTTACTTTGTATTATTTGGTTAGACTTTATTTTATGGTGTCCGTGTTAGTGTATTATGCATTAAAGTACTGAGTAATAATAATTAGCTACATGTACTAAAGAGTAGGGTTATGTTTTAGGGTTAGTAGTGTGTAAGTATGCATACATTATAGTTATTACTACAGTAACTACAAGTAACAAAATTGTAAAATATAGTGAACCTTATTTAAAACCCCCAAAATAACCCAAAGCATGTCAAATGTATTGAGCTGGGCTTCTGAAGTGCTTTGATTAAAACAGCACACACTGAGTCTTCACACACAAATCAATGTCAGACAGATAGTTAGCTCGTGTAATATTGATCATTGCATGCATTCATTAACAGCATAAGCCCCTCTCTCACACACTCCAACACTCATTTTCATTATTAAGTTACTAATTAGCATTATGCATTGTCATATATGTTCATAAAAAATAGTTTCATGATTTGTAATCACATTTTTTTCTTTTGTCAAATCAACTTAAATATTTTATGAAGTTCATATAACATAATATTTTGAGTTTCTGGTGATTAAATCAATCTCCTTCATTGTATTAACTCAATTTTTACATTTCAATGAACTTCAATTTTTTAGGCAACCAGGTTACTTCATTTTTTTTTAGGTTAAACCAACAATATTTGTTTTGTGAATATAGTAACACTTTATTTTACAGTGTCATACATGTAGTTACTATAACTATATATTATACACAATAGCATTCAACTCACCCTGATCCAAACCATAACCCTATAGTAAGTACATAGTTAATTAGTAGTACTTAAAGGAGTAGTTCACTTTAAAAAAAAAACTTTTGCTGATAATTTACTCACCCCCATGTCATCAAATATGTCCATGTCTTTCTTTCTTCAGTCGAAAAGAAATTAAGGTTTTTGATGAAAACATTCCAGGATTTTTCTCCATATAATGGACTTCAATGGGAACCAAACGGTCCAAAGACTCGTTTATCAAAATGAACAAATCTTTTTTCATGTCATTTGGTTCATTCAACGAACGAATTGAATGAGTCGACTCGGGAAAAGATTCGTTCATTTTGATGAACGACTTCAAACAGGAGAGTCACGAACGCGATCACAGAACAGAGCAAGGTGAGCTTATAAAACTTAAACTTTTTTTATTATTAAATGAGCGATCGTTTCGCTTGATAAGACCCTGTTTCATCGTCTGGAATCGTTTAAAGCCCTTTGAACAGTTTGCACTGAAACTGTCTTTTGGACCTTGAACCGTTTGGTCCCCATTGAAGTCCATTATATGGAGAAAAATCCTGGAATATTTTAGTCAAAAACCTTAATTTCTTTTCGTCTGAAGAAAGAAAGACATGGACATCTTGGATGACATGGGGGTGAGTAAATTATCAGCAAAAGTTTTCTTTTTTTTAAAGATTTTTTGAAGTTTTTTAAGGTTTTTTTTTTACACTTAAGCGACATCATGTTCTTACTATAGGGTTAGGGTTTGGTTGAGTGTTAGTTGCATGTAATTTAGTGTCATTACTATGGTAAATATGTAACAAGTGTAACCACTTTTTGTGTTTTTGTGGGTGCAGTGCTTACCTTGAATGGTTCTTTTGAAGAAGGCCTTGCACGCCTCACAGGACGCGACGCCGTAGTGGTACCCGGACGCGAAGTCTCCGCACACCAGACACAGGCGCTTGGGCCCGGGGTTCAGCGAGGGGATGAAGTCGCTGAGGAGAGACTCCGTGTGTCCCGTCGGGTGGAAGAGCGCCGGGGCGCTGGTGCTGGAGATGGAGCTGGAGCTCACCGGCGAGTCCGGGTTCAGAGACGGGTTTCGGGAGAACACGCTGTATCCGCTGCTGTCCGACGCGCTCCCGGGGCTGACCAGGCCGAACGACGGGCTCAGCGGGTCGGCTTTGAGCGCCGCGTCGGTCGGGGACGGCGGGTCATCCGAGGTGGACGGGTCCAGAAGGCTGATGAGGATTGAAACGGTTAGTTCGTCACTACATTTATGCTGAACTAAGAGCTTTAACATATTGGTAACGCTTTATGTCCTTGTTGCATAAAAATGAATATGCTTTATCTAATCAAAAAAATTGTGGCAACAGATTACAAGCAATATTATTAAACAAATTGAACAAATTAGAATTGAGTGATAATTTACCAAATTAATTCCTTAAAAGTTAACCATTTAAAATGAGTAAAACTTACAACAACAACCAAAAAAAGCGTAAATTGAAGTCACCATTATGGTGATCGGTGTTTGTTTTAGGTTTGTTTTAAAATTTTCTCCTTCAGTGATTCTGCTTGTTAACATCGGGTGTCTTCAATGTTGGCAATATAAAATAAAGAGTTCTTAATTAATATTTTTGTTAAATTTTTTTGCTGTAAACTTTACTCATTTTTAAGGTTAACTTTTAAGGAATAATTATTACTCAATTCTAATTTGTTCAATTTGCTTGTAATCTGTTGCCACAATTCTATTGATTAGATATTGAATATTTATTTTTACAGTGTGCTATATTAATAACGGTGACACTTTATTTTAAGGTGTCATTGTTGCAGTGTAATTATGTATTTAAGCAACTACATGTACTTACTATAGGGTTAGTTAGTTAATTGACATGCATAGTTTACTGTTATTGCTATGGTAAGTACATGTAACACATGTAACAAGGACACTGAAATAAAATGTTACCATAATAACTATAAATTATACATAATTACATGCAACTAACCATAACCCTATTGTAAGTACACTGACTTTATTAATATTACTCAGTACTCAAATGTGTAATTACAGTGTAACTATTAAAAGGTGTTCAAGTTACAGTGTGATTATGGATTTAAGGACTGCATATTAATAATTTGGTTTAGAGTTAATTGTATGTAATTATGCATCCTACAGTAACGACATTAAATGTGTCACAAGGACACTATAAAATAGTTTTGCAATAAAAAGTGTAACCAAAATATTTTGATTATTATGATACACTGTTGTATTATGATATATATAGCTAGCAAAACTAAATCATGCCAAAACATGCATAAAGGATACATAAATTCTAATCAAAATCATTAGAAATTAATTATTGCACAGCTAACGAACATTATCATGCCAGTGAAGATACATTTAAGAATTGTCATAAGCATTGCATAGTGATTGTATGATAAAAATGAAGGACAATTTACATATGAAGAGTTCAGATGCAAAAGCCTCTAAGTGCCATTTGAAATTTTCTTCTAAAATGATCATTTTTATCAAGCTTGTATATTTAAGTTCAGTAATTTCACTTAAATGGCATTGAAGATTACCTATTAATTGTCATTTAAGTGAAATTACTGAACTTAAATATACAAATTTGATAAAAATGATCATTTTAGAAGAAAATTTCAAATGGCATTTAGAGGCTTTTGCATCTGAACTCTTCATATGTATATTACATATGTGCCCGTCAAAAAAAAAAATCAAATTATGCTGAATTTATGATGACAGATAGAAGCATTATTAGTGTTTCAAAGATACTAATGAAACGTTCTCTAGTCGGGTTCGGGACATTAATGATGGTCCTCCACTTACTCGTGCTGGTTCAGGAACTGGAAGTTCTCGCTCAGGCAAAAGTCCTTCAGGTCCATCACTACTTTCCCCAGGGATTGTGCGTCGCGAGCGCGATCTGAACGGGACGAGACTGAGAGAGACTGAACAGGAGCTCAGGGGGAGCAGGTTTATTTAAGGGATGCTCGGGCTGGGAGGAGTCAGGCTGTCTAATCCAGATGCATGTGATTAAAACCCTATTGATGGGTTCTCATAACTGACAGGTCAAATCCTCGAAAACGACAAGCAGGCCAACTGCGAATCACTCGACCGAGGCGAAACGACACATTTGCTGGATCCCTTCTAACGGAGAGCTATTTAGATACAATCATGAAGCAGTGATTGCTCATTTTTATCATTTTTTAGGCTACTGAAGTTTTCAGATACTCGGTGTTGTGTGTAAATACATATAAAGACATTCCTTCTCTGCAGTTGACTGCAAACACCAACAAACCACTCCCGCAACATCAAGTCTGCTTCATTTCCTTGTTTCCACTGTTGACCCTCAAAACAGCCGCTAATGTGAGCTCTCGGACTGGAATTACAGGATCTCGGCCAATCACACGCCTAGAATATTTCAGCTACTACTATAAGACCTTTACGTTGAATTATCGGTAACAATTCATTTTGCAGTTACACATTACTGTAGTAATGAATCTAAGTTATGCAACACTACCTTAAATCAAATTAAAGCTAAACAGAAATAATCATTTTAATAATAATAATAATAATAAAACAATAATAAAATGCGCAAAAAATAATGTCTAAAAAATAGCTATTTCAACATATTAATAAAACTAAAATATCACTGTTAATGTTGATTTTAAAAGTGTATTGTTAAATATTAAAATGAATATTAGTAGGCTACTGTAGAAGTATTGTGGATTTATTTTACAGTATCATTGTTGCACTGTAGTTTTATTAACTATAAATTATTAGGGCCGTGCAAAAATTAATTGCGATTAATCACATCCAAAATAAAAGTCTGTGTTTATATATATATATATATTTGTGTGCTGTATATAATTATTTTGTATATATAAATACACACACATGCATGTATATATTTAAGAAAATGTTATTCATACATAAAATATTTATATATATATATATATATATATATAGAATTTAAGCGCAAATAATTCTTAAATATATACATGCATGCATAGGTATTTATATATACAAAATAATTATATACAGCACACACAATTATATTATGTAAACACAGACAGATGCGATTAATCGCAAATAATTTTTGCACAGCCCTATAAATTATGCATGATTACATGCAACTAATCCTAAAGTTTTTGCTCATGTTAGTTCACAGTGCATTAAGAAATGTTCAGGGTTATTATCGTTAACTAAACATATTAAAAACATGTCTAACGCTGATGTGAAATAAAATGTAAATATCAGTTGAAAAACTTAGAAAAGCACTGAAATTATTTACTGAAATTAAATTTTTTATAAAAATGCTATTTCAACATAAAACTACAATATTACTGCTAATGTATTTAAAAGTGTGTTATTAAATATTAAAATGAACATTAGTAGGCTACTGTAGAAATATTTTGCATTATTCGTAACTAATTTTAACAAATAAAACATTATTGTAAAGTGCATTCTGGTCAGAGTCGATCAATCTATCAGTGTTAAATCTACACGACCGCACGTACTCTGTCGAGTGTGAGATTTCTCCGTGTGTGTGTGTGTGTGTGTGTGTGTTTGAGTGCAGCTGTGGGATGTTCAGTCAGTAGGTCAGGATTTGTGGCGATTACTGATGCTGTAAAAGTGCTGAGCTTCAGTGTTCAGCTGCACACACACACACACACACACACACACACTGCACGGTGAGTGACTGTTATTACTGTCTCTGTGATGCAATAGACTCGTGTCGGAGGAACATTATCACTGTATTATCCTACATTCAAATAATATTACACCCTCGGAAAAAAAGGTACAAAACAGCTGTCACTGGGGTTGTACCTTTTCAAAAGGTAAACTTTTGTCCATTTAGGTGCTAATATGTACATTTTAGGTACTAATAAATACATTTTAGGTGCTAATATGTAAATTCTAGGTGCTAAAAAGTACATTTTAGGTGCTAATATGTAAATTTTAGGTTCTAATAAGTACATTTTGGGTGCTAATATGTGAATTTTAGGTGCTATTATGTAAATTTTAGGTGCTAATAAGTAAATTTTAGGTGTTAATATGTAAATTTTAGGTGCTAATAAGTAAATTTTAGGTGCTAATATGTAAAATTTAGGTGCTAATAAGTACATTTTAGGTTCAAGTATGTAAATTTTAGGTGCTAATAAGTACATTTAAGGTGCTAATTTATAAATTTAGGTGCTAATAAGTACATTTTAGGTGCTAATATGTAAATTCTAGGTGCTAAAAAGTACATTTTAGGTGCTAATATGTAAATTTTTGGTTCTAATAAGTACATTTTGGGTGCTAATATGTGAATTTTAGGTGCTATTATGTACATTTTAGGTGCTAATAAGTAAATTTTAGGTCCTAATATGTAAATTTTCGGTGCTAATATGTAAATTTTAGGTGCTAATAAGTACATTTTAGGTGCTAATTTATAAATTTAGGTGCTAATAAGTACATTTTAGGTGCTAATATGTAAATTCTAGGTGCTAAAAAGTACATTTTAGGTGCTAACATGTAAATTTTTGGTTCTAATAAGTACATTTTGGGTGCTAATATGTGAATTTTAGGTGCTATTATGTACATTTTAGGTGCTAATAAGTAAATTTTAGGTGCTAATATGTAACTTTTCGGTGCTAATATGTAAATTTTAGGTGCTAATAAGTACATTTTAGGTGCTCATATGTAAATTTTAGGTGCTAATATATAAATTTTAGGTGCTAATATGTAAATTCTAGGTGCTAAAAAGTACATTTTAGGTGTTAATATGTAAATTTTAGGTTCTAATAAGTAGATTTTGGGTGCTAATATGTGAATTTTAGGTGCTATATGTATATTTTAGGTGCTAAGAAGTAAATTTAGGTGCTAATATGTACATTTTAGGTGCTAATATGTAAATTTTAGGTGCTAATAAATACATTTTGGGTGCTAATATTTAAATTTTAGGTGCTAATAAGTATATTTTAGGTGCTAAAATGTGCATTTTAGGTGGTAATATGTAAATTCTAGGTGCTAAAAAGTACATTTTAGGTGCTAATATGTACATTTTAGGTTTTAATAAGTACATTTTGGGTGTTAATATGTGAATTTTAGGTGCTATTATGTACATTTTAGGTGCTAATATGTACCACTAAGTAGTGTTGTCAAAAAACTCGGTACTTCGGTACCAAGTCGGTACTAAAAAAAAAAAAGTTACGGTACCAGCTTTTCTAGGTACCGAGTACCTGGTTAATCCAGTTCTAGACGCGCTGTCTGAAAGGTGCACAGTTGCGTCCTCTTCATAACGCTGATATGCTCTCTCTCTGAATCCACTTGTTGACACGAAAGGAGAAAAGAGCCACATATGGAAATATTTTGGATTAGGCTAATGTCACGTTGCCATAAGAGGCCGATTACATGCAAATTCGCAATTTCATATATAGGCGCGAGGCAAGCGCGCTCATAATAAAAACTCGTTGCATAGCAACGACAGACGCCGCGTAAGAGCAAGCGCTTTGGAAAGAATAAGCACGCTCAAAAATATAATAAAAAACACGCGCGATATGTGAACGGCCTCTAAAGTGCTTTCGGGGTAGTTTTACGAGTACATGAGCACAGTAGTATCCACCCGACACCAGAGTACTACTGGTATTAGTATCGACGTATCCCTATGTCATTTAATGTCAGTGTCAGTTCTAGGCGTATTCTTGCCTTTATAACTCAGCAGGTTTAAAAAGCCTTTTTAAAATTAAATATGAATGCAGTTTTAGATTAAATAAAAGTACAGTCAAGTCAAATAAAACATGTTTTATCTCCTGTATAGTTTGGTAATGCTACAATAAGATACCATTCATCAACATTACTTAGTTCACATCAACACATTGAGTGAACAATGTATTTTTACTACATTAATTAATGTTTGTAAATGTTATTTAATACAAACACTTGGTTGTTCATGTTTGTTCACTTCATTCATTGTGCATTAAATAAATGTTAACTGATTAAAACTTTACAAACAACTTTAAAAATGTGTTAGTGCATACTATTGTTTATTTTAGGTCATTTTATCTAATCTTTTTCTAAAGTGTTTATAATGCAAATGTACAGTTTCCATACTTGTAACCGTGATAAACACTTAAATATATGTAAATTTAAACTGAGCTTTGGTACCGAAATTGGTACCGAGAACCGTGAATTTTTACTGGTATTGGTACCGAATACTGAAATTTTGGTACCGTGACAACACTACCACTAAGGTACCAATATGCACCCTTTAGGTAGAAAAGTGTATCTTTTGAAAAGGTACAGCCCCAGTGACAGCTTTTATACCTTTTTTTTCTGAGAGTGTATCAGCACAGTTTCAGTGACAAGTTGAAATATTAAACTTCACACGTTTGTGTACAATCTGACGATCGTGCAGTCACATGATCAGTGGCACCAATTTGATTTAGTGACGTAGTATCTGAAATGTTTGTCATAATGTAATCGTCATAGAAAAAAGATGCATAGTCTTAATCTATTCTTTAAAAAATCAATCTATAAATAAAAAACAAACATTAGGATTAATTGGGGGAAAAGCTCCCTATGTATGTAATAGTTGCCAAGTAAACATTTCTCATTTTAATTTAGTTTAACGTTATGTACTACAATAACTTAACTGAACTAAAATTAATAAAAACCACAATTAAGACTAATTTAAAAAGACTAATTTACAATTATTTTGAAAATATTAATATAAACTATAATATGCATATATGCATGACTCTTATTTTATTTTTCTGCCGTTAATATTTCCCTTTCATGTTATTTATTATTATTTACATATTTATTATTATTTATTAAATAGCATGAAATGGGTTAATATACAATCAGATGGTCATTATCAGAGAATAAACACGACCTGGACAGCTGCACATTATGCATGATTACAGCATCTTATGTCCTTTCAACAACAACAGAGGACCGTGATCTGTAGGCTACTGTGCATAACTCATATCTGTTTGCTGAGGAGGATTAGAGCTCTTCCTAGAAATATTCAGGTGTGTGATGCAGTGAGATGTTGACCCTGTTTCACAGTGTTACAGAACACTGACCCATTTCTGCCCAGTGCAAGCCTGGTGTCCATCTCAGGTGAGAGGATTAGCGTCTAGGCCGGCGAGTGACACCTGTCCCGGTCCCCACAGGCCTTAATCCAGGGAAAGCCTCCTCAGCAACTATTGGAGGAGACCATTCGCTTGGGCAAACATCTAGTGTGAGTGTTCACACACACACGCGCGCGCCATAATCGCTTTCCATAGCCCATCACGCAAATGTACGAGATCAGTGACGCGGCGCTTCTGTCTCCAAACATCTATAGTGTGAGTGTTTTCACACACACACACACGGGAACAATGACGCGGCACTTCTGACTCCACAGTTGATGAAGCGTGGCAGTGTGTGTGACATCAGGCTGTGTGTTCTTCTCCTGCAGTCTCATGTTGAGAGAGGCTGGCTAATCTCACTAAACCATCATTTTTACACACTCCAACAAGAGACGCAGGCGCATACTGAAACTCAACCGAACAGAAATGAAAGCAATAAATTAATGATAATGTGATATATTTATGATAAAACCTATAATATACAATGATATATCATACAACGTTTAAAAGTTTGCTGACTTTTGATTCCACACTGCCCAAATGTGGGCCGGATATGTTAGCAATGCGCTAAACATGTTAGAAACAAGCTAAATTGTTAGGATCTTGCTGCTAGCAATGTGCTAAACATGTTAGAAACATGCTAAAATGTAATGGTCATGCTAGCAGTGCACTAAACATGTTTGAAACATGCTAAAATGATATGATCATGTTAGCAGTGCGTTAAACAAGCAAAAAAGGTGCTAAAATTTTAGGATCGTGTTAACAATGTGCTAAACATGTTAGAAAAATGTTAAAATGTAAAGCTCATGCTAGCAATGCGCTAAACATGTTAGAAACGTAAAAATGTTAGGATCACGCTAGCAATGTGCTAAACATGTTAGAAACAAGCTAAATTGTTAGGATCTTGCTGCTAGCAATGTGCTAAACATGTTAGAAACATGCTGAAATGTATTGGTCATGCTAGCAGTGCGCTAAACATGTTTGAAACATGCTAAAATGATATGATCATGTTAGCAGTGCGTTAAACAAGCAAAAAAGGTGCTAAAATTTTAGGATCGTGTTAACAATGTGCTAAACATGCTACAAAAATGTTAAAATGTAAGGCTCATGCTAGCAATGCGCTAAACATGTTAGAAACGTAAAAATGTTAGGATCACGCTAGCAATGTGCTAAACATGTTAGAAACATGCTAAAATGTAAGGGTCATGCTAGCAGTGCGTTAAACATGTTAGAAACATGTTAAAATGTTAGGATCATGCTAGCAATGCGCTAAAAATGTTAGAAACATGCTAAATTGTAAGGGTCATGCTAGCAAAATGTAAAATAATGTAAACGTGTTAAAACTAACAACATGCTAAACACATTCTATAAACATGCTCGTAAAATCATTCTAAAAATGAGTTGATGCATGTTTACAACTGTGCTGATAAACAAACTTACTCCAGTCTTCAGTGCCGCGCGATCCTTCAGAAATCACTCTAATATGTTGAGTTGATACTCAAGAATCAGTTCTGATTATAAGCTTTAGATCAGTAGTTAATTTATGACTTTTTATTACTTTTTAAAATTATGCCGATAGTTTATATTTTTCCTGCTTCATAATTTTGTTGAAAAATGTAGAAATAGTGATATTATTTACATATAAGTACAGTTCCATCGTGGTAGTGTTTTTAATAGTAATGGTATTTTCATGGTAGTGTATATATATTTATATATCGTGAGCTTAGAATTATAAGGTTCTAATCTCCACTTTTGGTCGAAATTAAGTTTTTGACATAATCTGATCCATTAGGTGTTTATTAATGCCTGTGTGGTGTTATTTTTGTAAAAAAAAAAAAAAAAAAAAAAAAAAGATTAATAGATAAAGCTATAATAGAAGATTATACTACATAACAGTTTTGCCAGCTGGGATGTAAAAACTTTGATGCTCAATATCTCAGAAACGGAGATGGAACCATATAATTCTAAGATCAATATATATATATATATATATATATATATATATATATATACTGAACAAAATTATAAACACAACACTTTTGTTTTTGCCCCAATTTTTCATGAGCCGAACTCAAAGATCTAAGACATTTTCTATATGAAGAGTTCAGATGCAAAAGCCTCTAAGTGCCATTTGAAATTTTCTTCTAAAATGACCATTTTTATCAAGCTTGTATATTTAAGTTCAGTAATTTCACTTAAATGACAATTAATAGGTAATCTTCATTGCCATTTAAGTGAAATTACTGAACTTAAATACACAAGCTTGATAAAAATGATCATTTTAGAAGAAAATTTCAAATGGCACTTCGCTCAAATATTGTTCACAAATCTGTCTATACATATATATACATACATACATAGATAGATTATATATATATATATATATATATATATATATATGTATGTATATATGTATATATATAATCTATGTATGTATGTGTGTGCGTTTTATTTTATTATTACTTATGACCCAGACATTTCTTTGTAAGATTCGCACACCAGCACAACCGCAGTGCTAAATATTCTCTCGTGTCAGATTTATCCATCCCTGTAACCACAGCTTGTAAATCGATGATTGTGTCACTCATTGTGACGTAAGTGGAAACTTAACTGAATCCAAGAACTCTGACCTACAATTACACCACAAACATTCGGCAGCCAATTCAGATTTGCCATCTCTGTGTTTGTGTGTGTGTGTGTGTGTGTGTGTGAGTGCACTCATGCCAGTCCAGTTCAGGCTGTGTTTAAAGTGAACACAGTCGAGGACTGTCAACAAAGGAGGATCAGAGGAAGTTTCCGGGGAAAACTGAAATCCTCCACTACAGCGTTGGCTGTAACTCGAGCCGCTGTGAAGTGAAAGCTGATATTCCGCTGGTCAGTGCAATCCACCGAAGTACATTAGGAGCGAAGTGAACCCTTTTAATCGGCTTGGGTGTGTGATGTGGGCGGATTGGCCTATAAAAGGTATTATGAGCTGGATTCATATAAACACTAGGCATATTAGGACCACACAGAGATAAGCTGGTTACTCAAACAAAGCTCGTGAAGCAGAGAGAAAGTGCCTGAGAAATTAACAACAATTGGATTTTAAATTATGTCAGACATATTTAGGGTTCAGTCTCGGACAAGGAAAACTGTTCTAACTCCAGCTGGAAATTAAAGAGGCCATATTATGTCAAAATCTGTACAAAATGATTAAATGTTGATTATTTTACCCATATTCTCCATTGTTGCGGCTCCTCTCTTCCCGGTCTGTCAGTAACGCTCTGTTTACTTCCTGTCTCTATGAAGCCCCTCCTTCTGGAAAGCACACTGTGCTCTGATTGGTCGAGCGCTTCGAGTGTGTTTGGGAAATGTCCCGCCCCTTTCCATAACCGCCAGTTTAACACACAACTAACTAACTCAACCAGGCCCCGCCCCTTTTATTCTGCGCATTAATTACTATAATGAGGAATATTGTGACTTGTTGAATATTGGGACAAGCCTGATTGGTTTTCAGAAAGCTTAGCAACAAAGAAACACTTAAAAAGGAAAATGTGTGCAAATATATTTCAAACAGCTTCATCACAGAAGATATCAAAAACGTACACATAAAAATATGTAACAAACATCTGAGATGTGTTAAAACTGTACAATAACAGTTGTGTGAAACCCCACAGATACAGTGCATTGTGTTACGTGACGGACAGAAGAAAACAAACGGCAGAAAAAGAGATTTTACAGTATCAAATAGTAACATGGTGAGATTCTATGACAAAAAGTAATTCATGTAAATATATTCAAATATAGTATACATGGAGTTGCCTTCATTGATATGGATGTATAAATATGAAGATTTAAAATGTGACAGACTTCTGGCTTGCGTTCGAGTCCACACAATGAAAAAGACCAGGGGTCTCATTTATAAAACTGTGCGTAGGATCCTTTTCAGGTCCAAATTTTGACCTTCGATATCTCGGCTCTGGAAGGGTCTAGAGCCTTCATTTTTGTGCGCTGGTCGAAGTCTCGTGGCCCTTTGTCAGAATCCAGAGTTTCAAGAAGATCGGAGGGGGTCAAAATTTTGGCCAAAAAAAAAATGACAGTGTTACCCCTTATGTTTTTTTTTTCAGGTCCAAAATTTGACCTTTGATATCTCGGCTCAGGAAGGGTCTAGAGCCTCCATTTTTGTGCGCTGGTCGAAGTCTCGTGGCCCTTTGTCAGAATCCAGAGTTTCAAGAAGATCGGAGGGGGTCAAAATTTCGGCCAAAAAAAAAAATGACAGTGTTACCCCTTATGCTTTTTTTCAGGTCAAAATTTTGACCTTCGATATCTCGGCTCTGGAAGGGTCTAGAGCCTCCATTTTTGCGCTCTGGTCGAAGTCTCGTGGCCCTCTGTCAGAATCCAGAGTTTCAAGAAGATCGGAGGGGGTCAAAATTTCGGCCAAAAAAAAAAATGACAGTGTAACCCCTTATGTTTTTTTTTCAGGTCCAAATTTTGACCTTTGAAATCTCGGCTCTGGAAGGGTATAGAGCCTCCATTTTTGCACGCTGGTCGAAGTCTCGTGGCCCTCTGTCAGAATTCAGAGTTTCAAGAAGATCGGAGGGGGTCAAAATTTTGGCCAAAAAAAAAAAATGACAGTGTTACCCCTTATGTTTTTTTTTTTCAGGTCCAAATTTTGACCTTCGATATCTCGGCTCTGGAAGGGTCTAGAGCCTCCATTTTTGCGCGCTGGTCGAAGTCTCGTGGCCCTCTGTCAGAATCCAGAGTTTCAAGAAGATCGGAGGGGGTCAAAATTTCGGCCAAAAAAAAATGACAGTGTTACCCCTTATGTTTTTTTTTCAGGTCCAAATTTTGACCTTCGATATCTCGGCTCTGGAAGGGTCTTGAGCCTCCATTTTTGCGCGCTGGTCGAAGTCTCGTGGCCCTCTGTCAGAATCCAGAGTTTCAAGAAGATCGGAGGGGGTCAAAATTTTGGCCAAAAAAAAAATGACAGTGTTAACCCTTATGTTTTTTTTTCAGGTCCAAATTTTGACATTCGATATCTCGGCTCTGGAAGGGTCTAGAGCCTCCATTTTTGTGCGCTGGTCGAAGTCTCGTGGCCCTCTGTCAGAATCCAGAGTTTCAAGAAGATCGGAGGGGGTCAAAATTTTGGCCAAAAAAAAAAAAATGACAGTGTTACCCCTTATGTTTTTTTTTCAGGTCCAAAATTTGACCTTTGATATCTCGGCTCAGGAAGGGTCTAGAGCCTCCATTTTTGCGCGCTGGTGGAAGTCTCGTGGCCCTCTGTCAGAATCCAGAGTTTCAAGAAGATCGGAGGGGGTCAAAATTTCGGCCAAAAAAAAAAATGACAGTGTTACCCCTTATGTTTTTTTTTCAGGTCCAAATTTTGACCTTCGATATCTCGGCTCTGGAAGGGTCTAGAGCCTCCATTTTTGCGCGCTAGTCGAAGTCTCGTGGCCCTCTGTCAGAATCCAGAGTTTCAAGAAGATCGGAGGGGGTCAAAATTTCGGCCAAAAAAAAAAACGACAGTGTTACCCCTTATGTTTTTTTTTCAGGTCCAAATTTTGACCTTCGATATCTCGGCTCTGGAAGGGTCTAGAGCCTCAATTTTTGCGCGTTGGTCGAAGTCTCATGGCCCTCTGTCAGAATCCAGAGTTTCAAGAAGATCGGAGGGGGTCAAAATTTCGGCCAAAAAAAAAAATGACAGTGTTACCCCTTATGTTTTTTTTCAGGTCCAAATTTTGACCTTCAATATCTCGGCTCTGGAAGGGTCTAGACTCTAGAGCCTCCATTTTTGCGCGCTTGTCGAAGTCTCGTGGCCCTCTGTCAGAATCCAGAGTTTCAAGAAGATCGGAGGGGGTCAAAATTTCGGCCAAAAAAAAAATGACAGTGTAACCCCTTATGTTTTTTTTTTCAGGTCCAAATTTTGACCTTCGATATCTCGGCTCTGGAAGGGTCTAGAGCCTCCATTTTTGCGCGCTGGTCGAAGTCTCGTGGCCCTCTGTCAGAATCCAGAGTTTCAAGAAGATCGGAGGTGGTCAAAATTTCGGCCAAAAAAAAATTTGACAGTGTTACCCCTTATGTTTTTTTTTCAGGTCCAAATTTTGACCTTCGTTATCTCGGCTCTGGAAGGGTCTAGAGCCTCCATTTTTGCGCGCTAGTCGAAGTCTCGTGGCCCTCTGTCAGAATCCAGAGTTTCAAGAAGATCGGAGGGGGTCAAAATTTCGGCCAAAAAAAAAAACGACAGTGTTACCCCTTATGTTTTTTTTTCAGGTCCAAATTTTGACCTTCGATATCTCGGCTCTGGAAGGGTCTAGAGCCTCAATTTTTGCGCGTTGGTCGAAGTCTCATGGCCCTCTGTCAGAATCCAGAGTTTCAAGAAGATCGGAGGGGGTCAAAATTTCGGCCAAAAAAAAAAATGACAGTGTTACCCCTTATGTTTTTTTTCAGGTCCAAATTTTGACCTTCAATATCTCGGCTCTGGAAGGGTCTAGACTCTAGAGCCTCCATTTTTGCGCGCTTGTCGAAGTCTCGTGGCCCTCTGTCAGAATCCAGAGTTTCAAGAAGATCGGAGGTGGTCAAAATTTCGGCCAAAAAAAAAATGACAGTGTTACCCCTTATGTTTTTTTTTCAGGTCCAAATTTTGACCTTCGTTATCTCGGCTCTGGAAGGGTCTAGAGCCTCAATTTTTGCGCGTTGGTCGAAGTCTCGTGGCCCTCTGTCAGAATCCAGAGTTTCAAGAAGATCGGAGGGGGTCAAAATTTCGGCCAAAAAAAAAAATGACAGTGTTACCCCTTATGTTTTTTTTTCAGGTCCAAATTTTGACATTCGATATCTCGGCTCTGGAAGGGTCTAGAGCCTCCATTTTTGCGCGCTGGTCGAAGTCTCGTGGCCCTCTGTTAGAATCCAGAGTTTCAAGAAGATCGGAGGGGGTCAAAATTTTGGCCAAAAAAAAAATGACAGTGTTACCCCTTATGTTTTTTTTTCAGGTCCAAAATTTGACATCCGATATCTCGGCTCTGGAAGGGTCTAGAGCCTCCATTTTTGCGCGCTGGTGGAAGTCTCGTGGCCCTCTGTCAGAATCCAGAGTTTCAAGAAGATCGGAGGGGGTCAAAATTTCGGCAAAAAAAAAAAAATGACAGTGTTACCCCTTATATTTTTTTTTCAGGTCCAAATTTTGACATTCGATATCTCGGCTCTGGAAGGGTCTAGAGCCTCCATTTTTGCGCGCTGGTCGAAGTCTCGTGGCCCTCTGTTAGAATCCAGAGTTTCAAGAAGATCGGAGGGGGTCAAAATTTCGGCCAAAAAAAAATGACAGTGTAACCCCTTATGTTTTTTTTTTTTCAGGTCCAAATTTTGACCTTTGAAATCTCGGCTCTGGAAGGGTATAGAGCCTCCATTTTTGCGCGCTGGTCGAAGTCTCGTGGCCCTCTGTCAGAATCCAGAGTTTCAAGAAGATCGGAGGGGGTCAAAATTTCGGCCAAAAAAAAAAATGACAGTGTTACCCCTTATGTTTTTTTTCAGGTCCAAATTTTGACCTTCAATATCTCGGCTCTGGAAGGGTCTAGACTCTAGAGCCTCCATTTTTGCGCGCTTGTCGAAGTCTCGTGGCCCTCTGTCAGAATCCAGAGTTTCAAGAAGATCGGAGGGGGTCAAAATTTCGGCCAAAAAAAAATGACAGTGTTACCCCTTATGTTTTTTTTTCAGGTCCAAATTTTGACCTTCGATATCTCGGCTCTGGAAGGGTCTAGAGCCTCCATTTTTGCGCGCTGGTCGAAGTCTCGTGGCCCTCTGTCAGAATCCAGAGTTTCAAGAAGATCGGAGGTGGTCAAAATTTCGGCCAAAAAAAAAAAATGACAGTGTTACCCCTTATGTTTTTTTTTCAGGTCCAAATTTTGACCTTCGTTATCTCGGCTCTGGAAGGGTCTAGAGCCTCAATTTTTGCGCGTTGGTCGAAGTCTCGTGGCCCTCTGTCAGAATCCAGAGTTTCAAGAAGATCGGAGGGGGTCAAAATTTCAGCCAAAAAAAAAAATGACAGTGTTACCCCTTATGTTTTTTTTTTCAGGTCCAAATTTTGACCTTCGATATCTCGGCTCTGGAAGGGTCCAGAGCCTCCATTTTTGCGCGCTAGTCGAAGTCTCGTGGCCCTCTGTCAGAATCCAGAGTTTCAAGAAGATCGGAGGGGGTCAAAATTTCGGCCAAAAAAAAAATGACAGTGTTACCCCTTATGTTTTTTTTTCAGGTCCAAATTTTGACCTTCGATATCTCGGCTCTGGAAGGGTCTAGAGCCTCCATTTTTGCGCGCTGGTCGAAGTCTCGTGGCCCTCTGTCAGAATCCGGAGTTTCAAGAAGATTGGAGGGGGTCAAAATTTCGGCCAAAAAAAAAAATGACAGTGTTACCCCTTATGTTTTTTTTTCAGGTCCAAATTTTGACCTTCGATATCTCGGCTCTGGAAGGGTCTAGAGCCTCCATTTTTGCGCGCTTGTCGAAGTCTCGTGGCCCTCTGTCAGAATCCAGAGTTTCAAGAAGATCGGAGGGGGTCAAAATTTCGGCCAAAAAAAAAAATGACAGTGTTACCCCTTATGTTTTTTTTTTCAGGTCCAAATTTTGACCTTCGATATCTCGGCTCTGGAAGGATCTAGAGCCTCCATTTTTGCGCGCTGGTCGAAGTCTCGTGGCCCTCTGTCAGAGTCCAGAGTTTCAAGAAGATCGGAGGGGGTCAAAATTTCGGCCAAAAAAAAAAATGACAGTGTTACCCCTTATGTTTTTTTTTTTCAGGTCCAAATTTTGACCTTCGATATCTCGGCTCTGGAAGGGTCTAGAGCTTCCATTTTTGCGCGCTGGTCGAAGTCTCGTGGCCCTCTGTCAGAATCCAGAGTTTCAAGAAGATCGGAGGGGGTCAAAATTTCGGCCAAAAAAAAATGACAGTGTTACCCCTTATGTTTTTTTTCAGGTCCAAATTTTGACCTTCGATATCTCGGCTCTGGAAGGGTCTAGAGCCTCCATTTTTGCGCTCTGGTCGAAGTCTCGTGGCCCTCTGTCAGAATCCAGAGTTTCAAGAAGATCGGAGGGGGTCAAAATTTCGGCCAAAAAAAAAAATGACAGTGTAACCCCTTATGTTTTTTTTTTCAGGTCCAAATTTTGACCTTTGAAATCTCGGCTCTGGAAGGGTATAGAGCCTCCATTTTTGCACGCTGGTCAAAGTCTCGTGGCCCTCTGTCAGAATCCAGAGTTTCAAGAAGATCGGAGGGGGTCAAAATTTTGGCCAAAAAAAAAAATGACAGTGTTACCCCTTATGTTTTTTTTTTTCAGGTCCAAATTTTGACCTTCGATATCTCGGCTCTGGAAGGGTCTAGAGCCTCCATTTTTGCGCGCTGGTCGAAGTCTCGTGGCCCTCTGTCAGAATCCAGAGTTTCAAGAAGATCGGAGGAGGTCAAAATTTCGGCCAAAAAAAAAATGACAGTGTTACCCCTTATGTTTTTTTTCAGGTCCAAATTTTGACCTTCAATATCTCGGCTCTGGAAGGGTCTAGACTCTAGAGCCTCCATTTTTGCGCGCTTGTCGAAGTCTCGTGGCCCTCTGTCAGAATCCAGAGTTTCAAGAAGATCGGAGGGGGTCAAAATTTCGGCCAAAAAAAAATGACAGTGTTACCCCTTATGTTTTTTTTTCAGGTCCAAATTTTGACCTTCGATATCTCGGCTCTGGAAGGGTCTTGAGCCTCCATTTTTGCGCGCTGGTCGAAGTCTCGTGGCCCTCTGTCAGAATCCAGAGTTTCAAGAAGATCGGAGGGGGTCATAATTTCGGCCAAAAAAAAAAATGACAGTGTAACCCCTTATGTTTTTTTTTTCAGGTCCAAATTTTGACCTTCGATATCTCGGCTCTGGAAGGGTCTAGAGCCTCCATTTTTGCGCGCTGGTCGAAGTCTCGTGGCCCTCTGTCAGAATCCAGAGTTTCAAGAAGATCGGAGGTGGTCAAAATTTCGGCCAAAAAAAATGACAGTGTTACCCCTTATGTTTTTTTTTCAGGTCCAAATTTTGACCTTCGTTATCTCGGCTCTGGAAGGGTCTAGAGCCTCAATTTTTGCGCGTTGGTCGAAGTCTCGTGGCCCTCTGTCAGAATCCAGAGTTTCAAGAAGATCGGAGGGGGTCAAAATTTCGGCCAAAAAAAAAAAATGACAGTGTTACCCCTTATGTTTTTTTTTTCAGGTCCAAATTTTGACCTTCGATATCTCGGCTCTGGAAGGGTCTAGAGCCTCCATTTTTGCGAGCTGGTCGAAGTCTCGTGGCCCTCTGTCAGAATCCAGAGTTTCAAGAAGATCGGAGGGGGTCAAAATTTTGGCCAAAAAAAAAATGACAGTGTTAACCCTTATGTTTTTTTTTCAGGTCCAAATTTTGACCTTCGATATCTCGGCTCTGGAAGGGTCTAGAGCGTCCATTTTTGCGCGCTGGTCGAAGTCTCGTGGCCCTCTGTTAGAATCCAGAGTTTCAAGAAGATCGGAGGGGGTCAAAATTTTGGCCAAAAAAAAATGACAGTGTTAACCCTTATGTTTTTTTTTCAGGTCCAAATTTTGACATTCGATATCTCGGCTCTGGAAGGGTCTAGAGCGTCCATTTTTGCGCGCTGGTCGAAGTCTCGTGGCCCTCTGTTAGAATCCAGAGTTTCAAGAAGATCGGAGGGGGTCAAAATTTTGGCCAAAAAAAAAATGACAGTGTTACCCCTTATGTTTTTTTTTCAGGTCCAAAATTTGACCTTTGATATCTCGGCTCAGGAAGGGTCTAGAGCGTCCATTTTTGCGCGCTGGTGGAAGTCTCATGGCCCTCTGTCAGAATCCAGAGTTTCAAGAAGATCGGAGGGGGTCAAAATTTCGGCCAAAAAAAAAAAATGACAGTGTTACCCCTTATGTTTTTTTTTCAGGTCCAAATTTTGACCTTCAATATCTCGGCTCTGGAAGGGTCTAGACTCTAGAGCCTCCATTTTTGCGCACTTGTCGAAGTCTCGTGGCCCTCTGTCAGAATCCAGAGTTTCAAGAAGATCGGAGGGGGTCATAATTTCGGCCAAAAAAAAAAATGACAGTGTAACCCCTTATGTTTTTTTTTTCAGGTCCAAATTTTGACCTTCGATATCTCGGCTCTGGAAGGGTCTAGAGCCTCGATTTTTGCGCGTTGGTCGAAGTCTCGTGGCCCTCTGTCAGAATCCAGAGTTTCAAGAAGATCGGAGGGGGTCAAAATTTCGGCCAAAAAAAAAAAATGACAGTGTTACCCCTTATGTTTTTTTTTTCAGGTCCAAATTTTGACCTTCGATATCTCGGCTCTGGAAGGGTCTAGAGCCTCCATTTTTGCGAGCTGGTCGAAGTCTCGTGGCCCTCTGTCAGAATCCAGAGTTTCAAGAAGATCGGAGGGGGTCAAAATTTTGGCCAAAAAAAAAATGACAGTGTTAACCCTTATGTTTTTTTTTCAGGTCCAAATTTTGACATTCGATATCTCGGCTCTGGAAAGGTCTAGAGCCTCCATTTTTGCGCGCTGGTCGAAGTCTCGTGGCCCTCTGTCAGAATCCAGAGTTTCAAGAAGATCGGAGGGGGTCAAAATTTCGGCCAAAAAAAAAAATGACAGTGTTACCCCTTATGTTTTTTTTTCAGGTCCAAATTTTGACATTCGATATCTCGGCTCTGGAAGGGTCTAGAGCGTCCATTTTTGCGCGCTGGTCGAAGTCTCGTGGCCCTCTGTTAGAATCCAGAGTTTCAAGAAGATCGGAGGGGGTCAAAATTTTGGCCAAAAAAAAATGACAGTGTTACCCCTTATGTTTTTTTTTCAGGTCCAAAATTTGACCTTTGATATCTCGGCTCAGGAAGGGTCTAGAGCCTCCATTTTTGCGCGCTGGTGGAAGTCTCGTGGCCCTCTGTCAGAATCCAGAGTTTCAAGAAGATCGGAGGGGGTCAAAATTTCGGCCAAAAAAAAAAAATGACAGTGTTACCCCTTATGTTTTTTTTTTTCAGGTCCAAATTTTGACCTTCGATATCTCGGCTCTGGAAGGGTCTAGAGCCTCCATTTTTGCGAGCTGGTCGAAGTCTCGTGGCCCTCTGTCAGAATCCAGAGTTTCAAGAAGATCGGAGGGGGTCAAAATTTTGGCCAAAAAAAAAATGACAGTGTTAACCCTTATGTTTTTTTTTCAGGTCCAAATTTTGACATTCGATATCTCGGCTCTGGAAGGGTCTAGAGCGTCCATTTTTGCGCGCTGGTCGAAGTCTCGTGGCCCTCTGTTAGAATCCAGAGTTTCAAGAAGATCGGAGGGGGTCAAAATTTTGGCCAAAAAAAAATGACAGTGTTACCCCTTATGTTTTTTTTTCAGGTCCAAAATTTGACCTTTGATATCTCGGCTCAGGAAGGGTCTAGAGCCTCCATTTTTGCGCGCTGGTGGAAGTCTCGTGGCCCTCTGTCAGAATCCGGAGTTTCAAGAAGATCGGAGGGGGTCAAAATTTCGGCCAAAAAAAAAAAATGACAGTGTTACCCCTTATGTTTTTTTTTCAGGTCCAAATTTTGACCTTCGATATCTCGGCTCTGGAAGGGTATAGAGCCTCCATTTTTGCGCGCTGGTCGAAGTCTTGTGGCCCTCTGTCAGAATCCAGAGTTTCAAGAAGATCGGAGGGGGTCAAAATTTCGGCCAAAAAAAAAAAATGACAGTGTTACCCCTTATGTTTTTTTTTCAGGTCCAAATTTTGACCTTCGATATCTCGGCTCTGGAAGGGTCTAGAGCCTCCATTTTTGCGCTCTGGTCGAAGTCTCGTGGCCCTCTGTCAGAATCCAGAGTTTCAAGAAGATCGGAGGGGGTCAAAATTTCGGCCAAAAAAAAAAATGACAGTGTAACCCCTTATGTTTTTTTTTTCAGGTCCAAATTTTGACCTTTGAAATCTCGGCTCTGGAAGGGTATAGAGCCTCCATTTTTGCACGCTGGTCAAAGTCTCGTGGCCCTCTGTCAGAATCCAGAGTTTCAAGAAGATCGGAGGGGGTCAAAATTTCGGCCAAAAAAAAAAATGACAGTGTAACCCCTTATGTTTTTTTTTTCAGGTCCAAATTTTGACCTTTGAAATCTCAGCTCTGGAAGGGTATAGAGCCTCCATTTTTGCGCGCTGGTCGAAGTCTCGTGGCCCTCTGTCAGAATCCAGAGTTTCAAGAAGATCGGAGGGGGTCAAAATTTCGGCCAAAAAAAAAATGACAGTGTTACCCCTTATGTTTTTTTTCAGGTCCAAATTTTGACCTTCAATATCTCGGCTCTGGAAGGGTCTAGACTCTAGAGCCTCCATTTTTGCGCGCTTGTCGAAGTCTCGTGGCCCTCTGTCAGAATCCAGAGTTTCAAGAAGATCGGAGGGGGTCAAAATTTCGGCCAAAAAAAAATGACAGTGTTACCCCTTATGTTTTTTTTTCAGGTCCAAATTTTGACCTTCGATATCTCGGCTCTGGAAGGGTCTTGAGCCTCCATTTTTGCGCGCTGGTCGAAGTCTCGTGGCCCTCTGTCAGAATCCAGAGTTTCAAGAAGATCGGAGGGGGTCATAATTTCGGCCAAAAAAAAAAATGACAGTGTAACCCCTTATGTTTTTTTTTTCAGGTCCAAATTTTGACCTTCGATATCTCGGCTCTGGAAGGGTCTAGAGCCTCAATTTTTGCGCGTTGGTCGAAGTCTCGTGGCCCTCTGTCAGAATCCAGAGTTTCAAGAAGATCGGAGGGGGTCAAAATTTCGGCCAAAAAAAAAAATGACAGTGTTACCCCTTATGTTTTTTTTTTCAGGTCCAAATTTTGACCTTCGATATCTCGGCTCTGGAAGGGTCTAGAGCCTCCATTTTTGCGAGCTGGTCGAAGTCTCGTGGCCCTCTGTCAGAATCCAGAGTTTCAAGAAGATCGGAGGGGGTCAAAATTTTGGCCAAAAAAAAAATGACAGTGTTAACCCTTATGTTTTTTTTTCAGGTCCAAATTTTGACATTCGATATCTCGGCTCTGGAAGGGTCTAGAGCCTCCATTTTTGCGCGCTGGTCGAAGTCTCGTGGCCCTCTGTCAGAATCCAGAGTTTCAAGAAGATCGGAGGGGGTCAAAATTTTGGCCAAAAAAAAATGACAGTGTTAACCCTTATGTTTTTTTTTCAGGTCCAAATTTTGACATTCGATATCTCGGCTCTGGAAGGGTCTAGAGCGTCCATTTTTGCGCGCTGGTCGAAGTCTCGTGGCCCTCTGTTAGAATCCAGAGTTTCAAGAAGATCGGAGGGGGTCAAAATTTTGGCCAAAAAAAAATGACAGTGTTACCCCTTATGTTTTTTTTTCAGGTCCAAAATTTGACCTTTGATATCTCGGCTCAGGAAGGGTCTAGAGCCTCCATTTTTGCGCGCTGGTGGAAGTCTCGTGGCCCTCTGTCAGAATCCAGAGTTTCAAGAAGATCGGAGGGGGTCAAAATTTCGGCCAAAAAAAAAAAATGACAGTGTTACCCCTTATGTTTTTTTTTTCAGGTCCAAATTTTGACCTTCGATATCTCGGCTCTGGAAGGGTCTAGAGCCTCCATTTTTGCGAGCTGGTCGAAGTCTCGTGGCCCTCTGTCAGAATCCAGAGTTTCAAGAAGATCGGAGGGGGTCAAAATTTTGGCCAAAAAAAAAATGACAGTGTTACCCCTTATGTTTTTTTTTCAGGTCCAAATTTTGACATTCGATATCTCGGCTCTGGAAGGGTCTAGAGCCTCCATTTTTGCGCGCTGGTGGAAGTCTCGTGGCCCTCTGTCAGAATCCAGAGTTTCAAGAAGATTGGAGGGGGTCAAAATTTCGGCAAAAAAAAAAATGACAGTGTTACCCCTTATGTTTTTTTTTCAGGTCCAAATTTTGACCTTCGATATCTCGGCTCTGGAAGGGTCTAGAGCCTCCATTTTTGCGCGCTGGTCGAAGTCTCGTGGCCCTCTGTCAGAATCCGGAGTTTCAAGAAGATCGGAGGGGGTCAAAATTTCGGCCAAAAAAAAAAAATGACAGTGTTACCCCTTATGTTTTTTTTTCAGGTCCAAATTTTGACCTTCGATATCTCGGCTCTGGAAGGGTATAGAGCCTCCATTTTTGCGCGCTGGTCGAAGTCTCGTGGCCCTCTGTCAGAATCCAGAGTTTCAAGAAGATCGGAGGGGGTCAAAATTTCGGCCAAAAAAAAAAATGACAGTGTTACCCCTTATGTTTTTTTTCAGGTCCAAATTTTGACCTTCAATATCTCGGCTCTGGAAGGGTCTAGACTCTAGAGCCTCCATTTTTGCGCGCTGGTCGAAGTCTCGTGGCCCTCTGTCAGAATCCAGAGTTTCAAGAAGATCGGAGGTGGTCAAAATTTCGGCCAAAAAAAAAAATGACAGTGTTACCCCTTATGTTTTTTTTTCAGGTCCAAATTTTGACCTTCGTTATCTCGGCTCTGGAAGGGTCTAGAGCCTCAATTTTTGCGCGTTGGTCGAAGTCTCGTGGCCCTCTGTCAGAATCCAGAGTTTCAAGAAGATCGGAGGGGGTCAAAATTTCGGCCAAAAAAAAAAAATGAGTGTTACCCCTTATGTTTTTTTTTTCAGGTCCAAATTTTGACCTTCGATATCTCGGCTCTGGAAGGGTCTAGAGCCTCCATTTTTGTGAGCTGGTCGAAGTCTCGTGGCCCTCTGTCAGAATCCAGAGTTTCAAGAAGATCGGAGGGGGTCAAAATTTTGGCCAAAAAAAAAAAAATGACAGTGTTACCCCTTATGTTTTTTTTTC
This sequence comes from Cyprinella venusta, assembly GCA_038021265.1. Classification (NCBI taxonomy): domain Eukaryota; kingdom Metazoa; phylum Chordata; class Actinopteri; order Cypriniformes; family Leuciscidae; genus Cyprinella; species Cyprinella venusta. The sequence goes on from CM075871.1 coordinate 35,336,843, forward strand.
AGGTCCAAAATTTGACCTTTGATATCTCGGCTCAGGAAGGGTCTAGAGCCTCCATTTTTGCGCGCTGGTGGAAGTCTCGTGGCCCTCTGTCAGAATCCAGAGTTTCAAGAAGATCGGAGGGGGTCAAAATTTCGGCCAAAAAAAAAAATGACAGTGTTACCCCTTATGTTTTTTTTTCAGGTCCAAATTTTGACCTTCGATATCTCGGCTCTGGAAGGGTCTAGAGCCTCCATTTTTGCGCGCTAGTCGAAGTCTCGTGGCCCTCTGTCAGAATCCAGAGTTTCAAGAAGATCGGAGGGGGTCAAAATTTCGGCCAAAAAAAAAAACGACAGTGTTACCCCTTATGTTTTTTTTTCAGGTCCAAATTTTGACCTTCGATATCTCGGCTCTGGAAGGGTCTAGAGCCTCAATTTTTGCGCGTTGGTCGAAGTCTCATGGCCCTCTGTCAGAATCCAGAGTTTCAAGAAGATCGGAGGGGGTCAAAATTTCGGCCAAAAAAAAAAATGACAGTGTTACCCCTTATGTTTTTTTTCAGGTCCAAATTTTGACCTTCAATATCTCGGCTCTGGAAGGGTCTAGACTCTAGAGCCTCCATTTTTGCGCGCTTGTCGAAGTCTCGTGGCCCTCTGTCAGAATCCAGAGTTTCAAGAAGATCGGAGGGGGTCAAAATTTCGGCCAAAAAAAAATGACAGTGTAACCCCTTATGTTTTTTTTTTCAGGTCCAAATTTTGACCTTTGATATCTCGGCTCTGGAAGGGTCTAGAGCCTCCATTTTTGCGCGCTGGTCGAAGTCTCGTGGCCCTCTGTCAGAATCCAGAGTTTCAAGAAGATCGGAGGTGGTCAAAATTTCGGCCAAAAAAAAAATGACAGTGTTACCCCTTATGTTTTTTTTTCAGGTCCAAATTTTGACCTTCGTTATCTCGGCTCTGGAAGGGTCTAGAGCCTCCATTTTTGCGCGCTAGTCGAAGTCTCGTGGCCCTCTGTCAGAATCCAGAGTTTCAAGAAGATCGGAGGGGGTCAAAATTTCGGCCAAAAAAAAAAACGACAGTGTTACCCCTTATGTTTTTTTTTCAGGTCCAAATTTTGACCTTCGATATCTCGGCTCTGGAAGGGTCTAGAGCGTCCATTTTTGCGCGCTGGTCGAAGTCTCGTGGCCCTCTGTTAGAATCCAGAGTTTCAAGAAGATCGGAGGGGGTCAAAATTTCGGCCAAAAAAAAATGACAGTGTTACCCCTTATGTTTTTTTTTCAGGTCCAAATTTTGACCTTTGATATCTCGGCTCAGGAAGGGTCTAGAGCCTCCATTTTTGCGCGCTGGTGGAAGTCTCGTGGCCCTCTGTCAGAATCCAGAGTTTCAAGAAGATCGGAGGGGGTCAAAATTTCGGCAAAAAAAAAAAAAATGACAGTGTTACCCCTTATGTTTTTTTTTCAGGTCCAAATTTTGACCTTCGATATCTCGGCTCTGGAAGGGTCTAGAGCCTCCATTTTTGCGCGCTGGTCGAAGTCTCTTGGCCCTCTGTCAGAATCCGGAGTTTCAAGAAGATCGGAGGGGGTCAAAATTTCGGCCAAAAAAAAATGACAGTGTAACCCCTTATGTTTTTTTTTTTTCAGGTCCAAATTTTGACCTTTGAAATCTCGGCTCTGGAAGGGTATAGAGCCTCCATTTTTGCGCGCTGGTCGAAGTCTCGTGGCCCTCTGTCAGAATCCAGAGTTTCAAGAAGATCGGAGGGGGTCAAAATTTCGGCCAAAAAAAAATGACAGTGTTACCCCTTATGTTTTTTTTTCAGGTCCAAATTTTGACCTTCGATATCTCGGCTCTGGAAGGGTCTAGAGCCTCCATTTTTGCGCGCTGGTCGAAGTCTCGTGGCCCTCTGTCAGAATCCAGAGTTTCAAGAAGATCGGAGGTGGTCAAAATTTCGGCCAAAAAAAAAAATGACAGTGTTACCCCTTATGTTTTTTTTTCAGGTCCAAATTTTGACCTTCGTTATCTCGGCTCTGGAAGGGTCTAGAGCCTCAATTTTTGCGCGTTGGTCGAAGTCTCGTGGCCCTCTGTCAGAATCCAGAGTTTCAAGAAGATCGGAGGGGGTCAAAATTTCGGCCAAAAAAAAAAATGACAGTGTTACCCCTTATGTTTTTTTTTTCAGGTCCAAATTTTGACCTTCGATATCTCGGCTCTGGAAGGGTCCAGAGCCTCCATTTTTGCGCGCTAGTCGAAGTCTCGTGGCCCTCTGTCAGAATCCAGAGTTTCAAGAAGATCGGAGGGGGTCAAAATTTCGGCCAAAAAAAAAATGACAGTGTTACCCCTTATGTTTTTTTTTTCAGGTCCAAATTTTGACCTTCGATATCTCGGCTCTGGAAGGGTCTAGAGCCTCCATTTTTGCGCGCTGGTCGAAGTCTCGTGGCCCTCTGTCAGAATCCGGAGTTTCAAGAAGATCGGAGGGGGTCAAAATTTCGGCCAAAAAAAAAAAAATGACAGTGTTACCCCTTATGTTTTTTTTTCAGGTCCAAATTTTGACCTTCGATATCTCGGCTCTGGAAGGGTCTAGAGCCTCAATTTTTGCGCGTTGGTCGAAGTCTCGTGGCCCTCTGTCAGAATCCAGAGTTTCAAGAAGATCGGAGGGGGTCAAAATTTCGGCCAAAAAAAAAAATGACAGTGTTACCCCTTATGTTTTTTTTTCAGGTCCAAATTTTGACCTTCGATATCTCGGCTCTGGAAGGGTCTAGAGCCTCCATTTTTGCGCGCTTGTCGAAGTCTCGTGGCCCTCTGTCAGAATCCAGAGTTTCAAGAAGATCGGAGGGGGTCAAAATTTCGGCCAAAAAAAAAAAATGACAGTGTTACCCCTTATGTTTTTTTTTCAGGTCCAAATTTTGACCTTCGATATCTCGGCTCTGGAAGGGTCTAGAGCCTCCATTTTTGCGCGCTGGTCGAAGTCTCGTGGCCCTCTGTCAAAATCCAGAGTTTCAAGAAGATCGGAGGGGGTCAAATTTTCGGCCAAAAAAAAAAATGACAGTGTTAACCCTTATGTTTTTTTTTTCAGGTCCAAATATTGACCTTCGTTATCTCGGCTCTGGAAGGGTCTAGAGCCTCCATTTTTGCGCGCTTGTCGAAGTCTCGTGGCCCTCTGTCAGAATCCAGAGTTTCAAGAAGATCGGAGGGGGTCAAAATTTCGGCCAAAAAAAAAAATGACAGTGTTACCCCTTATGTTTTTTTTTTCAGGTCCAAATTTTGACCTTCGATATCTCGGCTCTGGAAGGATCTAGAGCCTCCATTTTTGCGCGCTGGTCGAAGTCTCGTGGCCCTCTGTCAGAGTCCAGAGTTTCAAGAAGATCGGAGGGGGTCAAAATTTCGGCCAAAAAAAAAATGACAGTGTTACCCCTTATGTTTTTTTTTTTCAGGTCCAAATTTTGACCTTCGATATCTCGGCTCTGGAAGGGTCTAGAGCTTCCATTTTTGCGCGCTGGTCGAAGTCTCGTGGCCCTCTGTCAGAATCCAGAGTTTCAAGAAGATCGGAGGGGGTCAAAATTTCGGCCAAAAAAAAATGACAGTGTTACCCCTTATGTTTTTTTTCAGGTCAAAATTTTGACCTTCGATATCTCGGCTCTGGAAGGGTCTAGAGCCTCCATTTTTGCGCTCTGGTCGAAGTCTCGTGGCCCTCTGTCAGAATCCAGAGTTTCAAGAAGATCGGAGGGGGTCAAAATTTCGGCCAAAAAAAAAAATGACAGTGTAACCCCTTATGTTTTTTTTTTCAGGTCCAAATTTTGACCTTTGAAATCTCGGCTCTGGAAGGGTATAGAGCCTCCATTTTTGCACGCTGGTCAAAGTCTCGTGGCCCTCTGTCAGAATCCAGAGTTTCAAGAAGATCGGAGGGGGTCAAAATTTCGGCCAAAAAAAAAATGACAGTGTTACCCCTTATGTTTTTTTTCAGGTCCAAATTTTGACCTTCAATATCTCGGCTCTGGAAGGGTCTAGACTCTAGAGCCTCCATTTTTGCGCGCTTGTCGAAGTCTCGTGGCCCTCTGTCAGAATCCAGAGTTTCAAGAAGATCGGAGGGGGTCAAAATTTCGGCCAAAAAAAAATGACAGTGTTACCCCTTATGTTTTTTTTTCAGGTCCAAATTTTGACCTTCGATATCTCGGCTCTGGAAGGGTCTTGAGCCTCCATTTTTGCGCGCTGGTCGAAGTCTCGTGGCCCTCTGTCAGAATCCAGAGTTTCAAGAAGATCGGAGGGGGTCATAATTTCGGCCAAAAAAAAAAATGACAGTGTAACCCCTTATGTTTTTTTTTTCAGGTCCAAATTTTGACCTTCGATATCTCGGCTCTGGAAGGGTCTAGAGCCTCCATTTTTGCGCGCTGGTCGAAGTCTCGTGGCCCTCTGTCAGAATCCAGAGTTTCAAGAAGATCGGAGGTGGTCAAAATTTCGGCCAAAAAAAATGACAGTGTTACCCCTTATGTTTTTTTTTCAGGTCCAAATTTTGACCTTCGTTATCTCTGCTCTGGAAGGGTCTAGAGCCTCAATTTTTGCGCGTTGGTCGAAGTCTCGTGGCCCTCTGTCAGAATCCAGAGTTTCAAGAAGATCGGAGGGGGTCAAAATTTCGGCCAAAAAAAAAAAATGACAGTGTTACCCCTTATGTTTTTTTTTTCAGGTCCAAATTTTGACCTTCGATATCTCGGCTCTGGAAGGGTCTAGAGCCTCCATTTTTGCGAGCTGGTCGAAGTCTCGTGGCCCTCTGTCAGAATCCAGAGTTTCAAGAAGATCGGAGGGGGTCAAAATTTTGGCCAAAAAAAAAATGACAGTGTTAACCCTTATGTTTTTTTTCAGGTCCAAATTTTGACATTCGATATCTCGGCTCTGGAAGGGTCTAGAGCCTCCATTTTTGCGCGCTGGTCGAAGTCTCGTGGCCCTCTGTCAGAATCCAGAGTTTCAAGAAGATCGGAGGGGGTCAAAATTTTGGCCAAAAAAAAATGACAGTGTTAACCCTTATGTTTTTTTTTCAGGTCCAAATTTTGACATTCGATATCTCGGCTCTGGAAGGGTCTAGAGCGTCCATTTTTGCGCGCTGGTCGAAGTCTCGTGGCCCTCTGTTAGAATCCAGAGTTTCAAGAAGATCGGAGGGGGTCAAAATTTTGGCCAAAAAAAAAATGACAGTGTTACCCCTTATGTTTTTTTTTCAGGTCCAAAATTTGACCTTTGATATCTCGGCTCAGGAAGGGTCTAGAGCCTCCATTTTTGCGCGCTGGTGGAAGTCTCGTGGCCCTCTGTCAGAATCCAGAGTTTCAAGAAGATCGGAGGGGGTCAAAATTTCGGCCAAAAAAAAAAAATGACAGTGTTACCCCTTATGTTTTTTTTTCAGGTCCAAATTTTGACCTTCGATATCTCGGCTCTGGAAGGGTCTAGAGCCTCAATTTTTGCGCGTTGGTCGAAGTCTCATGGCCCTCTGTCAGAATCCAGAGTTTCAAGAAGATCGGAGGGGGTCAAAATTTCGGCCAAAAAAAAAAAATGACAGTGTTACCCCTTATGTTTTTTTTTCAGGTCCAAATTTTGACCTTCGATATCTCGGCTCTGGAAGGGTATACAGCCTCCATTTTTGCACGCTGGTCGAAGTCTCGTGGCCCTCTGTCAGAATCCAGAGTTTCAAGAAGATCGGAGGGGGTCAAAATTTTGGCCAAAAAAAAAAATGACAGTGTTACCCCTTATGTTTTTTTTTTCAGGTCCAAATTTTGACCTTCGATATCTCGGCTCTGGAAGGGTCTAGAGCCTCCATTTTTGCGCGCTGGTCGAAGTCTCGTGGCCCTCTGTCAGAATCCAGAGTTTCAAGAAGATCGGAGGGGGTCAAAATTTCGGCCAAAAAAAAAAATGACAGTGTTACCCCTTATGTTTTTTTTTTCAGGTCCAAATTTTGACCTTCGATATCTCGGCTCTGGAAGGGTCTAGAGCCTCCATTTTTGCGCGCTGGTCGAAGTCTCGTGGCCCTCTGTCAGAATCCAGAGTTTCAAGAAGATCGGAGGGGGTCAAAATTTCGGCCAAAAAAAAAAATGACAGTGTTACCCCTTATGTTTTTTTTCAGGTCCAAATTTTGACCTTCAATATCTCGGCTCTGGAAGGGTCTAGACTCTAGAGCCTCCATTTTTGCGCACTTGTCGAAGTCTCGTGGCCCTCTGTCAGAATCCAGAGTTTCAAGAAGATCGGAGGGGGTCAAAATTTCGGCCAAAAAAAAATGACAGTGTTACCCCTTATGTTTTTTTTTCAGGTCCAAATTTTGACCTTCGATATCTCGGCTCTGGAAGGGTCTTGAGCCTCCATTTTTGCGCGCTGGTCGAAGTCTCGTGGCCCTCTGTCAGAATCCAGAGTTTCAAGAAGATCGGAGGGGGTCATAATTTCGGCCAAAAAAAAAAATGACAGTGTAACCCCTTATGTTTTTTTTTTCAGGTCCAAATTTTGACCTTCGATATCTCGGCTCTGGAAGGGTCTAGAGCCTCGATTTTTGCGCGTTGGTCGAAGTCTCGTGGCCCTCTGTCAGAATCCAGAGTTTCAAGAAGATCGGAGGGGGTCAAAATTTCGGCCAAAAAAAAAAATGACAGTGTTACCCCTTATGTTTTTTTTTTCAGGTCCAAATTTTGACCTTCGATATCTCGGCTCTGGAAGGGTCTAGAGCCTCCATTTTTGTGAGCTGGTCGAAGTCTCGTGGCCCTCTGTCAGAATCCAGAGTTTCAAGAAGATCGGAGGGGGTCAAAATTTTGGCCAAAAAAAAATGACAGTGTTACCCCTTATGTTTTTTTTTCAGGTCCAAAATTTGACCTTTGATATCTCGGCTCAGGAAGGGTCTAGAGCCTCCATTTTTGCGCGCTGGTGGAAGTCTCGTGGCCCTCTGTCAGAATCCAGAGTTTCAAGAAGATCGGAGGGGGTCAAAATTTCGGCCAAAAAAAAAAAATGACAGTGTTACCCCTTATGTTTTTTTTTTCAGGTCCAAATTTTGACCTTCGATATCTCGGCTCTGGAAGGGTCTAGAGCCTCCATTTTTGCGAGCTGGTCGAAGTCTCGTGGCCCTCTGTCAGAATCCAGAGTTTCAAGAAGATCGGAGGGGGTCAAAATTTCGGCCAAAAAAAAAAATGACAGTGTTACCCCTTATGTTTTTTTTTCAGGTCCAAATTTTGACATTCGATATCTCGGCTCTGGAAGGGTCTAGAGCGTCCATTTTTGCGCGCTGGTCGAAGTCTCGTGGCCCTCTGTTAGAATCCAGAGTTTCAAGAAGATCGGAGGGGGTCAAAATTTTGGCCAAAAAAAAATGACAGTGTTACCCCTTATGTTTTTTTTTCAGGTCCAAAATTTGACCTTTGATATCTCGGCTCAGGAAGGGTCTAGAGCCTCCATTTTTGCGCGCTGGTGGAAGTCTCGTGGCCCTCTGTCAGAATCCAGAGTTTCAAGAAGATTGGAGGGGGTCAAAATTTCGGCAAAAAAAAAAATGACAGTGTTACCCCTTATGTTTTTTTTTCAGGTCCAAATTTTGACCTTCGATATCTCGGCTCTGGAAGGGTCTAGAGCCTCCATTTTTGCGCGCTGGTCGAAGTCTCGTGGCCCTCTGTCAGAATCCAGAGTTTCAAGAAGATCGGATGGGGTCAAAATTTCGGCCAAAAAAAAATGACAGTGTAACCCCTTATGTTTTTTTTTTTCAGGTCCAAATTTTGACCTTTGAAATCTCGGCTCTGGAAGGGTATAGAGCCTCCATTTTTGCGCGCTGGTCGAAGTCTCGTGGCCCTCTGTCAGAATCCAGAGTTTCAAGAAGATCGGAGGGGGTCAAAATTTCGGCCAAAAAAAAAAATGACAGTGTTACCCCTTATGTTTTTTTTCAGGTCCAAATTTTGACCTTCAATATCTCGGCTCTGGAAGGGTCTAGACTCTAGAGCCTCCATTTTTGCGCGCTGGTCGAAGTCTCGTGGCCCTCTGTCAGAATCCAGAGTTTCAAGAAGATCGGAGGTGGTCAAAATTTCGGCCAAAAAAAAAAATGACAGTGTTACCCCTTATGTTTTTTTTTCAGGTCCAAATTTTGACCTTCGTTATCTCGGCTCTGGAAGGGTCTAGAGCCTCAATTTTTGCGCGTTGGTCGAAGTCTCGTGGCCCTCTGTCAGAATCCAGAGTTTCAAGAAGATCGGAGGGGGTCAAAATTTCGGCCAAAAAAAAAAAATGAGTGTTACCCCTTATGTTTTTTTTTTCAGGTCCAAATTTTGACCTTCGATATCTCGGCTCTGGAAGGGTCTAGAGCCTCCATTTTTGTGAGCTGGTCGAAGTCTCGTGGCCCTCTGTCAGAATCCAGAGTTTCAAGAAGATCGGAGGGGGTCAAAATTTCGGCCAAAAAAAAAAATGACAGTGTTACCCCTTATGTTTTTTTTTCAGGTCCAAATTTTGACATTCGATATCTCGGCTCTGGAAGGGTCTAGAGCCTCCATTTTTGCGCGCTGGTCGAAGTCTCGTGGCCCTCTGTCAGAATCCAGAGTTTCAAGAAGATCAGAGGGGGTCAAAATTTCGGCCAAAAAAAAAAATGACAGTGTTACCCCTTATGTTTTTTTTTTCAGGTCCAAATTTTGACCTTCGATATCTCGGCTCTGGAAGGGTCTAGAGCCTCCATTTTTGCGCGCTGGTCGAAGTCTCGTGGCCCTCTGTCAGAATCCGGAGTTTCAAGAAGATCGGAGGGGGTCAAAATTTCGGCCAAAAAAAAAAAATGACAGTGTTACCCCTTATGTTTTTTTTTCAGGTCCAAATTTTGACCTTCGATATCTCGGCTCTGGAAGGGTCTAGAGCCTCAATTTTTGCGCGTTGGTCGAAGTCTCATGGCCCTCTGTCAGAATCCAGAGTTTCAAGAAGATCGGAGGGGGTCAAAATTTCGGCCAAAAAAAAAAATGACAGTGTTACCCCTTATGTTTTTTTTTCAGGTCCAAATTTTGACCTTCGATATCTCGGCTCTGGAAGGGTCTAGAGCCTCCATTTTTGCGCGCTTGTCGAAGTCTCGTGGCCCTCTGTCAGAATCCAGAGTTTCAAGAAGATCGGAGGGGGTCAAAATTTCGGCCAAAAAAAAAAAATGACAGTGTTACCCCTTATGTTTTTTTTTCAGGTCCAAATTTTGACCTTTGAAATCTCGGCTCTGGAAGGGTATAGAGCCTCCATTTTTGCACGCTGGTCAAAGTCTCGTGGCCCTCTGTCAGAATCCAGAGTTTCAAGAAGATCGGAGGGGGTCAAAATTTTGGCCAAAAAAAAAAATGACAGTGTTACCCCTTATGTTTTTTTTTTCAGGTCCAAATTTTGACCTTCGATATCTCGGCTCTGGAAGGGTCTAGAGCCTCCATTTTTGCGCGCTGGTCGAAGTCTCGTGGCCCTCTGTCAGAATCCAGAGTTTCAAGAAGATCGGAGGAGGTCAAAATTTCGGCCAAAAAAAAAATGACAGTGTAACCCCTTATGTTTTTTTTTTTCAGGTCCAAATTTTGACCTTTGAAATCTCGGCTCTGGAAGGGTATAGAGCCTCCATTTTTGCGCGCTGGTCGAAGTCTCGTGGCCCTCTGTCAGAATCCAGAGTTTCAAGAAGATCGGAGGGGGTCAAAATTTCGGCCAAAAAAAAAAATGACAGTGTTACCCCTTATGTTTTTTTTCAGGTCCAAATTTTGACCTTCAATATCTCGGCTCTGGAAGGGTCTAGACTCTAGAGCCTCCATTTTTGCGCGCTTGTCGAAGTCTCGTGGCCCTCTGTCAGAATCCAGAGTTTCAAGAAGATCGGAGGGGGTCAAAATTTCGGCCAAAAAAAAATGACAGTGTTACCCCTTATGTTTTTTTTCAGGTCCAAATTTTGACCTTCGATATCTCGGCTCTGGAAGGGTCTTGAGCCTCCATTTTTGCGCGCTGGTCGAAGTCTCGTGGCCCTCTGTCAGAATCCAGAGTTTCAAGAAGATCGGAGGGGGTCATAATTTCGGCCAAAAAAAAAAATGACAGTGTAACCCCTTATGTTTTTTTGTTCAGGTCCAAATTTTGACCTTCGATATCTCGGCTCTGGAAGGGTCTAGAGCCTCCATTTTTGCGCGCTGGTCGAAGTCTCGTGGCCCTCTGTCAGAATCCAGAGTTTCAAGAAGATCGGAGGTGGTCAAAATTTCGGCCAAAAAAAAAATGACAGTGTTACCCCTTATGTTTTTTTTTCAGGTCCAAATTTTGACCTTCGTTATCTCGGCTCTGGAAGGGTCTAGAGCCTCAATTTTTGCGCGTTGGTCGAAGTCTCGTGGCCCTCTGTCAGAATCCAGAGTTTCAAGAAGATCGGAGGGGGTCAAAATTTCGGCCAAAAAAAAAAAATGACAGTGTTACCCCTTATGTTTTTTTTTTCAGGTCCAAATTTTGACCTTCGATATCTCGGCTCTGGAAGGGTCTAGAGCCTCCATTTTTGCGAGCTGGTCGAAGTCTTGTGGCCCTCTGTCAGAATCCAGAGTTTCAAGAAGATCGGAGGGGGTCAAAAATTCGGCCAAAAAAAAAAATGACAGTGTTACCCCTTATGTTTTTTTTTTCAGGTCCAAATTTTGACATTCGATATCTCGGCTCTGGAAGGGTCTAGAGCGTCCATTTTTGCGCGCTGGTCGAAGTCTCGTGGCCCTCTGTTAGAATCCAGAGTTTCAAGAAGATCGGAGGGGGTCAAAATTTTGGCCAAAAAAAAAATGACAGTGTTACCCCTTATGTTTTTTTTTCAGGTCCAAAATTTGACCTTTGATATCTCGGCTCAGGAAGGGTCTAGAGCCTCCATTTTTGCGCGCTGGTGGAAGTCTCGTGGCCCTCTGTCAGAATCCAGAGTTTCAAGAAGATCGGAGGGGGTCAAAATTTCGGCCAAAAAAAAAAATGACAGTGTTACCCCTTATGTTTTTTTTTCAGGTCCAAATTTTGACCTTCGATATCTCGGCTCTGGAAGGGTCTAGAGCCTCCATTTTTGCGCGCTGGTCGAAGTCTCGTGGCCCTCTGTCAGAATCCGGAGTTTCAAGAAGATCGGAGGGGGTCAAAATTTCGGCCAAAAAAAAAAAATGACAGTGTTACCCCTTATGTTTTTTTTTTCAGGTCCAAATTTTGACCTTCGATATCTCGGCTCTGGAAGGGTCTAGAGCCTCCATTTTTGCGCGCTGGTGGAAGTCTCGTGGCCCTCTGTCAGAATCCAGAGTTTCAAGAAGATCGGAGGGGGTCAAAATTTCGGCCAAAAAAAAAAAATGACAGTGTTACCCCTTATGTTTTTTTTTTTCAGGTCCAAATTTTGACCTTCGATATCTCGGCTCTGGAAGGGTCCAGAGCCTCCATTTTTGCGCGCTAGTCGAAGTCTCGTGGCCCTCTGTCAGAATCCAGAGTTTCAAGAAGATCGGAGGGGGTCAAAATTTCGGCCAAAAAAAAATGACAGTGTTACCCCTTATGTTTTTTTTTCAGGTCCAAATTTTGACCTTCGATATCTCGGCTCTGGAAGGGTCTAGAGCCTCGATTTTTGCGCGTTGGTCGAAGTCTCGTGGCCCTCTGTCAGAATCCAGAGTTTCAAGAAGATCGGAGGGGGTCAAAATTTCGGCCAAAAAAAAAAAATGACAGTGTTACCCCTTATGTTTTTTTTTTCAGGTCCAAATTTTGACCTTCGATATCTCGGCTCTGGAAGGGTCTAGAGCCTCCATTTTTGCGAGCTGGTCGAAGTCTCGTGGCCCTCTGTCAGAATCCAGAGTTTCAAGAAGATCGGAGGGGGTCAAAATTTTGGCCAAAAAAAAAATGACAGTGTTAACCCTTATGTTTTTTTTTCAGGTCCAAATTTTGACATTCGATATCTCGGCTCTGGAAAGGTCTAGAGCCTCCATTTTTGCGCGCTGGTCGAAGTCTCGTGGCCCTCTGTTAGAATCCAGAGTTTCAAGAAGATCGGAGGGGGTCAAAATTTTGGCCAAAAAAAAATGACAGTGTTACCCCTTATGTTTTTTTTTCAGGTCCAAAATTTGACCTTTGATATCTCGGCTCAGGAAGGGTCTAGAGCCTCCATTTTTGCGCGCTGGTGGAAGTCTCGTGGCCCTCTGTCAGAATCCAGAGTTTCAAGAAGATCGGAGGGGGTCAAAATTTCGGCCAAAAAAAAAAAATGACAGTGTTACCCCTTATGTTTTTTTTTTCAGGTCCAAATTTTGACCTTCGATATCTCGGCTCTGGAAGGGTCTAGAGCCTCCATTTTTGCGAGCTGGTCGAAGTCTCGTGGCCCTCTGTCAGAATCCAGAGTTTCAAGAAGATCGGAGGGGGTCAAAATTTCGGCCAAAAAAAAAAATGACAGTGTTACCCCTTATGTTTTTTTTTCAGGTCCAAAATTTGACCTTTGATATCTCGGCTCAGGAAGGGTCTAGAGCGTCCATTTTTGCGCGCTGGTCGAAGTCTCGTGGCCCTCTGTCAGAATCCAGAGTTTCAAGAAGATTGGAGGGGGTCAAAATTTCGGCAAAAAAAAAAATGACAGTGTTACCCCTTATGTTTTTTTTTCAGGTCCAAATTTTGACCTTCGATATCTCGGCTCTGGAAGGGTCTAGAGCCTCCATTTTTGCGCGCTGGTCGAAGTCTCGTGGCCCTCTGTCAGAATCCAGAGTTTCAAGAAGATCGGAGGGGGTCAAAATTTCGGCCAAAAAAAAAAAATGACAGTGTTACCCCTTATGTTTTTTTTCAGGTCCAAATTTTGACCTTCGATATCTCGGCTCTGGAAGGGTCTAGAGCCTCCATTTTTGCGCGCTGGTCGAAGTCTCGTGGCCCTCTGTCAGAATCCAGAGTTTCAAGAAGATCGGAGGGGGTCAAAATTTCGGCCAAAAAAAAAAATGACAGTGTTACCCCTTATGTTTTTTTTTCAGGTCCAAATTTTGACCTTCGTTATCTCGGCTCTGGAAGGGTCTAGAGCCTCAATTTTTGCGCGTTGGTCGAAGTCTCGTGGCCCTCTGTCAGAATCCAGAGTTTCAAGAAGATCGGAGGGGGTCAAAATTTCGGCCAAAAAAAAAAAATGAGTGTTACCCCTTATGTTTTTTTTTTCAGGTCCAAATTTTGACCTTCGATATCTCGGCTCTGGAAGGGTCTAGAGCCTCCATTTTTGTGAGCTGGTCGAAGTCTCGTGGCCCTCTGTCAGAATCCAGAGTTTCAAGAAGATCGGAGGGGGTCAAAATTTCGGCCAAAAAAAAAAATGACAGTGTTACCCCTTATGTTTTTTTTTCAGGTCCAAATTTTGACATTCGATATCTCGGCTCTGGAAGGGTCTAGAGCCTCCATTTTTGCGCGCTGGTCGAAGTCTCGTGGCCCTCTGTCAGAATCCAGAGTTTCAAGAAGATCAGAGGGGGTCAAAATTTCGGCCAAAAAAAAAAATGACAGTGTTACCCCTTATGTTTTTTTTTTCAGGTCCAAATTTTGACCTTCGATATCTCGGCTCTGGAAGGGTCCAGAGCCTCCATTTTTGCGCGCTAGTCGAAGTCTCGTGGCCCTCTGTCAGAATCCAGAGTTTCAAGAAGATCGGAGGGGGTCAAAATTTCGGCCAAAAAAAAAATGACAGTGTTACCCCTAGGGCTGAAACGATTCCTCGAGTTACTCGAGTTACTCGATTACAAAAATTCCTCGAGGCAAAAAATCTGCCTCGAAGCCTCGTTAAATTCCTATAACGCGCACAATATGCGCACGCGGGGATCTGATTGTTTCACGCGGACCGTTGTTCAGGAAGCACACCATAGCGCATGATAAATTTGACTTGATAAATGGCAGAGAATGTTTGAAAGAACAAAGTTTGGGATCATTATATGTTTATAAAGAGAGAGAACAAGATGCAATGTGTCTACTGCAAAGTATACCTGCCAGGGCTGCCAACTCTCACGCATTCAGCGTGAGACTCGCGCAATTGAGCCAATTCTCACTCACGCGATACCCTCGATTTCTCACGCTGAAGTGTCAATCCCTTCAGTCAAATGCTTGAAAGATGAGTTTGCCTAAAGATCTACCTGTTGAGCCACTCGCGATCGACTAGATTTACCGCCGCATATTAATTCGCAAGTTAAAATATCTTGTAATCTAGTAGTGGGAGCGCGCATGCGAGATGTTGAGCTCCTCCGCGGCTCGCGTACGACGACAGAGAAGCGAGCGCGTGAACCCATGTCTCTCTCACGCGCCAGTCAAACCAATTGCGGCAATTCATCATGCTTAAACTTTTATGTAGTCACGCAACAAACATTTCAGCATACATTCACTGTATACACCGGGACGTGATGGAGGAACAAATATTGTGAGACACACACACACACACACTCTCTGATGTTTGTCTTGAGATTACAGTTGAAAAAGTCTGATTCTTATTATTGTTTTATTCCCATTTTTTTTAAATTGTATACATTTGTGTACCTGTTTGGGTAGATATTTTATATTAATTTATTTGTGTTTCCAGGTGGGTAATTTGCAGAAGGTGCAATCCTTTTTTTTGTAATGTTGTATTAAGAAGACAAAACTGGGAAGGCCAAAATGGGCTTTACTATTTAAGTTTGTATTCAAAGTTGTACATGTTATGGGCTACATGTGACAGGTTTTACAGTAAATTGTTTTAACTGTACTGTTATATAATTGTTGGCACTGGCACTTATAAACACTAAATGGGTAAAAATTGAAATAATCCCAGGTGGAGCCAAATGTTGGAGTTGCAATAAATACCTCTATTTTTTTAAAGAAATAAAAGGCAAACACCTTATCATTTTAGTAATACATTATTTGTTTTGGTTGCTTAAAAACACACATAAACAAATTATCCGATTACTCGATTAATCGATCGATTAAGTGCTAGATTAATCGATTACAAAAAGAATCGATAGCTGCAGCCCTAGTTACCCCTTATGTTTTTTTTTCAGGTCCAAATTTTGACCTTCGATATCTCGGCTCTGGAAGGGTCTAGAGCCTCCATTTTTGCGCGCTGGTCGAAGTCTCGTGGCCCTCTGTCAGAATCCGGAGTTTCAAGAAGATCGGAGGGGGTCAAAATTTCGGCCAAAAAAAAAAAATGACAGTGTTACCCCTTATGTTTTTTTTTCAGGTCCAAATTTTGACCTTCGATATCTCGGCTCTGGAAGGGTCTAGAGCCTCAATTTTTGCGCGTTGGTCGAAGTCTCATGGCCCTCTGTCAGAATCCAGAGTTTCAAGAAGATCGGAGGGGGTCAAAATTTCGGCCAAAAAAAAAAATGACAGTGTTACCCCTTATGTTTTTTTTTCAGGTCCAAATTTTGACCTTCGATATCTCGGCTCTGGAAGGGTCTAGAGCCTCCATTTTTGCGCGCTTGTCGAAGTCTCGTGGCCCTCTGTCAGAATCCAGAGTTTCAAGAAGATCGGAGGGGGTCAAAATTTCGGCCAAAAAAAAAAAATGACAGTGTTACCCCTTATGTTTTTTTTTCAGGTCCAAATTTTGACCTTTGAAATCTCGGCTCTGGAAGGGTATAGAGCCTCCATTTTTGCACGCTGGTCAAAGTCTCGTGGCCCTCTGTCAGAATCCAGAGTTTCAAGAAGATCGGAGGGGGTCAAAATTTTGGCCAAAAAAAAAAATGACAGTGTTACCCCTTATGTTTTTTTTTTCAGGTCCAAATTTTGACCTTCGATATCTCGGCTCTGGAAGGGTCTAGAGCCTCCATTTTTGCGCGCTGGTCGAAGTCTCGTGGCCCTCTGTCAGAATCCAGAGTTTCAAGAAGATCGGAGGAGGTCAAAATTTCGGCCAAAAAAAAAATGACAGTGTAACCCCTTATGTTTTTTTTTTTCAGGTCCAAATTTTGACCTTTGAAATCTCGGCTCTGGAAGGGTATAGAGCCTCCATTTTTGCGCGCTGGTCGAAGTCTCGTGGCCCTCTGTCAGAATCCAGAGTTTCAAGAAGATCGGAGGGGGTCAAAATTTCGGCCAAAAAAAAAAATGACAGTGTTACCCCTTATGTTTTTTTTCAGGTCCAAATTTTGACCTTCAATATCTCGGCTCTGGAAGGGTCTAGACTCTAGAGCCTCCATTTTTGCGCGCTTGTCGAAGTCTCGTGGCCCTCTGTCAGAATCCAGAGTTTCAAGAAGATCGGAGGGGGTCAAAATTTCGGCCAAAAAAAATGACAGTGTTACCCCTTATGTTTTTTTTTCAGGTCCAAATTTTGACCTTCGATATCTCGGCTCTGGAAGGGTCTTGAGCCTCCATTTTTGCGCGCTGGTCGAAGTCTCGTGGCCCTCTGTCAGAATCCAGAGTTTCAAGAAGATCGGAGGGGGTCATAATTTCGGCCAAAAAAAAAAATGACAGTGTAACCCCTTATGTTTTTTTTTTCAGGTCCAAATTTTGACCTTCGATATCTCGGCTCTGGAAGGGTCTAGAGCCTCCATTTTTGCGCGCTGGTCGAAGTCTCGTGGCCCTCTGTCAGAATCCAGAGTTTCAAGAAGATCGGAGGTGGTCAAAATTTCGGCCAAAAAAAAAATGACAGTGTTACCCCTTATGTTTTTTTTTCAGGTCCAAATTTTGACCTTCGTTATCTCGGCTCTGGAAGGGTCTAGAGCCTCAATTTTTGCGCGTTGGTCGAAGTCTCGTGGCCCTCTGTCAGAATCCAGAGTTTCAAGAAGATCGGAGGGGGTCAAAATTTCGGCCAAAAAAAAAAAATGACAGTGTTACCCCTTATGTTTTTTTTTTCAGGTCCAAATTTTGACCTTCGATATCTCGGCTCTGGAAGGGTCTAGAGCCTCCATTTTTGCGAGCTGGTCGAAGTCTCGTGGCCCTCTGTCAGAATCCAGAGTTTCAAGAAGATCGGAGGGGGTCAAAATTTCGGCCAAAAAAAAAAATGACAGTGTTACCCCTTATGTTTTTTTTTTCAGGTCCAAATTTTGACATTCGATATCTCGGCTCTGGAAGGGTCTAGAGCGTCCATTTTTGCGCGCTGGTCGAAGTCTCGTGGCCCTCTGTTAGAATCCAGAGTTTCAAGAAGATCGGAGGGGGTCAAAATTTTGGCCAAAAAAAAAATGACAGTGTTACCCCTTATGTTTTTTTTTCAGGTCCAAAATTTGACCTTTGATATCTCGGCTCAGGAAGGGTCTAGAGCCTCCATTTTTGCGCGCTGGTGGAAGTCTCGTGGCCCTCTGTCAGAATCCAGAGTTTCAAGAAGATCGGAGGGGGTCAAAATTTCGGCCAAAAAAAAAAATGACAGTGTTACCCCTTATGTTTTTTTTTCAGGTCCAAATTTTGACCTTCGATATCTCGGCTCTGGAAGGGTCTAGAGCCTCCATTTTTGCGCGCTGGTCGAAGTCTCGTGGCCCTCTGTCAGAATCCGGAGTTTCAAGAAGATCGGAGGGGGTCAAAATTTCGGCCAAAAAAAAAAAATGACAGTGTTACCCCTTATGTTTTTTTTTTCAGGTCCAAATTTTGACCTTCGATATCTCGGCTCTGGAAGGGTCTAGAGCCTCCATTTTTGCGCGCTGGTCGAAGTCTCGTGGCCCTCTGTCAGAATCCAGAGTTTCAAGAAGATCGGAGGGGGTCAAAATTTCGGCCAAAAAAAATGACAGTGTTACCCCTTATGTTTTTTTTTCAGGTCCAAATTTTGACCTTCGATATCTCGGCTCTGGAAGGGTCTTGAGCCTCCATTTTTGCGCACTGGTCGAAGTCTCGTGGCCCTCTGTCAGAATCCAGAGTTTCAAGAAGATCGGAGGGGGTCATAATTTCGGCCAAAAAAAAAAATGACAGTGTAACCCCTTATGTTTTTTTTTTCAGGTCCAAATTTTGACCTTCGATATCTCGGCTCTGGAAGGGTCTAGAGCCTCCATTTTTGCGCGCTGGTGGAAGTCTCGTGGCCCTCTGTCAGAATCCAGAGTTTGAAGAAGATCGGAGGGGGTCAAAATTTCGGCCAAAAAAAAAAAATGACAGTGTTACCCCTTATGTTTTTTTTTTTCAGGTCCAAATTTTGACCTTCGATATCTCGGCTCTGGAAGGGTCCAGAGCCTCCATTTTTGCGCGCTAGTCGAAGTCTCGTGGCCCTCTGTCAGAATCCAGAGTTTCAAGAAGATCGGAGGGGGTCAAAATTTCGGCCAAAAAAAAAAATGACAGTGTTACCCCTTATGTTTTTTTTTCAGGTCCAAATTTTGACCTTCGATATCTCGGCTCTGGAAGGGTCTAGAGCCTCCATTTTTGCGCGCTGGTCGAAGTCTCGTGGCCCTCTGTCAAAATCCAGAGTTTCAAGAAGATCGGAGGGGGTCAAATTTTCGGCCAAAAAAAAAAATGACAGTGTTAACCCTTATGTTTTTTTTTTCAGGTCCAAATATTGACCTTCAATATCTCGGCTCTGGAAGGGTCTAGAGCCTCCATTTTTGCGCGCTTGTCGAAGTCTCGTGGCCCTCTGTCAGAGTCCAGAGTTTCAAGAAGATCGGAGGGGGTCAAAATTTCGGCCAAAAAAAAAAATGACAGTGTTACCCCTTATGTTTTTTTTTTTCAGGTCCAAATTTTGACCTTCGATATCTCGGCTCTGGAAGGGTCTAGAGCTTCCATTTTTGCTCGCTGGTCGAAGTCTCGTGGCCCTCTGTCAGAATCCAGAGTTTCAAGAAGATCGGAGGGGGTCAAAATTTCGGCCAAAAAAAAAAATGACAGTGTTACCCCTTATGTTTTTTTTTTTCAGGTCCAAATTTTGACCTTCGATATCTCGGCTCTGGAAGGGTCTAGAGCTTCCATTTTTGCGCGCTGGTCGAAGTCTCGTGGCCCTCTGTCAGAATCCAGAGTTTCAAGAAGATCGGAGGGGGTCAAAATTTCGGCCAAAAAAAATGACAGTGTTACCCCTTATGTTTTTTTTTTTCAGGTCCAAATTTTGACCTTCGATATCTCGGCTCTGGAAGGGTCTAGAGCTTCCATTTTTGCTCGCTGGTCGAAGTCTCGTGGCCCTCTGTCAGAATCCAGAGTTTCAAGAAGATCGGAGGGGGTCAAAATTTCGGCCAAAAAAAAAAATGACAGTGTTACCCCTTATGTTTTTTTTTTTCAGGTCCAAATTTTGACCTTCGATATCTCGGCTCTGGAAGGGTCTAGAGCTTCCATTTTTGCGCGCTGGTCGAAGTCTCGTGGCCCTCTGTCAGAATCCAGAGTTTCAAGAAGATCGGAGGGGGTCAAAATTTCGGCCAAAAAAAATGACAGTGTTACCCCTTATGTTTTTTTTTTTCAGGTCCAAATTTTGACCTTCGATATCTCGGCTCAGGAAGGGTCTAGAGTCTCCATTTTTGCGCGCTGGTCGAAGTCTCGTGGCCCTCTGTCAGAATCCAGAGTTTCAAGAAGATCGGAGGGGGTCAAAATTTCGGCCAAAAAAAAAAATGACAGTGTAACCCCTTATGTTTTTTTTTTCAGGTCCAAATTTTGACCTTCGATATCTCGGCTCTGGAAGGGTCTAGAGCTTCCATTTTTGCGCGCTGGTCGAAGTCTCGTGGCCCTCTGTCAGAATCCAGAGTTTCAAGAAGATCGGAGGGGGTCAAAATTTCGGCCAAAAAAAATGACAGTGTTACCCCTTATGTTTTTTTTTTCAGGTCCAAATATTGACCTTCAATATCTCGGCTCTGGAAGGGTCTAGAGCCTCCATTTTTGCGCGCTTGTCGAAGTCTCGTGGCCCTCTGTCAGAATCCAGAGTTTCAAGAAGATCGGAGGGGGTCAAAATTTCGGCCAAAAAAAAAAATGACAGTGTAACCCCTTATGTTTTTTTTTCAGGTCAAAACTTTGACATCCGATATCTCGGCTCTGGAAGGGTCTAGAGCCTCCATTTTTGCGCGCTGGTCGAAGTCTCGTGGCCCTCTGTCAGAATCCAGAGTTTCAAGAAGATCGGAGGGGGTCAAAATTTCGGCCAAAAAAAAAAATGACAGTGTAACCCCTTATGTTTTTTTTTTCAGGTCCAAATTTTGACCTTTGAAATCTCGGCTCTGGAAGGGTATAGAGCCTCCATTTTTGCACGCTGGTCAAAGTCTCGTGGCCCTCTGTCAGAATCCAGAGTTTCAAGAAGATCGGAGGGGGTCAAAATTTTGGCCAAAAAAAAAATGACATGTGTTACCCCTTATGTTTTTTTTTTCAGGTCCAAATTTTGACCTTCGATATCTCGGCTCTGGAAGGGTCTAGAGCCTCCATTTTTGCGCGCTGGTCGAAGTCTCGTGGCCCTCTGTCAGAATCCAGAGTTTCAAGAAGATCGGAGGAGGTCAAAATTTCGGCCAAAAAAAAAATGACAGTGTAACCCCTTATGTTTTTTTTTTTTCAGGTCCAAATTTTGACCTTTGAAATCTCGGCTCTGGAAGGGTATAGAGCCTCCATTTTTGCGCGCTGGTCGAAGTCTCGTGGCCCTCTGTCAGAATCCAGAGTTTCAAGAAGATCGGAGGGGGTCAAAATTTCGGCCAAAAAAAAAAATGACAGTGTAACCCCTTATGTTTTTTTTCAGGTCCAAATTTTGACCTTCAATATCTCGGCTTTGGAAGGGTCTAGACTCTAGAGCCTCCATTTTTGCGCGCTTGTCGAAGTCTCGTGGCCCTCTGTCAGAATCCAGAGTTTCAAGAAGATCGGAGGGGGTCAAAATTTCGGCCAAAAAAAAATGACAGTGTTACCCCTTATGTTTTTTTTTCAGGTCCAAATTTTGACCTTCGATATCTCGGCTCTGGAAGGGTCTTGAGCCTCCATTTTTGCGCGCTGGTCGAAGTCTCGTGGCCCTCTGTCAGAATCCAGAGTTTCAAGAAGATCGGAGGGGGTCAAAATTTCGGCCAAAAAAAAAAATGACAGTGTAACCCCTTATGTTTTTTTTTTTCAGGTCCAAATTTTGACCTTCGATATCTCGGCTCTGGAAGGGTCTAGAGCCTCCATTTTTGCGCGCTGGTCGAAGTCTCGTGGCCCTCTGTCAGAATCCAGAGTTTCAAGAAGATCGGAGGGGGTCAAAATTTCGGCCAAAAAAAAAAATGACAGTGTTACCCCTTATGTTTTTTTTTCAGGTCCAAATTTTGACCTTCGATATCTCCGCTCTGGAAGGGTCTAGAGCCTCCATTTTTGCGCGCTGGTCGAAGTCTCGTGGTCCTCTGTCAGAATCCAGAGTTTCAAGAAGATCGGAGGGGGTCAAATTTTCGGCCAAAAAAAAAAAATGACAGTGTTAACCCTTATGGTTTTTTTTTCAGGTCCAAATATTGACCTTCAATATCTCGGCTCTGGAAGGGTCTAGAGCCTCCATTTTTGCGCGCTTGTCGAAGTCTCGTGGCCCTCTGTCAGAATCCAGAGTTTCAAGAAGATCGGAGGGGGTCAAAATTTCGGCCAAAAAAAAAATGACAGTGTTACCCCTTATGTTTTTTTTTTCAGGTCCAAATTTTGACCTTCGATATCTCGGCTCTGGAAGGGTCTAGAGCTTCCATTTTTGCGCGCTGGTCGAAGTCTCGTGGCCCTCTGTCAGAATCCAGAGTTTCAAGAAGATCGGAGGGGGTCAAAATTTCGGCCAAAAAAAAATGACAGTGTTACCCCTTATGTTTTTTTTTCAGGTCCAAATTTTGACCTTCGATATCTCGGCTCAGGAAGGGTCTAGAGTCTCCATTTTTGCGCGCTGGTCGAAGTCTCGTGGCTCTCTGTCAGAATCCAGAGTTTCAAGAAGATCGGAGGGGGTCAAAATTTCGGCCAAAAAAAAAAATGACAGTGTAACCCCTTATGTTTTTTTTTTCAGGTCCAAATTTTGACCTTCGATATCTCGGCTCAGGAAGGGTCTAGAGTCTCCATTTTTGCGCGCTGGTCGAAGTCTCGTGGCCCTCTGTCAGAATCCAGAGTTTCAAGAAGATCGGAGGGGGTCAAAATTTCGGCCAAAAAAAAAATGACAGTGTTACCCCTTATGTTTTTTTTCAGGTCCAAATTTTGACCTTCGATATCTCGGCTCTGGAAGGGTCTAGAGCCTCCATTTTTGCGCGCTGGTCGAAGTCTCGTGGCCCTCTGTCAGAATCCAGAGTTTCAAGAAGATCGGAGGGGGTCAAAATTTCGGCCAAAAAAAAAAAAATGACAGTGTAACCCCTTATGTTTTTTTTTTCAGGTCCAAATTTTGACCTTTGAAATCTCGGCTCTGGAAGGGTATAGAGCCTCCATTTTTGCACGCTGGTCGAAGTCTCGTGGTCCTCTGTCAGAATCCAGAGTTTCAAGAAGATCGGAGGGGGTCAAAATTTTGGCCAAAAAAAAAAATGACAGTGTTACCCCTTATGTTTTTTTTTTCAGGTCCAAATTTTGACCTTCGATATCTCGGCTCTGGAAGGGTCTAGAGCCTCCATTTTTGCGCGCTGGTCGAAGTCTCGTGGCCCTCTGTCAGAATCCAGAGTTTCAAGAAGATCGGAGGGGGTCAAAATTTCGGCCAAAAAAAAATGACAGTGTAACCCCTTATGTTTTTTTTTTCAGGTCCAAATTTTGACCTTTGAAATCTCGGCTCTGGAAGGGTATAGAGCCTCCATTTTTGCGCGCTGGTCGAAGTCTCGTGGCCCTCTGTCAGAATCCAGAGTTTCAAGAAGATCGGAGGGGGTCAAAATTTCGGCCAAAAAAAATGACAGTGTTACCCCTTATGTTTTTTTTTTCAGGTCCAAATTTTGACCTTCGATATCTCGGCTCTGGAAGGGTCTAGAGTCTCCATTTTTGCGCGCTGGTCGAAGTCTCGTGGCCCTCTGTCAGAATCCAGAGTTTCAAGAAGATCGGAGGGGGTCAAAATTTCGGCCAAAAAAAAAAAATGACAGTGTAACCCCTTATGTTTTTTTTTCAGGTCAAAACTTTGACATCCGATATCTCGGCTCTGGAAGGGTCTAGAGCCTCCATTTTTGCGCGCTGGTCGAAGTCTCGTGGCCCTCTGTCAGAATCCAGAGTTTCAAGAAGATCGGAGGGGGTCAAAATTTCGGCCAAAAAAAAAAATGACAGTGTAACCCCTTATGTTTTTTTTTTCAGGTCCAAATTTTGACCTTTGAAATCTCGGCTCTGGAAGGGTATAGAGCCTCCATTTTTGCACGCTGGTCAAAGTCTCGTGGCCCTCTGTCAGAATCCAGAGTTTCAAGAAGATCGGAGGGGGTCAAAATTTTGGCCAAAAAAAAAATGACATGTGTTACCCCTTATGTTTTTTTTTTCAGGTCCAAATTTTGACCTTCGATATCTCGGCTCTGGAAGGGTCTAGAGCCTCCATTTTTGCGCGCTGGTCGAAGTCTCGTGGCCCTCTGTCAGAATCCAGAGTTTCAAGAAGATCGGAGGAGGTCAAAATTTCGGCCAAAAAAAAAATGACAGTGTAACCCCTTATGTTTTTTTTTTTTCAGGTCCAAATTTTGACCTTTGAAATCTCGGCTCTGGAAGGGTATAGAGCCTCCATTTTTGCGCGCTGGTCGAAGTCTCGTGGCCCTCTGTCAGAATCCAGAGTTTCAAGAAGATCGGAGGGGGTCAAAATTTCGGCCAAAAAAAAAAATGACAGTGTAACCCCTTATGTTTTTTTTCAGGTCCAAATTTTGACCTTCAATATCTCGGCTTTGGAAGGGTCTAGACTCTAGAGCCTCCATTTTTGCGCGCTTGTCGAAGTCTCGTGGCCCTCTGTCAGAATCCAGAGTTTCAAGAAGATCGGAGGGGGTCAAAATTTCGGCCAAAAAAAAATGACAGTGTTACCCCTTATGTTTTTTTTTCAGGTCCAAATTTTGACCTTCGATATCTCGGCTCTGGAAGGGTCTTGAGCCTCCATTTTTGCGCGCTGGTCGAAGTCTCGTGGCCCTCTGTCAGAATCCAGAGTTTCAAGAAGATCGGAGGGGGTCAAAATTTCGGCCAAAAAAAAAAATGACAGTGTAACCCCTTATGTTTTTTTTTTTCAGGTCCAAATTTTGACCTTCGATATCTCGGCTCTGGAAGGGTCTAGAGCCTCCATTTTTGCGCGCTGGTCGAAGTCTCGTGGCCCTCTGTCAGAATCCAGAGTTTCAAGAAGATCGGAGGGGGTCAAAATTTCGGCCAAAAAAAAAAATGACAGTGTTACCCCTTATGTTTTTTTTTCAGGTCCAAATTTTGACCTTCGTTATCTCGGCTCTGGAAGGGTCTAGAGCCTCAATTTTTGCGCGTTGGTCGAAGTCTCGTGGCCCTCTGTCAGAATCCAGAGTTTCAAGAAGATCGGAGGGGGTCAAAATTTCGGCCAAAAAAAAAAAATGACAGTGTTACCCCTTATGTTTTTTTTTTCAGGTCCAAATTTTGACCTTCGATATCTCCGCTCTGGAAGGGTCTAGAGCCTCCATTTTTGCGCGCTGGTCGAAGTCTCGTGGTCCTCTGTCAGAATCCAGAGTTTCAAGAAGATCGGAGGGGGTCAAATTTTCGGCCAAAAAAAAAAAATGACAGTGTTAACCCTTATGGTTTTTTTTTCAGGTCCAAATATTGACCTTCAATATCTCGGCTCTGGAAGGGTCTAGAGCCTCCATTTTTGCGCGCTTGTCGAAGTCTCGTGGCCCTCTGTCAGAATCCAGAGTTTCAAGAAGATCGGAGGGGGTCAAAATTTCGGCCAAAAAAAAAATGACAGTGTTACCCCTTATGTTTTTTTTTTCAGGTCCAAATTTTGACCTTCGATATCTCGGCTCTGGAAGGGTCTAGAGCTTCCATTTTTGCGCGCTGGTCGAAGTCTCGTGGCCCTCTGTCAGAATCCAGAGTTTCAAGAAGATCGGAGGGGGTCAAAATTTCGGCCAAAAAAAAATGACAGTGTTACCCCTTATGTTTTTTTTTCAGGTCCAAATTTTGACCTTCGATATCTCGGCTCAGGAAGGGTCTAGAGTCTCCATTTTTGCGCGCTGGTCGAAGTCTCGTGGCTCTCTGTCAGAATCCAGAGTTTCAAGAAGATCGGAGGGGGTCAAAATTTCGGCCAAAAAAAAAAATGACAGTGTAACCCCTTATGTTTTTTTTTTCAGGTCCAAATTTTGACCTTCGATATCTCGGCTCAGGAAGGGTCTAGAGTCTCCATTTTTGCGCGCTGGTCGAAGTCTCGTGGCCCTCTGTCAGAATCCAGAGTTTCAAGAAGATCGGAGGGGGTCAAAATTTCGGCCAAAAAAAAAATGACAGTGTTACCCCTTATGTTTTTTTTCAGGTCCAAATTTTGACCTTCGATATCTCGGCTCTGGAAGGGTCTAGAGCCTCCATTTTTGCGCGCTGGTCGAAGTCTCGTGGCCCTCTGTCAGAATCCAGAGTTTCAAGAAGATCGGAGGGGGTCAAAATTTCGGCCAAAAAAAAAAAAATGACAGTGTAACCCCTTATGTTTTTTTTTTCAGGTCCAAATTTTGACCTTTGAAATCTCGGCTCTGGAAGGGTATAGAGCCTCCATTTTTGCACGCTGGTCGAAGTCTCGTGGTCCTCTGTCAGAATCCAGAGTTTCAAGAAGATCGGAGGGGGTCAAAATTTTGGCCAAAAAAAAAAATGACAGTGTTACCCCTTATGTTTTTTTTTTCAGGTCCAAATTTTGACCTTCGATATCTCGGCTCTGGAAGGGTCTAGAGCCTCCATTTTTGCGCGCTGGTCGAAGTCTCGTGGCCCTCTGTCAGAATCCAGAGTTTCAAGAAGATCGGAGGGGGTCAAAATTTCGGCCAAAAAAAAATGACAGTGTAACCCCTTATGTTTTTTTTTTCAGGTCCAAATTTTGACCTTTGAAATCTCGGCTCTGGAAGGGTATAGAGCCTCCATTTTTGCGCGCTGGTCGAAGTCTCGTGGCCCTCTGTCAGAATCCAGAGTTTCAAGAAGATCGGAGGGGGTCAAAATTTCGGCCAAAAAAAATGACAGTGTTAACCCTTATGTTTTTTTTTCAGGTCCAAATTTTGACCTTCGATATCTCGGCTCTGGAAGGGTCTTGAGCCTCCATTTTTGCGCGCTGGTCGAAGTCTCGTGGCCCTCTGTCAGAATCCAGAGTTTCAAGAAGATCGGAGGGGGTCATAATTTCGGCCAAAAAAAAAAATGACAGTGTTACCCCTTATGTTTTTTTTTCAGGTCCAAATTTTGACCTTCGTTATCTCGGCTCTGGAAGGGTCTAGAGCCTCAATTTTTGCGCGTTGGTCGAAGTCTCGTGGCCCTCTGTCAGAATCCAGAGTTTCAAGAAGATCGGAGGGAGTCAAAATTTCGGCCAAAAAAAAAAAATGACAGTGTTACCCCTTATGTTTTTTTTTTCAGGTCCAAATTTTGACCTTCGATATCTCGGCTCTGGAAGGGTCTAGAGCCTCCATTTTTGCGAGCTGGTCGAAGTCTCGTGGCCCTCTGTCAGAATCCAGAGTTTCAAGAAGATCGGAGGGGGTCAAAATTTTGGCCAAAAAAAAATGACAGTGTTAACCCTTATGTTTTTTTTTCAGGTCCAAATTTTGACATTCGATATCTCGGCTCTGGAAGGGTCTAGAGCCTCCATTTTTGCGCGCTGGTCGAAGTCTCGTGGCCCTCTGTCAGAATCCAGAGTTTCAAGAAGATCGGAGGGGGTCAAAATTTCGGCCAAAAAAAAAAATGACAGTGTTACCCCTTATGTTTTTTTTTCAGGTCCAAATTTTGACATTCGATATCTCGGCTCTGGAAGGGTCTAGAGCCTCCATTTTTGCGCGCTGGTCGAAGTCTCGTGGCCCTCTGTCAGAATCCAGAGTTTCAAGAAGATCGGAGGGGGTCAAAATTTTGGCCAAAAAAAAAAAAATGACAGTGTTACCCCTTATGTTTTTTTTTCAGGTCCAAAATTTGACCTTTGATATCTCGGCTCAGGAAGGGTCTAGAGCCTCCATTTTTGCACGCTGGTGGAAGTCTCGTGGCCCTCTGTCAGAATCCAGAGTTTCAAGAAGATCGGAGGGGGTCAAAATTTCGGCCAAAAAAAAAAATGACAGTGTTACCCCTTATGTTTTTTTTTTCAGGTCAAAATTTTGACCTTCGATATCTCGGCTCTGGAAGGGTCTAGAGCCTCCATTTTTGCGCTCTGGTCGAAGTCTCGTGGCCCTCTGTCAGAATCCAGAGTTTCAAGAAGATCGGAGGGGGTCAAAATTTCGGCCAAAAAAAAAAATGACACTGTAACCCCTTATGTTTTTTTTTCAGGTCCAAATTTTGACCTTTGAAATCTCGGCTCTGGAAGGGTATAGAGCCTCCATTTTTGCACGCTGGTCGAAGTCTCGTGGCCCTCTGTCAGAATCCAGAGTTTCAAGAAGATCGGAGGGGGTCAAAATTTTGGCCCAAAAAAAAAATGACAGTGTTACCCCTTATGTTTTTTTTTTTCAGGTCCAAATTTTGACCTTCGATATCTCGGCTCTGGAAGGGTCTAGAGCCTCCATTTTTGCGAGCTGGTCGAAGTCTCGTGGCCCTCTGTCAGAATCCAGAGTTTCAAGAAGATCGGAGGGGGTCAAAATTTTGGCCAAAAAAAAATGACAGTGTTAACCCTTATGTTTTTTTTTCAGGTCCAAATTTTGACATTCGATATCTCGGCTCTGGAAGGGTCTAGAGCCTCCATTTTTGCGCGCTGGTCGAAGTCTCGTGGCCCTCTGTCAGAATCCAGAGTTTCAAGAAGATCGGAGGGGGTCAAAATTTCGGCCAAAAAAAAAAATGACAGTGTTACCCCTTATGTTTTTTTTTTCAGGTCCAAATTTTGACATTCGAAATCTTGGCTCTGGAAGGGTCTAGAGCCTCCATTTTTGCGCGCTGGTCGAAGTCTCGTGGCCCTCTGTCAGAATCCAGAGTTTCAAGAAGATCGGAGGGGGTCAAAATTTTGGCCAAAAAAAAAAAAATGACAGTGTTACCCCTTATGTTTTTTTTTCAGGTCCAAAATTTGACCTTTGATATCTCGGCTCAGGAAGGGTCTAGAGCCTCCATTTTTGCGCGCTGGTGGAAGTCTCGTGGCCCTCTGTCAGAATCCAGAGTTTCAAGAAGATCGGAGGGGGTCAAAATTTCGGCCAAAAAAAAAAATGACAGTGTTACCCCTTATGTTTTTTTTTCAGGTCCAAATTTTGACCTTCGATATCTCGGCTCTGGAAGGGTCTAGAGCCTCAATTTTTGCGCGTTGGTCGAAGTCTCATGGCCCTCTGTCAGAATCCAGAGTTTCAAGAAGATCGGAGGGGGTCAAAATTTCGGCCAAAAAAAAATGACAGTGTAACCCCTTATGGTTTTTTTTTCAGGTCCAAATTTTGACCTTTGAAATCTCAGCTCTGGAAGGGTATAGAGCCTCCATTTTTGCGCGCTGGTCGAAGTCTCGTGGCCCTCTGTCAGAATCCAGAGTTTCAAGAAGATCGGAGGGGGTCAAAATTTCGGCCAAAAAAAAAATGACAGTGTTACCCCTTATGTTTTTTTTCAGGTCCAAATTTTGACCTTCAATATCTCGGCTCTGGAAGGGTCTAGACTCTAGAGCCTCCATTTTTGCGCGCTAGTTGAAGTCTCGTGGCCCTCTGTCAGAATCCAGAGTTTCAAGAAGATCGGAGGGGGTCAAAATTTCGGCCAAAAAAAAAAATGACAGTGTAACCCCTTATGTTTTTTTTCAGGTCCAAATTTTGACCTTCAATATCTCGGCTTTGGAAGGGTCTAGACTCTAGAGCCTCCATTTTTGCGCGCTTGTCGAAGTCTCGTGGCCCTCTGTCAGAATCCAGAGTTTCAAGAAGATCGGAGGGGGTCAAAATTTCGGCCAAAAAAAAAAATGACAGTGTAACCCCTTATGTTTTTTTTTTCAGGTCCAAATTTTGACCTTCGATATCTCGGCTCTGGAAGGGTCTAGAGCCTCCATTTTTGCGCGCTGGTCGAAGTCTCGTGGCCCTCTGTCAGAATCCAGAGTTTCAAGAAGATCGGAGGGGGTCAAAATTTCGGCCAAAAAAAAAAATGACAGTGTTACCCCTTATGTTTTTTTTTCAGGTCCAAATTTTGACCTTCGTTATCTCGGCTCTGGAAGGGTCTAGAGCCTCAATTTTTGCGCGTTGGTCGAAGTCTCGTGGCCCTCTGTCAGAATCCAGAGTTTCAAGAAGATCGGAGGGGGTCAAAATTTCGGCCAAAAAAAAAAAATGACAGTGTTACCCCTTATGTTTTTTTTTTCAGGTCCAAATTTTGACCTTCGATATCTCCGCTCTGGAAGGGTCTAGAGCCTCCATTTTTGCGCGCTGGTCGAAGTCTCGTGGTCCTCTGTCAGAATCCAGAGTTTCAAGAAGATCGGAGGGGGTCAAATTTTCGGCCAAAAAAAAAAAATGACAGTGTTAACCCTTATGGTTTTTTTTTCAGGTCCAAATATTGACCTTCAATATCTCGGCTCTGGAAGGGTCTAGAGCCTCCATTTTTGCGCGCTTGTCGAAGTCTCGTGGCCCTCTGTCAGAATCCAGAGTTTCAAGAAGATCGGAGGGGGTCAAAATTTCGGCCAAAAAAAAAATGACAGTGTTACCCCTTATGTTTTTTTTTTCAGGTCCAAATTTTGACCTTCGATATCTCGGCTCTGGAAGGGTCTAGAGCTTCCATTTTTGCGCGCTGGTCGAAGTCTCGTGGCCCTCTGTCAGAATCCAGAGTTTCAAGAAGATCGGAGGGGGTCAAAATTTCGGCCAAAAAAAAATGACAGTGTTACCCCTTATGTTTTTTTTTCAGGTCCAAATTTTGACCTTCGATATCTCGGCTCAGGAAGGGTCTAGAGTCTCCATTTTTGCGCGCTGGTCGAAGTCTCGTGGCTCTCTGTCAGAATCCAGAGTTTCAAGAAGATCGGAGGGGGTCAAAATTTCGGCCAAAAAAAAAAATGACAGTGTAACCCCTTATGTTTTTTTTTTCAGGTCCAAATTTTGACCTTCGATATCTCGGCTCAGGAAGGGTCTAGAGTCTCCATTTTTGCGCGCTGGTCGAAGTCTCGTGGCCCTCTGTCAGAATCCAGAGTTTCAAGAAGATCGGAGGGGGTCAAAATTTCGGCCAAAAAAAAAATGACAGTGTTACCCCTTATGTTTTTTTTCAGGTCCAAATTTTGACCTTCGATATCTCGGCTCTGGAAGGGTCTAGAGCCTCCATTTTTGCGCGCTGGTCGAAGTCTCGTGGCCCTCTGTCAGAATCCAGAGTTTCAAGAAGATCGGAGGGGGTCAAAATTTCGGCCAAAAAAAAAAAATGACAGTGTAACCCCTTATGTTTTTTTTTTCAGGTCCAAATTTTGACCTTTGAAATCTCGGCTCTGGAAGGGTATAGAGCCTCCATTTTTGCACGCTGGTCGAAGTCTCGTGGTCCTCTGTCAGAATCCAGAGTTTCAAGAAGATCGGAGGGGGTCAAAATTTTGGCCAAAAAAAAAAATGACAGTGTTACCCCTTATGTTTTTTTTTTCAGGTCCAAATTTTGACCTTCGATATCTCGGCTCTGGAAGGGTCTAGAGCCTCCATTTTTGCGCGCTGGTCGAAGTCTCGTGGCCCTCTGTCAGAATCCAGAGTTTCAAGAAGATCGGAGGGGGTCAAAATTTCGGCCAAAAAAAAATGACAGTGTAACCCCTTATGTTTTTTTTTTCAGGTCCAAATTTTGACCTTTGAAATCTCGGCTCTGGAAGGGTATAGAGCCTCCATTTTTGCGCGCTGGTCGAAGTCTCGTGGCCCTCTGTCAGAATCCAGAGTTTCAAGAAGATCGGAGGGGGTCAAAATTTCGGCCAAAAAAAATGACAGTGTTAACCCTTATGTTTTTTTTTCAGGTCCAAATTTTGACCTTCGATATCTCGGCTCTGGAAGGGTCTAGAGCCTCCATTTTTGCGCGCTGGTCGAAGTCTCGTGGCCCTCTGTCAGAATCCAGAGTTTCAAGAAGATCGGAGGGGGTCATAATTTCGGCCAAAAAAAAAAATGACAGTGTTACCCCTTATGTTTTTTTTTCAGGTCCAAATTTTGACCTTCGTTATCTCGGCTCTGGAAGGGTCTAGAGCCTCAATTTTTGCGCGTTGGTCGAAGTCTCGTGGCCCTCTGTCAGAATCCAGAGTTTCAAGAAGATCGGAGGGAGTCAAAATTTCGGCCAAAAAAAAAAAATGAAAGTGTTACCCCTTATGTTTTTTTTTTTCAGGTCCAAATTTTGACCTTCGATATCTCGGCTCTGGAAGGGTCTAGAGCCTCCATTTTTGCGAGCTGGTCGAAGTCTCGTGGCCCTCTGTCAGAATCCAGAGTTTCAAGAAGATCGGAGGGGGTCAAAATTTTGGCCAAAAAAAAATGACAGTGTTAACCCTTATGTTTTTTTTTCAGGTCCAAATTTTGACATTCGATATCTCGGCTCTGGAAGGGTCTAGAGCCTCCATTTTTGCGCGCTGGTCGAAGTCTCGTGGCCCTCTGTCAGAATCCAGAGTTTCAAGAAGATCGGAGGGGGTCAAAATTTCGGCCAAAAAAAAAAATGACAGTGTTACCCCTTATGTTTTTTTTTCAGGTCCAAATTTTGACATTCGATATCTCGGCTCTGGAAGGGTCTAGAGCCTCCATTTTTGCGCGCTGGTCGAAGTCTCGTGGCCCTCTGTCAGAATCCAGAGTTTCAAGAAGATCGGAGGGGGTCAAAATTTTGGCCAAAAAAAAAAAAATGACAGTGTTACCCCTTATGTTTTTTTTTCAGGTCCAAAATTTGACCTTTGATATCTCGGCTCAGGAAGGGTCTAGAGCCTCCATTTTTGCACGCTGGTGGAAGTCTCGTGGCCCTCTGTCAGAATCCAGAGTTTCAAGAAGATCGGAGGGGGTCAAAATTTCGGCCAAAAAAAAAAATGACAGTGTTACCCCTTATGTTTTTTTTTTCAGGTCAAAATTTTGACCTTCGATATCTCGGCTCTGGAAGGGTCTAGAGCCTCCATTTTTGCGCTCTGGTCGAAGTCTCGTGGCCCTCTGTCAGAATCCAGAGTTTCAAGAAGATCGGAGGGGGTCAAAATTTCGGCCAAAAAAAAAAATGACACTGTAACCCCTTATGTTTTTTTTTCAGGTCCAAATTTTGACCTTTGAAATCTCGGCTCTGGAAGGGTATAGAGCCTCCATTTTTGCACGCTGGTCGAAGTCTCGTGGCCCTCTGTCAGAATCCAGAGTTTCAAGAAGATCGGAGGGGGTCAAAATTTTGGCCCAAAAAAAAAATGACAGTGTTACCCCTTATGTTTTTTTTTTCAGGTCCAAATTTTGACCTTCGATATCTCGGCTCTGGAAGGGTCTAGAGCCTCCATTTTTGCGAGCTGGTCGAAGTCTCGTGGCCCTCTGTCAGAATCCAGAGTTTCAAGAAGATCGGAGGGGGTCAAAATTTTGGCCAAAAAAAAATGACAGTGTTAACCCTTATGTTTTTTTTTCAGGTCCAAATTTTGACATTCGATATCTCGGCTCTGGAAGGGTCTAGAGCCTCCATTTTTGCGCGCTGGTCGAAGTCTCGTGGCCCTCTGTCAGAATCCAGAGTTTCAAGAAGATCGGAGGGGGTCAAAATTTCGGCCAAAAAAAAAAATGACAGTGTTACCCCTTATGTTTTTTTTTCAGGTCCAAATTTTGACATTCGAAATCTTGGCTCTGGAAGGGTCTAGAGCCTCCATTTTTGCGCGCTGGTCGAAGTCTCGTGGCCCTCTGTCAGAATCCAGAGTTTCAAGAAGA
This sequence comes from Cyprinella venusta, assembly GCA_038021265.1. Taxonomy (NCBI): domain Eukaryota; kingdom Metazoa; phylum Chordata; class Actinopteri; order Cypriniformes; family Leuciscidae; genus Cyprinella; species Cyprinella venusta. Next base: position 35,369,325 of record CM075871.1, read on the forward strand.
TCGGAGGGGGTCAAAATTTTGGCCAAAAAAAAAAAAATGACAGTGTTACCCCTTATGTTTTTTTTTCAGGTCCAAAATTTGACCTTTGATATCTCGGCTCAGGAAGGGTCTAGAGCCTCCATTTTTGCGCGCTGGTGGAAGTCTCGTGGCCCTCTGTCAGAATCCAGAGTTTCAAGAAGATCGGAGGGGGTCAAAATTTCGGCCAAAAAAAAAAATGACAGTGTTACCCCTTATGTTTTTTTTTCAGGTCCAAATTTTGACCTTCGATATCTCGGCTCTGGAAGGGTCTAGAGCCTCAATTTTTGCGCGTTGGTCGAAGTCTCATGGCCCTCTGTCAGAATCCAGAGTTTCAAGAAGATCGGAGGGGGTCAAAATTTCGGCCAAAAAAAAATGACAGTGTAACCCCTTATGGTTTTTTTTTCAGGTCCAAATTTTGACCTTTGAAATCTCAGCTCTGGAAGGGTATAGAGCCTCCATTTTTGCGCGCTGGTCGAAGTCTCGTGGCCCTCTGTCAGAATCCAGAGTTTCAAGAAGATCGGAGGGGGTCAAAATTTCGGCCAAAAAAAAAATGACAGTGTTACCCCTTATGTTTTTTTTCAGGTCCAAATTTTGACCTTCAATATCTCGGCTCTGGACGGGTCTAGACTCTAGAGCCTCCATTTTTGCGCGCTTGTCGAAGTCTCGTGGCCCTCTGTCAGAATCCAGAGTTTCAAGAAGATCGGAGGTGGTCAAAATTTCGGCCAAAAAAAAAATGACAGTGTTACCCCTTATGTTTTTTTTTCAGGTCCAAATTTTGACCTTCGTTATCTCGGCTCTGGAAGGGTCTAGAGCCTCAATTTTTGCGCGTTGGTCGAAGTCTCGTGGCCCTCTGTCAGAATCCAGAGTTTCAAGAAGATCGGAGGGGGTCAAAATTTCGGCCAAAAAAAAAAAATGACAGTGTTACCCCTTATGTTTTTTTTTTCAGGTCCAAATTTTGACCTTCGATATCTCGGCTCTGGAAGGGTCTAGAGCCTCCATTTTTGCGAGCTGGTCGAAGTCTCGTGGCCCTCTGTCAGAATCCAGAGTTTCAAGAAGATCGGAGGGGGTCAAAATTTTGGCCAAAAAAAAAATGACAGTGTTAACCCTTATGTTTTTTTTTCAGGTCCAAATTTTGACATTCGATATCTCGGCTCTGGAAGGGTCTAGAGCCTCCATTTTTGCGCGCTGGTCGAAGTCTCGTGGCCCTCTGTCAGAATCCAGAGTTTCAAGAAGATCGGAGGGGGTCAAAATTTCGGCCAAAAAAAAAAATGACAGTGTTACCCCTTATGTTTTTTTTTTCAGGTCCAAATTTTGACATTCGATATCTCGGCTCTGGAAGGGTCTAGAGCCTCCATTTTTGCGCGCTGGTCGAAGTCTCGTGGCCCTCTGTCAGAATCCAGAGTTTCAAGAAGATCGGAGGGGGTCAAAATTTTGGCCAAAAAAAAAAATGACAGTGTTACTCCTTATGTTTTTTTTTCAGGTCCAAAATTTGACCTTTGATATCTCGGCTCTGGAAGGGTCTAGAGCCTCCATTTTTGCGCGCTAGTCGAAGTCTCGTGGCCCTCTGTCAGAATCCAGAGTTTCAAGAAGATCGGAGGGGGTCAAAATTTCGGCCAAAAAAAAAATGACAGTGTTACCCCTTATGTTTTTTTTTCAGGTCCAAATTTTGACCTTCGATATCTCGGCTCTGGAAGGGTCTAGAGCCTCCATTTTTGCGCGCTGGTCGAAGTCTCGTGGCCCTCTGTCAGAATCCAGAGTTTCAAGAAGATCGGAGGGGGTCAAAATTTTGGCCAAAAAAAAAAAAAATGACAGTGTTACCCCTTATGTTTTTTTTCAGGTCCAAATTTTGACCTTCAATATCTCGGCTCTGGAAGGGTCTAGACTCTAGAGCCTCCATTTTTGCGCGCTTGTCGAAGTCTCGTGGCCCTCTGTCAGAATCCAGAGTTTCAAGAAGATTGGAGGGGGTCAAAATTTCGGCCAAAAAAAAATGACAGTGTAACCCCTTATGTTTTTTTTTCAGGTCCAAATTTTGACCTTCGATATCTCGGCTCTGGAAGGGTCTTGAGCCTCCATTTTTGCGCGCTGGTCGAAGTCTCGTGGCCCTCTGTCAGAATCCAGAGTTTCAAGAAGATCGGAGGGGGTCATAATTTCGGCCAAAAAAAAAAAATGACAGTGTAACCCCTTATGTTTTTTTTTTTTTCAGGTCCAAATTTTGACCTTCGATATCTCGGCTCTGGAAGGGTCTAGAGCCTCCATTTTTGCGCTCTGGTCGAAGTCTCGTGGCCCTCTGTCAGAATCCAGAGTTTCAAGAAGATCGGAGGGGGTCAAAATTTTGGCCAAAAAAAAAAATGACAGTGTAACCCCTTATGTTTTTTTTTTCAGGTCCAAATTTTGACCTTCGATATCTCGGCTCAGGAAGGGTCTAGAGTCTCCATTTTTGCGCGCTGGTCGAAGTCTCGTGGCCCTCTGTCAGAATCCAGAGTTTCAAGAAGATCGGAGGGGGTCAAAATTTCGGCCAAAAAAAAAATTACAGTGTTACCCCTTATGTTTTTTTTCAGGTCCAAATTTTGACCTTCGATATCTCGGCTCTGGAAGGGTCTAGAGCCTCCATTTTTGCGCTCTGGTCGAAGTCTCGTGGCCCTCTGTCAGAATCCAGAGTTTCAAGAAGATCGGAGGGGGTCAAAATTTTGGCCAAAAAAAAAATGACTGTGTTACCCCTTATGTTTTTTTTTTCAGGTCCAAATTTTGACCTTCGATATCTCGGCTCTGGAAGGGTATAGAGCCTCCATTTTTGCGCGCTGGTCGAAGTCTCGTGGCCCTCTGTCAGAATCCAGAGTTTCAAGAAGATCGGAGGGGGTCAAAATTTCGGCCAAAAAAAAAAAAATGACAGTGTAACCCCTTATGTTTTTTTTCAGGTCCAAATTTTGACCTTCAATATCTCGGCTCTGGAAGGGTCTAGACTCTAGAGCCTCCATTTTTGCGCGCTTGTCGAAGTCTCGTGGCCCTCTGTCAGAATCCAGAGTTTCAAGAAGATCGGAGGGGGTCAATTTCGGCCAAAAAAAAATGACAGTGTTACCCCTTATGTTTTTTTTTCAGGTCCAAATTTTGACCTTCGATATATCGGCTCTGGAAGGGTCTTGAGCCTCCATTTTTGCGCGCTGGTCGAAGTCTCGTGGCCCTCTGTCAGAATCCAGAGTTTCAAGAAGATCGGAGGGGGTCAAAATTTCGGCCAAAAAAAAAAATGACAGTGTTACCCCTTATGTTTTTTTTTCAGGTCCAAATTTTGACCTTCGTTATCTCGGCTCTGGAAGGGTCTAGAGCCTCAATTTTTGCGCGCTGGTCGAAGTCTCGTGGCCCTCTGTCAGAATCCAGAGTTTCAAGAAGATCGGAGGGGGTCAAAATTTCGGCCAAAAAAAAAAATGACAGTGTTACCCCTTATGTTTTTTTTTCAGGTCCAAATTTTGACCTTCGTTATCTCGGCTCTGGAAGGGTCTAGAGCCTCCATTTTTGCGCGCTAGTTGAAGTCTCGTGGCCCTCTGTCAGAATCCAGAGTTTCAAGAAGATCGGAGGGGGTCAAAATTTCGGCCAAAAAAAAAAATGACAGTGTAACCCCTTATGTTTTTTTTCAGGTCCAAATTTTGACCTTCAATATCTCGGCTTTGGAAGGGTCTAGACTCTAGAGCCTCCATTTTTGCGCGCTTGTCGAAGTCTCGTGGCCCTCTGTCAGAATCCAGAGTTTCAAGAAGATCGGAGGGGGTCAAAATTTCGGCCAAAAAAAAAAATGACAGTGTAACCCCTTATGTTTTTTTTTTCAGGTCCAAATTTTGACCTTCGATATCTCGGCTCTGGAAGGGTCTAGAGCCTCCATTTTTGCGCGCTGGTCGAAGTCTCGTGGCCCTCTGTCAGAATCCAGAGTTTCAAGAAGATCGGAGGGGGTCAAAATTTCGGCCAAAAAAAAAAAATGACAGTGTTACCCCTTATGTTTTTTTTTTCAGGTCCAAATTTTGACCTTCGATATCTCCGCTCTGGAAGGGTCTAGAGCCTCCATTTTTGCGCGCTGGTCGAAGTCTCGTGGTCCTCTGTCAGAATCCAGAGTTTCAAGAAGATCGGAGGGGGTCAAATTTTCGGCCAAAAAAAAAAAATGACAGTGTTAACCCTTATGGTTTTTTTTTCAGGTCCAAATATTGACCTTCAATATCTCGGCTCTGGAAGGGTCTAGAGCCTCCATTTTTGCGCGCTTGTCGAAGTCTCGTGGCCCTCTGTCAGAATCCAGAGTTTCAAGAAGATCGGAGGGGGTCAAAATTTCGGCCAAAAAAAAAATGACAGTGTTACCCCTTATGTTTTTTTTTTCAGGTCCAAATTTTGACCTTCGATATCTCGGCTCTGGAAGGGTCTAGAGCTTCCATTTTTGCGCGCTGGTCGAAGTCTCGTGGCCCTCTGTCAGAATCCAGAGTTTCAAGAAGATCGGAGGGGGTCAAAATTTCGGCCAAAAAAAAATGACAGTGTTACCCCTTATGTTTTTTTTTCAGGTCCAAATTTTGACCTTCGATATCTCGGCTCAGGAAGGGTCTAGAGTCTCCATTTTTGCGCGCTGGTCGAAGTCTCGTGGCTCTCTGTCAGAATCCAGAGTTTCAAGAAGATCGGAGGGGGTCAAAATTTCGGCCAAAAAAAAAAATGACAGTGTAACCCCTTATGTTTTTTTTTTCAGGTCCAAATTTTGACCTTCGATATCTCGGCTCAGGAAGGGTCTAGAGTCTCCATTTTTGCGCGCTGGTCGAAGTCTCGTGGCCCTCTGTCAGAATCCAGAGTTTCAAGAAGATCGGAGGGGGTCAAAATTTCGGCCAAAAAAAAAATGACAGTGTTACCCCTTATGTTTTTTTTCAGGTCCAAATTTTGACCTTCGATATCTCGGCTCTGGAAGGGTCTAGAGCCTCCATTTTTGCGCGCTGGTCGAAGTCTCGTGGCCCTCTGTCAGAATCCAGAGTTTCAAGAAGATCGGAGGGGGTCAAAATTTCGGCCAAAAAAAAAAAAATGACAGTGTAACCCCTTATGTTTTTTTTTTCAGGTCCAAATTTTGACCTTTGAAATCTCGGCTCTGGAAGGGTATAGAGCCTCCATTTTTGCACGCTGGTCGAAGTCTCGTGGTCCTCTGTCAGAATCCAGAGTTTCAAGAAGATCGGAGGGGGTCAAAATTTTGGCCAAAAAAAAAAATGACAGTGTTACCCCTTATGTTTTTTTTTTCAGGTCCAAATTTTGACCTTCGATATCTCGGCTCTGGAAGGGTCTAGAGCCTCCATTTTTGCGCGCTGGTCGAAGTCTCGTGGCCCTCTGTCAGAATCCAGAGTTTCAAGAAGATCGGAGGGGGTCAAAATTTCGGCCAAAAAAAAATGACAGTGTAACCCCTTATGTTTTTTTTTTCAGGTCCAAATTTTGACCTTTGAAATCTCGGCTCTGGAAGGGTATAGAGCCTCCATTTTTGCGCGCTGGTCGAAGTCTCGTGGCCCTCTGTCAGAATCCAGAGTTTCAAGAAGATCGGAGGGGGTCAAAATTTCGGCCAAAAAAAATGACAGTGTTAACCCTTATGTTTTTTTTTCAGGTCCAAATTTTGACCTTCGATATCTCGGCTCTGGAAGGGTCTTGAGCCTCCATTTTTGCGCGCTGGTCGAAGTCTCGTGGCCCTCTGTCAGAATCCAGAGTTTCAAGAAGATCGGAGGGGGTCATAATTTCGGCCAAAAAAAAAAATGACAGTGTTACCCCTTATGTTTTTTTTTCAGGTCCAAATTTTGACCTTCGTTATCTCGGCTCTGGAAGGGTCTAGAGCCTCAATTTTTGCGCGTTGGTCGAAGTCTCGTGGCCCTCTGTCAGAATCCAGAGTTTCAAGAAGATCGGAGGGAGTCAAAATTTCGGCCAAAAAAAAAAAATGAAAGTGTTACCCCTTATGTTTTTTTTTTTCAGGTCCAAATTTTGACCTTCGATATCTCGGCTCTGGAAGGGTCTAGAGCCTCCATTTTTGCGAGCTGGTCGAAGTCTCGTGGCCCTCTGTCAGAATCCAGAGTTTCAAGAAGATCGGAGGGGGTCAAAATTTTGGCCAAAAAAAAATGACAGTGTTAACCCTTATGTTTTTTTTTCAGGTCCAAATTTTGACATTCGATATCTCGGCTCTGGAAGGGTCTAGAGCCTCCATTTTTGCGCGCTGGTCGAAGTCTCGTGGCCCTCTGTCAGAATCCAGAGTTTCAAGAAGATCGGAGGGGGTCAAAATTTCGGCCAAAAAAAAAAATGACAGTGTTACCCCTTATGTTTTTTTTTCAGGTCCAAATTTTGACATTCGATATCTCGGCTCTGGAAGGGTCTAGAGCCTCCATTTTTGCGCGCTGGTCGAAGTCTCGTGGCCCTCTGTCAGAATCCAGAGTTTCAAGAAGATCGGAGGGGGTCAAAATTTTGGCCAAAAAAAAAAAAATGACAGTGTTACCCCTTATGTTTTTTTTTCAGGTCCAAAATTTGACCTTTGATATCTCGGCTCAGGAAGGGTCTAGAGCCTCCATTTTTGCACGCTGGTGGAAGTCTCGTGGCCCTCTGTCAGAATCCAGAGTTTCAAGAAGATCGGAGGGGGTCAAAATTTCGGCCAAAAAAAAAAATGACAGTGTTACCCCTTATGTTTTTTTTTTCAGGTCAAAATTTTGACCTTCGATATCTCGGCTCTGGAAGGGTCTAGAGCCTCCATTTTTGCGCTCTGGTCGAAGTCTCGTGGCCCTCTGTCAGAATCCAGAGTTTCAAGAAGATCGGAGGGGGTCAAAATTTCGGCCAAAAAAAAAAATGACACTGTAACCCCTTATGTTTTTTTTTCAGGTCCAAATTTTGACCTTTGAAATCTCGGCTCTGGAAGGGTATAGAGCCTCCATTTTTGCACGCTGGTCGAAGTCTCGTGGCCCTCTGTCAGAATCCAGAGTTTCAAGAAGATCGGAGGGGGTCAAAATTTTGGCCCAAAAAAAAAATGACAGTGTTACCCCTTATGTTTTTTTTTTCAGGTCCAAATTTTGACCTTCGATATCTCGGCTCTGGAAGGGTCTAGAGCCTCCATTTTTGCGAGCTGGTCGAAGTCTCGTGGCCCTCTGTCAGAATCCAGAGTTTCAAGAAGATCGGAGGGGGTCAAAATTTTGGCCAAAAAAAAATGACAGTGTTAACCCTTATGTTTTTTTTTCAGGTCCAAATTTTGACATTCGATATCTCGGCTCTGGAAGGGTCTAGAGCCTCCATTTTTGCGCGCTGGTCGAAGTCTCGTGGCCCTCTGTCAGAATCCAGAGTTTCAAGAAGATCGGAGGGGGTCAAAATTTCGGCCAAAAAAAAAAATGACAGTGTTACCCCTTATGTTTTTTTTTCAGGTCCAAATTTTGACATTCGAAATCTTGGCTCTGGAAGGGTCTAGAGCCTCCATTTTTGCGCGCTGGTCGAAGTCTCGTGGCCCTCTGTCAGAATCCAGAGTTTCAAGAAGATCGGAGGGGGTCAAAATTTTGGCCAAAAAAAAAAAAATGACAGTGTTACCCCTTATGTTTTTTTTTCAGGTCCAAAATTTGACCTTTGATATCTCGGCTCAGGAAGGGTCTAGAGCCTCCATTTTTGCGCGCTGGTGGAAGTCTCGTGGCCCTCTGTCAGAATCCAGAGTTTCAAGAAGATCGGAGGGGGTCAAAATTTCGGCCAAAAAAAAAAATGACAGTGTTACCCCTTATGTTTTTTTTTCAGGTCCAAATTTTGACCTTCGATATCTCGGCTCTGGAAGGGTCTAGAGCCTCAATTTTTGCGCGTTGGTCGAAGTCTCATGGCCCTCTGTCAGAATCCAGAGTTTCAAGAAGATCGGAGGGGGTCAAAATTTCGGCCAAAAAAAAATGACAGTGTAACCCCTTATGGTTTTTTTTTCAGGTCCAAATTTTGACCTTTGAAATCTCAGCTCTGGAAGGGTATAGAGCCTCCATTTTTGCGCGCTGGTCGAAGTCTCGTGGCCCTCTGTCAGAATCCAGAGTTTCAAGAAGATCGGAGGGGGTCAAAATTTCGGCCAAAAAAAAAATGACAGTGTTACCCCTTATGTTTTTTTTCAGGTCCAAATTTTGACCTTCAATATCTCGGCTCTGGAAGGGTCTAGACTCTAGAGCCTCCATTTTTGCGCGCTTGTCGAAGTCTCGTGGCCCTCTGTCAGAATCCAGAGTTTCAAGAAGATCGGAGGTGGTCAAAATTTCGGCCAAAAAAAAAATGACAGTGTTACCCCTTATGTTTTTTTTTCAGGTCCAAATTTTGACCTTCGTTATCTCGGCTCTGGAAGGGTCTAGAGCCTCAATTTTTGCGCGTTGGTCGAAGTCTCGTGGCCCTCTGTCAGAATCCAGAGTTTCAAGAAGATCGGAGGGGGTCAAAATTTCGGCCAAAAAAAAAAAATGACAGTGTTACCCCTTATGTTTTTTTTTTCAGGTCCAAATTTTGACCTTCGATATCTCGGCTCTGGAAGGGTCTAGAGCCTCCATTTTTGCGAGCTGGTCGAAGTCTCGTGGCCCTCTGTCAGAATCCAGAGTTTCAAGAAGATCGGAGGGGGTCAAAATTTTGGCCAAAAAAAAAATGACAGTGTTAACCCTTATGTTTTTTTTTCAGGTCCAAATTTTGACATTCGATATCTCGGCTCTGGAAGGGTCTAGAGCCTCCATTTTTGCGCGCTGGTCGAAGTCTCGTGGCCCTCTGTCAGAATCCAGAGTTTCAAGAAGATCGGAGGGGGTCAAAATTTCGGCCAAAAAAAAAAATGACAGTGTTACCCCTTATGTTTTTTTTTTCAGGTCCAAATTTTGACATTCGATATCTCGGCTCTGGAAGGGTCTAGAGCCTCCATTTTTGCGCGCTGGTCGAAGTCTCGTGGCCCTCTGTCAGAATCCAGAGTTTCAAGAAGATCGGAGGGGGTCAAAATTTTGGCCAAAAAAAAAAATGACAGTGTTACTCCTTATGTTTTTTTTTCAGGTCCAAAATTTGACCTTTGATATCTCGGCTCTGGAAGGGTCTAGAGCCTCCATTTTTGCGCGCTAGTCGAAGTCTCGTGGCCCTCTGTCAGAATCCAGAGTTTCAAGAAGATCGGAGGGGGTCAAAATTTCGGCCAAAAAAAAAATGACAGTGTTACCCCTTATGTTTTTTTTTCAGGTCCAAATTTTGACCTTCGATATCTCGGCTCTGGAAGGGTCTAGAGCCTCCATTTTTGCGCGCTGGTCGAAGTCTCGTGGCCCTCTGTCAGAATCCAGAGTTTCAAGAAGATCGGAGGGGGTCAAAATTTTGGCCAAAAAAAAAAAAAATGACAGTGTTACCCCTTATGTTTTTTTTCAGGTCCAAATTTTGACCTTCAATATCTCGGCTCTGGAAGGGTCTAGACTCTAGAGCCTCCATTTTTGCGCGCTTGTCGAAGTCTCGTGGCCCTCTGTCAGAATCCAGAGTTTCAAGAAGATTGGAGGGGGTCAAAATTTCGGCCAAAAAAAAATGACAGTGTAACCCCTTATGTTTTTTTTTCAGGTCCAAATTTTGACCTTCGATATCTCGGCTCTGGAAGGGTCTTGAGCCTCCATTTTTGCGCGCTGGTCGAAGTCTCGTGGCCCTCTGTCAGAATCCAGAGTTTCAAGAAGATCGGAGGGGGTCATAATTTCGGCCAAAAAAAAAAAATGACAGTGTAACCCCTTATGTTTTTTTTTTTTTCAGGTCCAAATTTTGACCTTCGATATCTCGGCTCTGGAAGGGTCTAGAGCCTCCATTTTTGCGCTCTGGTCGAAGTCTCGTGGCCCTCTGTCAGAATCCAGAGTTTCAAGAAGATCGGAGGGGGTCAAAATTTTGGCCAAAAAAAAAAATGACAGTGTAACCCCTTATGTTTTTTTTTTCAGGTCCAAATTTTGACCTTCGATATCTCGGCTCAGGAAGGGTCTAGAGTCTCCATTTTTGCGCGCTGGTCGAAGTCTCGTGGCCCTCTGTCAGAATCCAGAGTTTCAAGAAGATCGGAGGGGGTCAAAATTTCGGCCAAAAAAAAAATTACAGTGTTACCCCTTATGTTTTTTTTCAGGTCCAAATTTTGACCTTCGATATCTCGGCTCTGGAAGGGTCTAGAGCCTCCATTTTTGCGCTCTGGTCGAAGTCTCGTGGCCCTCTGTCAGAATCCAGAGTTTCAAGAAGATCGGAGGGGGTCAAAATTTTGGCCAAAAAAAAAATGACTGTGTTACCCCTTATGTTTTTTTTTTCAGGTCCAAATTTTGACCTTCGATATCTCGGCTCTGGAAGGGTATAGAGCCTCCATTTTTGCGCGCTGGTCGAAGTCTCGTGGCCCTCTGTCAGAATCCAGAGTTTCAAGAAGATCGGAGGGGGTCAAAATTTCGGCCAAAAAAAAAAAAATGACAGTGTAACCCCTTATGTTTTTTTTCAGGTCCAAATTTTGACCTTCAATATCTCGGCTCTGGAAGGGTCTAGACTCTAGAGCCTCCATTTTTGCGCGCTTGTCGAAGTCTCGTGGCCCTCTGTCAGAATCCAGAGTTTCAAGAAGATCGGAGGGGGTCAATTTCGGCCAAAAAAAAATGACAGTGTTACCCCTTATGTTTTTTTTTCAGGTCCAAATTTTGACCTTCGATATATCGGCTCTGGAAGGGTCTTGAGCCTCCATTTTTGCGCGCTGGTCGAAGTCTCGTGGCCCTCTGTCAGAATCCAGAGTTTCAAGAAGATCGGAGGGGGTCAAAATTTCGGCCAAAAAAAAAAATGACAGTGTTACCCCTTATGTTTTTTTTTCAGGTCCAAATTTTGACCTTCGTTATCTCGGCTCTGGAAGGGTCTAGAGCCTCAATTTTTGCGCGCTGGTCGAAGTCTCGTGGCCCTCTGTCAGAATCCAGAGTTTCAAGAAGATCGGAGGGGGTCAAAATTTCGGCCAAAAACGACAGTGTTACCCCTTATGTTTTTTTTTTCAGGTCAAAACTTTGACATCCGATATCTCGGCTCTGGAAGGGTCTAGAGCCTCCATTTTTGCGCGCTGGTGTAAGTCTCGTTGCCCTCTGTCAGAATCCAGAGTTTCAAGAAGATCGGAGGGGGTCAAAATTTCGGCCAAAAACGACAGTGTTACCCCTTATGTTTTTTTTTCGGGTCAAAACTTTGACGTCCGATATCTCGGCTCTGGAAGGGTCTAGAGCCTCCATTTTTGCGCGCTGGTCGAAGTCTCGTGGCCCTCTGTCAGAATCCAGAGTTTCAAGAAGATCGGAGGGGGTCAAAATTTCGGCCAAAAACGACAGTGTTACCCCTTATGTTTTTTTTCAGGTCAAAACTTTGACGTCCGATTTCTCGGCTCTGGAAGGGTCTAGAGCCTCCATTTTTGCGCGCTGGTCGAAGTCTCGTGGCCCTCTGTCAGAATCCAGAGTTTCAAGAAGATCGGAGGGGGTCAAAATTTCGGCCAAAAACGACAGTGTTACCCCTTATGTTTTTTTTTCAGGTCAAAACTTTGACATCCGATATCTCGGCTCTGGAAGGGTCTAGAGCCTCCATTTTTGCGCGCTGGTCGAAGTCTCGTTGCCCTCTGTCAGAATCCAGAGTTTCAAGAAGATCGGAGGGGGTCAAAATTTCGGCCAAAAACGACAGTGTTACCCCTTATGTTTTTTTTTCGGGTCAAAACTTTGACGTCCGATATCTCGGCTCTGGAAGGGTCTAGAGCCTCCATTTTTGCGCGCTGGTCGAAGTCTCGTGGCCCTCTGTCAGAATCCAGAGTTTCAAGAAGATCGGAGGGGGTCAAAATTTCGGCCAAAAACGACAGTGTTACCCCTTATGTTTTTTTTCAGGTCAAAACTTTGACGTCCGATATCTCGGCTCTGGAAGGGTCTAGAGCCTCCATTTTTGCGCGCTGGTCGAAGTCTCGTGGCCCTCTGTCAGAATCCAGAGTTTCAAGAAGATCGGAGGGGGTCAAAATTTCGGCCAAAAACGACAGTGTTACCCCTTATGTTTTTTTTTCAGGTCAAAACTTTGACATCCGATATCTCGGCTCTGGAAGGGTCTAGAGCCTCCATTTTTGCGCGCTGGTCGAAGTCTCGTGGCCCTCTGTCAGAATCCAGAGTTTCAAGAAGATCGGAGGGGGTCAAAATTTCGGCCAAAAACGACAGTGTTACCCCTTATGTTTTTTTGTTTTGGGTCAAAACTTTGACATCCGATATCTCGGCTCTGGAAGGGTCTAGAGCCTCCATTTTTGCGCGCTGGTCGAAGTCTCGTGGCCCTCTGTCAGAATCCAGAGTTTCAAGAAGATTGGAGAAAATAAATTTTTCACCCCCCGAAAAAAAATGTAAGGGGTAACACTGTCATTTTTTTTCCTGGTCAAAATTTTGTGTTTCAATATTTCAGCTCTGGAAGGGTCTACAGCCTCAATTTTTGCACCCAGGTCCATGTCTCGTGGCCCTCTGTCAGAATCCAGAGTTTAGAGAAGATTGGAGAAACTTAATTTTTCACCCCCCGAAAAAAAATGTAAGGGGTAACACTGACGGGTTTTTTTTCTGGACAAAATTTTGAGTTTTAATATCTCAGCTCTGGATAATATCTACACCTATAATAGAATAATATCTACATCTATAATAAAGTCTATATACATAATGAGATCTACAATATCTACATCTATAATAAAGTCTATATACATAATAAGATCTTGTGTCTTTTAGTGTGTCTTGTGTCTTGTGGCGACCGTCAAAATCAAGAAAAATTGGAAAAAAAAAATAAAAAAAATTAAAATACAATAAATAAAAACTAGACAAAACAACACAAAAAATACTTTAATTTTTACAGATTTTTTAAACTTTATTTTTACAAAGATAACATATCACCACTCAGATGTCTTACTGACTCCAAGATCCTGAAACCATCAGAACTTTTCACTCCCCATGAACAGCCATTGCTGGAGAAAACTGCAGACACCTGAAAAACAGAATAGCCACAAGTCAAACAGCACACTAGCAGCAACTATATTCTCACTGCCAAGAATGCTGTAGACCAGAATCTGCACTGCTGGAGTCAGACACTCACCAACAACTGGAACGTCACAGAGCCACAGCTAGAGAGAACTGCAGAGACACATGTCAATTCGCACTGGGAAGAATGCTGTACACCAGAATCTGACCTGCTGGAGACAGACACTCACCGACAACTGGAACACCACAGAGACACCTGAAAAATAGAAAAATAGCCACATGTCAAATCTCACTGGGAAGAATTCTGTAGACCAGAATCTCAAGTCACATAGATCTGTTAGGAATGATCAAGGCTAGGAAAGGGAACCATTTGAAAGCTTCAGTGATAAGGGATGACATTTCGCTTACCTTTCCATTAAGCATAGACCCAGGTTTAAAATCAAGTCTTTGGGTCAATTAAGTCACCATTACACCTGCAAGAGAAAATCCAAACAGTGGAGAATATCAACTTTGTCACATGCACAATATGCAGAGCAGTGGGTCATGAGGACAGGAGTTGAGAACCACTGTTTTAGTGTGTACAAACCAATCTGAGCCTCTGGATTTAACTTGTGAGAAAGCTGTAACATCAGCCCCGTTGAGGAAACGTTTGTCCACTGACCGATCCAGGTTATTATCTTGGTCCAATAAAACAAATTAAAGAGAAAAGTGCAAAAAGCTGCATTGGCTCCATTCAAAGTCTTACACCGAAGCGAACTCTCCTCCACCACGACCAGATCGTACTGCAATAAAGAAAGGAATAATAAACATTTAAAAGCAGTCATTCAAGTTGAAATTTCTGCATCTTAGAAGAAGCTGCATTTCATTTGCTGAAATGGTGAAACATCTGGTCTCACCATCAGAATCCAGAGTTTTGAGAAGATTGGAGAAAATAAATTTTTCACCCCCCGAAAAAAATGTAAGGGGTAACACTGTCAATTTTTTTTCCTGGTCAAAATTTTGTGTTTCAATATTTCAGCTCTGGAAGGGTCTACAGCCTCAATTTTTGCACCCAGGTCCATGTCTCGAGGCCCTCTATCAGAATCCAGAGTTTTGAGAAGATTGGAGAAAATTAATTTTTCACCCCCCGAAAAAAAATGTAAGGGGTAACACTGTCATTTTTTTTCCTGGTCAAAATTTTGTGTTTCAATATTTCAGCTCTGGAAGGGTCTACAGCCTCAATTTTTGCACCCAGGTCCATGTCTCGTGGCCCTCTATCAGAATCCAGAGTTTTGAGAAGATTGGAGAAACTTAATTTTTCACCCCCCGAAAAAAAATGTAAGGGGTAACACTGATGGGTTTTTTTTCTGGACAAAATTTTGAGTTTCAATATCTCAGCTCTGGATAATATCTACACCTATAATAGAATAATATCTACATCTATAATAAAGTCTATATACATAATGAGATCTACAATATCTACATCTATAATAAAGTCTATATACATAATAAGATCTTGTGTCTTTTAGTGTGTCTTGTGTCTTGTGGCGACCGTCAAAATCAAGAAAAACTGGAAAAAAAAAATAAAAAAAATAAAATACAATAAATAAAAACTAGACAAAACAACACAAAAAATACTTTAATTTTTACAGATTTTTTATACTTTATTTTTACAAAGATAACATATCACCACTCAGATGTCTTACTGACTCCAAGATCCTGAAACCATCAGAACTTTTCACTCCCCATGAACAGCCATTGCTGGAGAAAACTGCAGACACCTGAAAAACAGAATAGCCACAAGTCAAACAGCACACTAGCAGCAACTATATTCTCACTGCCAAGAATGCTGTAGACCAGAATCTGCACTGCTGGAGTCAGACACTCACCAACAACTGGAACGTCACAGAGCCACAGCTAGAGAGAACTGCAGTGACACATGTCAATTCACACTGGGAAGAATGCTGTACACCAGAATCTGACCTGCTGGAGACAGACACTCACCGACAACTGGAACACCACAGAGACACCTGAAAAATAGAAAAATAGCCACATGTCAAATCTCACTGGGAAGAATTCTGTAGACCAGAATCTCAAGTCACATAGATCTGTTAGGAATGATCAAGGTTAGGAAAGGGAACCATTTGAAAGCTTCAGTGATAAGGGATGACATTTCGCTTACCTTTCCATTAAGCATAGACCCAGGTTTAAAATCAAGTCTTTGGGTCAATTAAGTCACCATTACACCTGCAAGAGAAAATCCAAACAGTGGAGAATATCAACTTTGTCACATGCACAATATGCAGAGCAGTGGGTCATGAGGACAGGAGTTGAGAACCACTGTTTTAGTGTGTACAAACCAATCTGAGCCTCTGGATTTAACTTGTGAGAAAGCTGTAACATCAGCCCCGTTGAGGAAACGTTTGTCCACTGACCGATCCAGGTTATTATCTTGGTCCAATAAAACAAATTAAAGAGAAAAGTGCAAAAAGCTGCATTGGCTCCATTCAAAGTCTTACACCGAAGCGAACTCTCCTCCACCACGACCAGATCGTACTGCAATAAAGAAAGGAATAATAAACATTTAAAAGCAGTCATTCAAGTTGAAATTTCTGCATCTTAGAAGAAGCTGCATTTCATTTGCTGAAATGGTGAAACATCTGGTCTCACCATCAGAATCCAGAGTTTTGAGAAGATTGGAGAAAATAAATTTTTCACCCCCCGAAAAAAATGTAAGGGGTAACACTGTCAATTTTTTTTCCTGGTCAAAATTTTGTGTTTCAATATTTCAGCTCTGGAAGGGTATACAGCCTCAATTTTTGCACCCAGGTCCATGTCTCGTGGCCCGCTATCAGAATCCAGAGTTTTGATAAGATTGGAGAAACTTAATTTTTCACCCCCCGAAAAAAAATGTAAGGGGTAACACTGTCATTTTTTTTTCTGGTCAAAATTTTGAGTTTCAATATCTCGGCTCTGCAAGGGTCTAGAGCCTCCATTTTTGCGCGCTGGTCGAAGTCTCGTGGCCCTCTGTCAGAATCCAGAGTTTCAAGAAGATCGGAGGGGGTCAAAATTTCGGCCAAAAACGACAGTGTTACCCCTTATGGTTTTTTTTTCGGGTCAAAACTTTGACATCCGATATCTCGGCTCTGGAAGGGTCTAGAGCCTCTATTTTTGCGCGCTGGTCGAAGTCTCGTGGGCTTCTGTCAGAATCCAGAGTTTCAAGAAGATCGGAGGGGGTCAAAATTTCGGCCAAAAACGACAGTGTTACCCCTTATGTTTTTTTTTCAGGTCAAAACTTTGACATCCGATATCTCGGCTCTGGAAGGGTCTAGAGCCTCCATTTTTGCGCGCTGGTCGAAGTCTCGCGGCCCTCTGTCAGAATCCAGAGTTTCAAGAAGATCGGAGGGGGTCAAAATTTCGGCCAAAAACGACAGTGTTACCCCTTATGGTTTTTTTTCGGGTCAAAACTTTGACATCCGATATCTCAGCTCTGGAAGGGTCTAGAGCCTCCATTTTTGCGTGCTGGTCGAAGTCTCGTGGCCCTCTGTCAGAATCCAGAGTTTCAAGAAGATCGGAGGGGGTCAAAATTTCGGCCAAAAACGACAGTGTTACCCCTTATGTTTTTTTTTTCAGGTCAAAACTTTGACATCCGATATCTCGGCTCTGGAAGGGTCTAGAGCCTCCATTTTTGCGCGCTGGTCGAAGTCTCGTGGCCCTCTCTCAGAATCCAGAGTTTCAAGAAGATCGGAGGGGGTCAAAATTTCGGCCAAAAACGACAGTGTTACCCCTTATGTTTTTTTTTTTTGGGTCAAAACTTTGACATCCAATATCTCGGCTCTGGAAGGGTCTAGAGCCTCCATTTTTGCGCGCTGGTCGAAGTCTTGTGGCCCTCTGTCAGAATCCAGAGTTTCAAGAAGATCGGAGGGGGTCAAAATTTCGGCCAAAAACGACAGTGTTACCCCTTATGTTTTTTTTTCAGGTCAAAACTTTGACATCCGATATCTCGGCTCTGGAAGGGTCTAGAGCCTCCATTTTTGCGCGCTGGTCGAAGTCTCGTGGCCCTCTGTCAGAATCCAGAGTTTCAAGAAGATCGGAGGGGGTCAAAATTTCGGCCAAAAACGACAGTGTTACCCCTTATGTTTTTTTTTCGGGTCAAAACTTTGACATCCGATATCTCAGCTCTGGAAGGGTCTAGAGCCTCCATTTTTGCGTGCTGGTCGAAGTCTCGTGGCCCTCTGTCAGAATCCAGAGTTTTAAGAAGATCGGAGGGGGTCAAAATTTCGGCCAAAAACGACAGTGTTACCCCTTATGTTTTTTTTTCAGGTCAAAACTTTGACATCTGATATCTCGGCTCTGGAAGGGTCTAGAGCCTCCATTTTTGCGCGCTGGTCGAAGTCTCGTGGCCGTCTGTCAGAATCCAGAGTTTCAAGAAGATCGGAGGGGGTCAAAATTTCGGCCAAAAACGACAGTGTTACCCCTTATGTTTTTTTTTTTTGGGTCAAAACTTTGACATCCAATATCTCGGCTCTGGAAGGGTCTAGAGCCTCCATTTTTGCGCGCTGGTCGAAGTCTTGTGGCCCTCTGTCAGAATCCAGAGTTTCAAGAAGATCGGAGGGGGTCAAAATTTCAGCCAAAAACGACAGTGTTACCCCTTATGTTTTTTTTTCAGGTCAAAACTTTGACATCCGATATCTCGGCTCTGGAAGGGTCTAGAGCCTCCATTTTTGCGCGCTGATCGAAGTCTCGTGGCCCTCTGTCAGAATCCAGAGTTTCAAGAAGATCGGAGGGGGTCAAAATTTCGGCCAAAAACGACAGTGTTACCCCTTATGTTTTTTTTTCAGGTCAAAACTTTGACATCCGATATCTCGGCTCTGGAAGGGTCTAGAGCCTCCATTTTTGCGCGCTGGTCGAAGTCTCGTGGCCCTCTGTCAGAATCCAGAGTTTCAAGAAGATCGGAGGGGGTCAAAATTTCGGCCAAAAACGACAGTGTTACCCCTTATGTTTTTTTTTCAGGTCAAAACTTTGACATCTGATATCTCGGCTCTGGAAGGGTCTAGAGCCTCCATTTTTGCGCGCTGGTCGAAGTCTCGTGGCCGTCTGTCAGAATCCAGAGTTTCAAGAAGATCGGAGGGGGTCAAAATTTCGGCCAAAAACGACAGTGTTACCCCTTATGTTTTTTTTTCGGGTCAAAACTTTGACGTCTGATATCTCGGCTCTGGAAGGGTCTGGAGCCTCCATTTTTGCGCGCTGGTCAAAGTCTCGTGGTCCTCTGTCAGAATCCAGAGTTTCAAGAAGATCGGAGGGGGTCAAAATTTCGGCCAAAAACAACAGTGTTACCCCTTATGTTTTTTTTTCGGGTCAAAACTTTGACGTCCGATATCTCGGCTCTGGAAGGGTCTAGAGCCTCCATTTTTGCGCGCTGGTCGAAGTCTCGTGGCCCTCTATCAGAATCCAGAGTTTCAAGAAGATCGGAGGGGGTCAAAATTTCGGCCGAAAACGACAGTGTTACCCCTTATGTTTTTTTTTCAGGTCAAAACTTTGACATCCGATATCTCGGCTCTGGAAGGGTCTAGAGCCTCCATTTTTGCGCGCTGGTCGAAGTCTCGTGGCCCTCTGTCAGAATCCAGAGTTTCAAGAAGATCGGAGGGGGTCAAAATTTCGGCCAAAAACGACAGTGTTACCCCTTATGTTTTTTTTTTCAGGTCAAAACTTTGACATCCAATATCTCGGCTCTGGAAGGGTCTAGAGCCTCCATTTTTGCGCGCTGGTCGAAGTCTTGTGGCCCTCTGTCAGAATCCAGAGTTTCAAGAAGATCGGAGGGGGTCAAAATTTCGGCCAAAAACGACAGTGTTACCCCTTATGTTTTTTTTTCGGGTCAAAACTTTGACATCCGATATCTCGGCTCTGGAAGGGTCTAGGGCCTCCATTTTTGCGCGCTGGTCGAAGTCTCGTGGCCCTCTGTCAGAATCCAGAGTTTCAAGAAGATCGGAGGGGGTCAAAATTTCGGCCAAAAACGACAGTGTTACCCCTTATGTTTTTTTTTTCAGGTCAAAACTTTGACATCCGATATCTCGGCTCTGGAAGGGTCTAGAGCCTCCATTTTTGCGCGCTGGTCGAAGTCTCGTGGCCCTCTGTCAGAATCCAGAGTTTCAAGAAGATCGGAGGTGGTCAAAATTTCGGCCAAAAACGACAGTGTTACCCCTTATGTTTTTTTTTTTGGGTCAAAACTTTGATATCTGATATCTCGGCTCTGGAAGGGTCTAGAGCCTCCATTTTTGCGCGCTGGTCGAAGTCTCGTGGCCCTCTGTCAGAATCCAGAGTTTCAAGAAGATCGGAGGGGGTCAAAATTTCGGCCAAAAACGACAGTGTTACCCCTTATGTTTTTTTTTCAGGTCAAAACTTTGATATCCGATATCTCGGCTCTGGGAGGGTCTAGAGCCTCCATTTTTGCGCGCTGGTCGAAGTCTCGTGGCCCTCTGTCAGAATCCAGAGTTTCAAGAAGATCTGAGGGGGTCAAAATTTCGGCCAAAAACGACAGTGTTACCCCTTATGTTTTTTTTTTCGGGTCAAAACTTTGACATCCGATATCTCGGCTCTGGAAGGGTCTAGAGCCTCCATTTTTGCGCGCTGGTCGAAGTCTCGTGGCCCTCTGTTAGAATCCAGAGTTTCAAGAAGATCGGAGGAGGTCAAAATTACGGCCAAAAACGACAGTGTTACCCCTTATGTTTTTTTTTCAGGTCAAAACTTTGACATCCGATATCTCGGCTCTGGAAGGGTCTAGAGCCTCCATTTTTGCGCGCTGGTCGAAGTCTCGTGGCCCTCTCTCAGAATCCAGAGTTTCAAGAAGATCGGAGGGGGTCAAAATTTCGGCCAAAAACGACAGTGTTACCCCTTATGTTTTTTTTTTTTCAGGTCAAAACTTTGACATCCAATATCTCGGCTCTGGAAGGGTCTAGAGCCTCCATTTTGCGCGCTGGTCGAAGTCTTGTGGCCCTCTGTCAGAATCCAGAGTTTCAAGAAGATCGGAGGGGGTCAAAATTTCGGCCAAAAACGACAGTGTTACCCCTTATGTTTTTTTTTCGGGTCAAAACTTTGACATCCGATATCTCGGCTCTGGAAGGGTCTAGAGCCTCCATTTTTGTGCGCTGGTCGAAGTCTCGTGGCCCTCTGTCAGAATCCAGAGTTTCAAGAAGATCGGAGGGGGTCAAAATTTAGGCCAAAAACGACAGTGTTACCCCTTATGTTTTTTTTTCAGGTCAAAACTTTGGCATCCGATATCTCGGCTCTGGAAGGGTCTAGAGCCTCCATTTTTGCGCGCTGATCGAAGTCTCGTGGCCCTCTGTCAGAATCCAGAGTTTCAAGAAGATCGGAGGGGGTCAAAATTTCGGCCAAAAACGACAGTGTTACCCCTTATGTTTTTTTTCAGGTCAAAACTTTGACATCCGATATCTCGGCTCTGGAAGGGTCTAGAGCCTCCATTTTTGCGCGCTGGTCGAAGTCTCGTGGCCCTCTGTCAGAATCCAGAGTTTCAAGAAGATCGGAGGGGGTCAAAATTTCGGCCAAAAACGACAGTGTTACCCCTTATGTTTTTTTTTCGGGTCAAAACTTTGACATCCGATATCTCAGCTCTGGAAGGGTCTAGAGCCTCCATTTTTGCGTGCTGGTCGAAGTCTCGTGGCCCTCTGTCAGAATCCAGAGTTTTAAGAAGATCGGAGGGGGTCAAAATTTCGGCCAAAAACGACAGTGTTACCCCTTATGTTTTTTTTTTCAGGTCAAAACTTTGACATCCGATATCTCGGCTCTGGAAGGGTCTAGAGCCTCCATTTTTGCGCGCTGGTCGAAGTCTCGTGGCCCTCTCTCAGAATCCAGAGTTTCAAGAAGATCGGAGGGGGTCAAAATTTCGGCCAAAAACGACAGTGTTACCCCTTATGTTTTTTTTTTCAGGTCAAAACTTTGACATCCGATATCTCGGCTCTGGAAGGGTCTAGAGCCTCCATTTTTGCGCGCTGGTCGAAGTCTCGTGGCCCTCTGTCAGAATCCAGAGTTTCAAGAAGATCTGAGGGGGTCAAAATTTCGGCCAAAAACGACAGTGTTACCCCTTATGTTTTTTTTTCAGGTCAAAACTTTGACATCCGATATCTCGGCTCTGGAAGGGTCTAGAGCCTCCATTTTTGCGCGCTGGTCGAAGTCTCGTGGTCCTCTGTCAGAATCCAGAGTTTCAAGAAGATCGGAGGGGGTCAAAATTTCGGCCAAAAACAACAGTGTTACCCCTTATGTTTTTTTTCAGGTCAAAACTTTGACATCCGATATCTCGGCTCTGGAAGGGTCTAGAGCCTCCATTTTTGCGCGCTGGTCGAAGTCTCGTGGCCCTCTCTCAGAATCCAGAGTTTCAAGAAGATCGGAGGGGGTCAAAATTTCGGCCAAAAACGACAGTGTTACCCCTTATGTTTTTTTTTCGGGTCAAAACTTTGACATCCGATATCTCGGCTCTGGAAGGGTCTAGAGCCTCCATTTTTGCGCGCTGGTCGAAGTCTCGTGGCCCTCTGTCAGAATCCAGAGTTTCAAGAAGATCGGAGGGGGTCAAAATTTCGGCCAAAAACGACAGTGTTACCCCTTATGTTTTTTTTTCGGGTCAAAACTTTGACATCCGATATCTCGGCTCTGGAAGGGTCTAGAGCCTCCATTTTAGCGCGCTGGTCGAAGTCTCGTGGTCCTCTGTCAGAATCCAGATTTTCAAGAAGATCGGAGGGGGTCAAAATTTCGGCCAAAAACAACAGTGTTACCCCTTATGTTTTTTTTTCGGGTCAAAAGTTTGACGTCCGATATCTCGGCTCTGGAAGGGTCTAGAGCCTCCATTTTTGCGCGCTGGTCGAAGTCTCGTGGCCCTCTGTCAGAATCCAGAGTTTCAAGAAGATCGGAGGGGGTCAAAATTTCGGCCAAAAACGACAGTGTTACCCCTTATGTTTTTTTTTCGGGTCAAAACTTTGACGTCCGATATCTCAGCTCTGGAAGGGTCTAGAGCCTCCATTTTTGCGCGCTGGTCGAAGTCTCGTGGCCCTCTGTCAGAATCCAGAGTTTCAAGAAGATCTGAGGGGGTCAAAATTTCGGCCAAAAACGACAGTGTTACCCCTTATGTTTTTTTTTCGGGTCAAAACTTTGACATCCGATATCTCGGCTCTGGAAGGGTCTAGAGCCTCCATTTTTGCGCGCTGGTCGAAGTCTCGTGGCCCTCTGTCAGAATCCAGAGTTTCAAGAAGATCTGAGGGGGTCAAAATTTCGGCCAAAAACGACAGTGTTACCCCTTATGTTTTTTTTTCAGGTCAAAACTTTGACATCCGATATCTCGGCTCTGGAAGGGTCTAGAGCCTCCATTTTTGCGCGCTGGTCGAAGTCTCGTGGCCCTCTGTCAGAATCCAGAGTTTCAAGAAGATCGGAGGGGGTCAAAATTTCGGCCAAAAACGACAGTGTTACCCCTTATGTTTTTTTTTCAGGTCAAAACTTTGACATCCGATATCTCGGCTCTGGAAGGGTCTAGAGCCTCCATTTTTGCGCGCTGGTCGAAGTCTTGTGGCCCTCTGTCAGAATCCAGAGTTTCAAGAAGATCGGAGGGGGTCAAAATTTCGGCCAAAAACGACAGTGTTACCCCTTATGTTTTTTTTTTCAGGTCAAAACTTTGACATCCGATATCTCGGCTCTGGAAGGGTCTAGAGCCTCCATTTTTGCGCGCTGGTCGAAGTCTTGTGGCCCTCTGTCAGAATCCAGAGTTTCAAGAAGATCGGAGGGGGTCAAAATTTCAGCCAAAAACGACAGTGTTACCCCTTATGTTTTTTTTTCAGGTCAAAACTTTGACATCCGATATCTCGGCTCTGGAAGGGTCTAGAGCCTCCATTTTTGCGCGCTGGTCGAAGTCTCGTGGCCCTCTGTCAGAATCCAGAGTTTCAAGAAGATCGGAGGGGGTCAAAATTTCGGCCAAAAACGACAGTGTTACCCCTTATGTTTTTTTTTCAGGTCAAAACTTTGACATCCGATATCTCGGCTCTGGAAGGGTCTAGAGCCTCCATTTTTGCGCGCTGGTCGAAGTCTCGTGGCCCTCTGTCAGAATCCAGAGTTTCAAGAAGATCGGAGGGGGTCAAAATTTCGGCCAAAAACGACAGTGTTACCCCTTATGTTTTTTTTTTCGGGTCAAAACTTTGACATCCGATATCTCAGCTCTGGAAGGGTCTAGAGCCTCCATTTTTGCGTGCTGGTCGAAGTCTCGTGGCCCTCTGTCAGAATCCAGAGTTTTAAGAAGATCGGAGGGGGTCAAAATTTCGGCCAAAAACGACAGTGTTACCCCTTATGTTTTTTTTTCAGGTCAAAACTTTGACATCTGATATCTCGGCTCTGGAAGGGTCTAGAGCCTCCATTTTTGCGCGCTGGTCGAAGTCTCGTGGCCGTCTGTCAGAATCCAGAGTTTCAAGAAGATCGGAGGGGGTCAAAATTTCGGCCAAAAACGACAGTGTTACCCCTTATGTTTTTTTTTCGGGTCAAAACTTTGACGTCTGATATCTCGGCTCTGGAAGGGTCTGGAGCCTCCATTTTTGCGCGCTGGTCAAAGTCTCGTGGTCCTCTGTCAGAATCCAGAGTTTCAAGAAGATCGGAGGGGGTCAAAATTTCGGCCAAAAACAACAGTGTTACCCCTTATGTTTTTTTTTCGGGTCAAAACTTTGACGTCCGATATCTCGGCTCTGGAAGGGTCTAGAGCCTCCATTTTTGCGCGCTGGTCGAAGTCTCGTGGCCCTCTGTCAGAATCCAGAGTTTCAAGAAGATCGGAGGGGGTCAAAATTTCGGCCGAAAACGACAGTGTTACCCCTTATGTTTTTTTTTCAGGTCAAAACTTTGACATCCGATATCTCGGCTCTGGAAGGGTCTAGAGCCTCCATTTTTGCGCGCTGGTCGAAGTCTCGTGGCCCTCTGTCAGAATCCAGAGTTTCAAGAAGATCGGAGGGGGTCAAAATTTCGGCCAAAAACGACAGTGTTACCCCTTATGTTTTTTTTTTCAGGTCAAAACTTTGACATCCAATATCTCGGCTCTGGAAGGGTCTAGAGCCTCCATTTTTGCGCGCTGGTCGAAGTCTTGTGGCCCTCTGTCAGAATCCAGAGTTTCAAGAAGATCGGAGGGGGTCAAAATTTCGGCCAAAAACGACAGTGTTACCCCTTATGTTTTTTTTTCGGGTCAAAACTTTGACATCCGATATCTCGGCTCTGGAAGGGTCTAGGGCCTCCATTTTTGCGCGCTGGTCGAAGTCTCGTGGCCCTCTGTCAGAATCCAGAGTTTCAAGAAGATCGGAGGGGGTCAAAATTTCGGCCAAAAACGACAGTGTTACCCCTTATGTTTTTTTTTCAGGTCAAAACTTTGACATCCGATATCTCGGCTCTGGAAGGGTCTAGAGCCTCCATTTTTGCGCGCTGGTCGAAGTCTCGTGGCCCTCTGTCAGAATCCAGAGTTTCAAGAAGATCGGAGGTGGTCAAAATTTCGGCCAAAAACGACAGTGTTACCCCTTATGTTTTTTTTTTTGGGTCAAAACTTTGATATCTGATATCTCGGCTCTGGAAGGGTCTAGAGCCTCCATTTTTGCGCGCTGGTCGAAGTCTCGTGGCCCTCTGTCAGAATCCAGAGTTTCAAGAAGATCGGAGGGGGTCAAAATTTCGGCCAAAAACGACAGTGTTACCCCTTATGTTTTTTTTTCAGGTCAAAACTTTGACATCCGATATCTCGGCTCTGGGAGGGTCTAGAGCCTCCATTTTTGCGCGCTGGTCGAAGTCTCGTGGCCCTCTGTCAGAATCCAGAGTTTCAAGAAGATCTGAGGGGGTCAAAATTTCGGCCAAAAACGACAGTGTTACCCCTTATGTTTTTTTTTTCGGGTCAAAACTTTGACATCCGATATCTCGGCTCTGGAAGGGTCTAGAGCCTCCATTTTTGCGCGCTGGTCGAAGTCTCGTGGCCCTCTGTTAGAATCCAGAGTTTCAAGAAGATCGGAGGAGGTCAAAATTTCGGCCAAAAACGACAGTGTTACCCCTTATGTTTTTTTTTCAGGTCAAAACTTTGACATCCGATATCTCGGCTCTGGAAGGGTCTAGAGCCTCCATTTTTGCGCGCTGGTCGAAGTCTCGTGGCCCTCTCTCAGAATCCAGAGTTTCAAGAAGATCGGAGGGGGTCAAAATTTCGGCCAAAAACGACAGTGTTACCCCTTATGTTTTTTTTTCGGGTCAAAACTTTGACATCCGATATCTCGGCTCTGGAAGGGTCTAGAGCCTCCATTTTTGCGCGCTGGTCGAAGTCTCGTGGCCCTCTGTCAGAATCCAGAGTTTCAAGAAGATCGGAGGGGGTCAAAATTTCGGCCAAAAACGACAGTGTTACCCCTTATGTTTTTTTTTTTTCAGGTCAAAACTTTGACATCCAATATCTCGGCTCTGGAAGGGTCTAGAGCCTCCATTTTGCGCGCTGGTCGAAGTCTTGTGGCCCTCTGTCAGAATCCAGAGTTTCAAGAAGATCGGAGGGGGTCAAAATTTCGGCCAAAAACGACAGTGTTACCCCTTATGTTTTTTTTTCGGGTCAAAACTTTGACATCCGATATCTCGGCTCTGGAAGGGTCTAGAGCCTCCATTTTTGCGCGCTGGTCGAAGTCTCGTGGCCCTCTGTCAGAATCCAGAGTTTCAAGAAGATCGGAGGGGGTCAAAATTTAGGCCAAAAACGACAGTGTTACCCCTTATGTTTTTTTTTCAGGTCAAAACTTTGGCATCCGATATCTCGGCTCTGGAAGGGTCTAGAGCCTCCATTTTTGCGCGCTGATCGAAGTTTCGTGGCCCTCTGTCAGAATCCAGAGTTTCAAGAAGATCGGAGGGGGTCAAAATTTCGGCCAAAAACGACAGTGTTACCCCTTATGTTTTTTTTTCAGGTCAAAACTTTGACATCCGATATCTCGGCTCTGGAAGGGTCTAGAGCCTCCATTTTTGCGCGCTGGTCGAAGTCTCGTGGCCCTCTGTCAGAATCCAGAGTTTCAAGAAGATCGGAGGGGGTCAAAATTTCGGCCAAAAACGACAGTGTTACCCCTTATGTTTTTTTTTCGGGTCAAAACTTTGACATCCGATATCTCAGCTCTGTAAGGGGCTAGAGCCTCCATTTTTGCGTGCTGGTCGAAGTCTCGTGGCCCTCTGTCAGAATCCAGAGTTTTAAGAAGATCGGAGGGGGTCAAAATTTCGGCCAAAAACGACAGTGTTACCCCTTATGTTTTTTTTTTCAGGTCAAAACTTTGACATCCGATATCTCGGCTCTGGAAGGGTCTAGAGCCTCCATTTTTGCGCGCTGGTCGAAGTCTCGTGGCCCTCTCTCAGAATCCAGAGTTTCAAGAAGATCGGAGGGGGTCAAAATTTCGGCCAAAAACGACAGTGTTACCCCTTATGTTTTTTTTTTCAGGTCAAAACTTTGACATCCGATATCTCGGCTCTGGAAGGGTCTAGAGCCTCCATTTTTGCGCGCTGGTCGAAGTCTCGTGGCCCTCTGTCAGAATCCAGAGTTTCAAGAAGATCTGAGGGGGTCAAAATTTCGGCCAAAAACGACAGTGTTACCCCTTATGTTTTTTTTTCAGGTCAAAACTTTGACATCCGATATCTCGGCTCTGGAAGGGTCTAGAGCCTCCATTTTTGCGCGCTGGTCGAAGTCTCGTGGTCCTCTGTCAGAATCCAGAGTTTCAAGAAGATCGGAGGGGGTCAAAATTTCGGCCAAAAACAACAGTGTTACCCCTTATGTTTTTTTTCAGGTCAAAACTTTGACATCCGATATCTCGGCTCTGGAAGGGTCTAGAGCCTCCATTTTTGCGCGCTGGTCGAAGTCTCGTGGCCCTCTCTCAGAATCCAGAGTTTCAAGAAGATCGGAGGGGGTCAAAATTTCGGCCAAAAACGACAGTGTTACCCCTTATGTTTTTTTTTCGGGTCAAAACTTTGACATCCGATATCTCGGCTCTGGAAGGGTCTAGAGCCTCCATTTTTGCGCGCTGGTCGAAGTCTCGTGGCCCTCTGTCAGAATCCAGAGTTTCAAGAAGATCGGAGGGGGTCAAAATTTCGGCCAAAAACGACAGTGTTACCCCTTATGTTTTTTTTTCAGGTCAAAACTTTGACATCCAATATCTCGGCTCTGGAAGGGTCTAGAGCCTCCATTTTTGCGCGCTGGTCGAAGTCTTGTGGCCCTCTGTCAGAATCCAGAGTTTCAAGAAGATCGGAGGGGGTCAAAATTTCGGCCAAAAACGACAGTGTTACCCCTTATGTTTTTTTTTCGGGTCAAAACTTTGACATCCGATATCTCGGCTCTGGAAGGGTCTAGAGCCTCCATTTTAGCGCGCTGGTCGAAGTCTCGTGGTCCTCTGTCAGAATCCAGATTTTCAAGAAGATCGGAGGGGGTCAAAATTTCGGCCAAAAACAACAGTGTTACCCCTTATGTTTTTTTTTCGGGTCAAAACTTTGACGTCCGATATCTCAGCTCTGGAAGGGTCTAGAGCCTCCATTTTTGCGCGCTGGTCGAAGTCTCGTGGCCCTCTGTCAGAATCCAGAGTTTCAAGAAGATCTGAGGGGGTCAAAATTTCGGCCAAAAACGACAGTGTTACCCCTTATGTTTTTTTTTCAGGTCAAAACTTTGACATCCGATATCTCGGCTCTGGAAGGGTCTAGAGCCTCCATTTTTGCACGCTGGTCGAAGTCTCGTGGCCCTCTGTTAGAATCCAGAGTTTCAAGAAGATCGGAGGGGGTCAAAATTTCGGCCAAAAACGACAGTGTTACCCCTTATGTTTTTTTTTCAGGTCAAAACTTTGACATCCGATATCTCGGCTCTGGAAGGGTCTAGAGCCTCCATTTTTGCGCGCTGGTCGAAGTCTCGTGGTCCTCTGTCAGAATCCAGAGTTTCAAGAAGAACGGAGGGGGTCAAAATTTCGGCCAAAAACAACAGTGTTACCCCTTATGTTTTTTTTCGGGTCAAAACTTTGACGTCCGATATCTCGGCTCTGGAAGGGTCTAGAGCCTCCATTTTTGCGCGCTGGTCGAAGTCTCGTGGCCCTCTGTCAGAATCCAGAGTTTCAAGAAGATCGGAGGGGGTCAAAATTTCGGCCAAAAACGACAGTGTTACCCCTTATGTTTTTTTTTCAGGTCAAAACTTTGACATCCGATATCTCGGCTCTGGAAGGGTCTAGAGCCTCCATTTTTGCGCGCTGGTCGAAGTCTCGTGGCCCTCTGTCAGAATCCAGAGTTTCAAGAAGATCTGAGGGGGTCAAAATTTCGGCCAAAAACGACAGTGTTACCCCTTATGTTTTTTTTTCAGGTCAAAACTTTGACATCCGATATCTCGGCTCTGGAAGGGTCTAGAGCCTCCATTTTTGCGCGCTGGTCGAAGTCTCGTGGCCCTCTGTTAGAATCCAGAGTTTCAAGAAGATCGGAGGGGGTCAAAATTTCGGCCAAAAACGACAGTGTTACCCCTTATGTTTTTTTTTCAGGTCAAAACTTTGACATCCGATATCTCGGCTCTGGAAGGGTCTAGAGCCTCCATTTTTGCGCGCTGGTCGAAGTCTCGTGGTCCTCTGTCAGAATCCAGAGTTTCAAGAAGATCGGAGGGGGTCAAAATTTCGGCCAAAAACAACAGTGTTACCCCTTATGTTTTTTTTTCGGGTCAAAACTTTGACGTCCGATATCTCGGCTCTGGAAGGGTCTAGAGCCTCCATTTTTGCGCGCTGGTCGAAGTCTCGTGGCCCTCTGTCAGAATCCAGAGTTTCAAGAAGATCGGAGGGGGTCAAAATTTCGGCCAAAAACGACAGTGTTACCCCTTATGTTTTTTTTTCAGGTCAAAACTTTGACATCCGATATCTCGGCTCTGGAAGGGTCTAGAGCCTCCATTTTTGCGCGCTGGTCGAAGTCTTGTGGCCCTCTGTCAGAATCCAGAGTTTCAAGAAGATCGGAGGGGGTCAAAATTTCGGCCAAAAACGACAGTGTTACCCCTTATGTTTTTTTTTTCAGGTCAAAACTTTGACATCCAATATCTCGGCTCTGGAAGGGTCTAGAGCCTCCATTTTTGCGCGCTGGTCGAAGTCTTGTGGCCCTCTGTCAGAATCCAGAGTTTCAAGAAGATCGGAGGGGGTCAAAATTTCGGCCAAAAACGACAGTGTTACCTCTTATGTTTTTTTTTCGGGTCAAAACTTTGACATCCGATATCTCGGCTCTGGAAGGGTCTAGAGCCTCCATTTTTGCGCGCTGGTCGAAGTCTCGTGGCCCTCTGTCAGAATCCAGAGTTTCAAGAAGATCGGAGGGGGTCAAAATTTCGGCCAAAAACGACAGTGTTACCCCTTATGTTTTTTTTTCAGGTCAAAACTTTGACATCCGATATCTCGGCTCTGGAAGGGTCTAGAGCCTCCATTTTTGCGCGCTGGTCGAAGTCTCTTGGCCCTCTGTTAGAATCCAGAGTTTCAAGAAGATCGGAGGGGGTCAAAATTTCGGCCAAAAACGACAGTGTTACCCCTTATGTTTTTTTTTTCAGGTCAAAACTTTGACATCCGATATCTCGGCTCTGGAAGGGTCTAGAGCCTCCATTTTTGCGCGCTGGTCGAAGTCTCGTGGTCCTCTGTCAGAATCCAGAGTTTCAAGAAGATCGGAGGGGGTCAAAATTTCGGCCAAAAACAACAGTGTTACCCCTTATGTTTTTTTTTCGGGTCAAAACTTTGACGTCCGATATCTCGGCTCTGGAAGGGTCTAGAGCCTCCATTTTTGCGCGCTGGTCGAAGTCTCGTGGCCCTCTGTCAGAATCCAGAGTTTCAAGAAGATCGGAGGGGGTCAAAATTTCGGCCAAAAACGACAGTGTTACCCCTTATGTTTTTTTTTCAGGTCAAAACTTTGACATCCGATATCTCGGCTCTGGAAGGGTCTAGAGCCTCCATTTTTGCGCGCTGGTCGAAGTCTCGTGGCCCTCTCTCAGAATCCAGAGTTTCAAGAAGATCGGAGGGGGTCAAAATTTCGGCCAAAAACGACAGTGTTACCCCTTATGTTTTTTTTTCGGGTCAAAACTTTGACATCCGATATCTCGGCTCTGGAAGGGTCTAGAGCCTCCATTTTTGCGCGCTGGTCGAAGTCTTGTGGCCCTCTGTCAGAATCCAGAGTTTCAAGAAGATCGGAGGGGGTCAAAATTTCGGCCAAAAACGACAGTGTTACCCCTTATGTTTTTTTTTCAGGTCAAAACTTTGACATCCAATATCTCGGCTCTGGAAGGGTCTAGAGCCTCCATTTTTGCGCGCTGGTCGAAGTCTCGTGGCCCTCTGTCAGAATCCAGAGTTTCAAGAAGATCGGAGGGGGTCAAAATTTCGGCCAAAAACGACAGTGTTACCCCTTATGTTTTTTTTCAGGTCAAAACTTTGACATCCGATATCTCGGCTCTGGAAGGGTCTAGAGCCTCCATTTTTGCGCGCTGGTCGAAGTCTCGTGGCCCTTTGTCAGAATCCAGAGTTTCAAGAAGATCTGAGGGGGTCAAAATTTCGGCCAAAAACGACAGTATTACCCCTTATGTTTTTTTTTCAGGTCAAAACTTTGACATCCGATATCTCGGCTCTGGAAGGGTCTAGAGCCTCCATTTTTGCGCGCTGGTCGAAGTCTCGTGGCCCTCTGTTAGAATCCAGAGTTTCAAGAAGATCGGAGGGGGTCAAAATTTCGGCCAAAAATGACAGTGTTACCCCTTATGTTTTTTTTTCAGGTCAAAAATTTGACATCCGATATCTCGGCTCTGGAAGGGTCTAGAGCCTCCATTTTTGCGCGCTGGTCGAAGTCTCGTGGTCCTCTGTCAGAATCCAGAGTTTCAAGAAGATCGGAGGGGGTCAAAATTTCGGCCAAAAACAACAGTGTTACCCCTTATGTTTTTTTTTCGGGTCAAAACTTTGACGTCCGATATCTCGGCTCTGGAAGGGTC
This sequence comes from Cyprinella venusta, assembly GCA_038021265.1. NCBI lineage: Eukaryota > Metazoa > Chordata > Actinopteri > Cypriniformes > Leuciscidae > Cyprinella > Cyprinella venusta. The sequence goes on from CM075871.1 coordinate 35,400,213, forward strand.
TAGAGCCTCCATTTTTGCGCGCTGGTCGAAGTCTCGTGGCCCTCTGTCAGAATCCAGAGTTTCAAGAAGATCGGAGGGGGTCAAAATTTCGGCCAAAAACGACAGTGTTACCCCTTATGTTTTTTTTTTTCAGGTCAAAACTTTGACATCCGATATCTCGGCTCTGGAAGGGTCTAGAGCCTCCATTTTTGTGCGCTGGTCGAAGTCTCGTGGCCTTCTCTCAGAATCCAGAGTTTCAAGAAGATCGGAGGGGGTCAAAATTTCGGCCAAAAACGACAGTGTTACCCCTTATGTTTTTTTTTTCGGGTCAAAACTTTGACATCCGATATCTCGGCTCTGGAAGGGTCTAGAGCCTCCATTTTTGCGCGCTGGTCGAAGTCTCGTGGCCCTCTGTCAGAATCCAGAGTTTCAAGAAGATCGGAGGGGGTCAAAATTTCGGCCAAAAACGACAGTGTTACCCCTTATGTTTTTTTTTTCAGGTCAAAACTTTGACATCCAATATCTTGGCTCTGGAAGGGTCTAGAGCCTCCATTTTTGCGCGCTGGTCGAAGTCTTGTGGCCCTCTGTCAGAATCCAGAGTTTCAAGAAGATCGGAGGGGGTCAAAATTTCGGCCAAAAACGACAGTGTTACCCCTTATGTTTTTTTTTCGGGTCAAAACTTTGACATCCGATATCTCGGCTCTGGAAGGGTCTAGAGCCTCCATTTTTGCGCGCTGGTCGAAGTCTCGTGGCCCTCTGTCAGAATCCAGAGTTTCAAGAAGATCGGAGGGGGTCAAAATTTCGGCCAAAAACGACAGTGTTACCCCTTATGTTTTTTTTTTCAGGTCAAAACTTTGACATCCGATATCTCGGCTCTGGAAGGGTCTAGAGCCTCCATTTTTGCGCGCTGGTCGAAGTCTCGTGGCCCTCTGTCAGAATCCAGAGTTTCAAGAAGATCGGAGGGGGTCAAAATTTCGGCCAAAAACGACAGTGTTACCCCTTATGTTTTTTTTTCAGGTCAAAACTTTGACATCCGATATCTCGGCTCTGGAAGGGTCTAGAGCCTCCATTTTTGCGCGCTGGTCGAAGTCTCGTGGCCCTCTGTCAGAATCCAGAGTTTCAAGAAGATCTGAGGGGGTCAAAATTTCGGCCAAAAACGACAGTGTTACCCCTTATGTTTTTTTTTCAGGTCAAAACTTTGACATCCGATATCTCGGCTCTGGAAGGGTCTAGAGCCTCCATTTTTGCGCGCTGGTCGAAGTCTCGTGGCCCTCTGTTAGAATCCAGAGTTTCAAGAAGATCGGAGGGGGTCAAAATTTCGGCCAAAAACGACAGTGTTACCCCTTATGTTTTTTTTTCAGGTCAAAACTTTGACATCCGATATCTCGGCTCTGGAAGGGTCTAGAGCCTCCATTTTTGCGCGCTGGTCGAAGTCTCGTGGCACTCTGTCAGAATCCAGAGTTTCAAGAAGATCGGAGGGGGTCAAAATTTCGGCCAAAAACGACAGTGTTACCCCTTATGTTTTTTTTTCAGGTCAAAACTTTGACATCCGATATCTCGGCTCTGGAAGGGTCTAGAGCCTCCATTTTTGCGCGCTGGTCGAAGTCTCGTGGCCCTCTCTCAGAATCCAGAGTTTCAAGAAGATCGGAGGGGGTCAAAATTTCGGCCAAAAACGACAGTGTTACCCCTTATGTTTTTTTTTCAGGTCAATACTTTGACATCCGATATCTCGGCTCTGGAAGGGTCTAGAGCCTCCATTTTTGCGCGCTGGTCGAAGTCTCGTGGCCCTCTGTCAGAATCCAGAGTTTCAAGAAGATCGGAGGGGGTCAAAATTTCGGCCAAAAACGACAGTGTTACCCCTTATGTTTTTTTTCAGGTCAAAACTTTGACATCCGATATCTCGGCTCTGGAAGGGTCTAGAGCCTCCATTTTTGCGCGCTGGTCGAAGTCTCGTGGCCCTCTGTTAGAATCCAGAGTTTCAAGAAGATCGGAGGGGGTCAAAATTTCGGCCAAAAATGACAGTGTTACCCCTTATGTTTTTTTTTCAGGTCAAAACTTTGACATCCGATATCTCGGCTCTGGAAGGGTCTAGAGCCTCCATTTTTGCGCGCTGGTCGAAGTCTCGTGGTCCTCTGTCAGAATCCAGAGTTTCAAGAAGATCGGAGGGGGTCAAAATTTCGGCCAAAAACAACAGTGTTACCCCTTATGTTTTTTTTTCGGGTCAAAACTTTGACGTCCGATATCTCGGCTCTGGAAGGGTCTAGAGCCTCCATTTTTGCGCGCTGGTCGAAGTCTCGTGGCCCTCTGTCAGAATCCAGAGTTTCAAGAAGATCGGAGGGGGTCAAAATTTCGGCCAAAAACGACAGTGTTACCCCTTATGTTTTTTTTTTCAGGTCAAAACTTTGACATCCGATATCTCGGCTCTGGAAGGGTCTAGAGCCTCCATTTTTGTGCGCTGGTCGAAGTCTCGTGGCCCTCTCTCAGAATCCAGAGTTTCAAGAAGATCGGAGGGGGTCAAAATTTCGGCCAAAAACGACAGTGTTACCCCTTATGTTTTTTTTTTCGGGTCAAAACTTTGACATCCGATATCTCGGCTCTGGAAGGGTCTAGAGCCTCCATTTTTGCGCGCTGGTCGAAGTCTCGTGGCCCTCTGTCAGAATCCAGAGTTTCAAGAAGATCGGAGGGGGTCAAAATTTCGGCCAAAAACGACAGTGTTACCCCTTATGTTTTTTTTTTCAGGTCAAAACTTTGACATCCAATATCTTGGCTCTGGAAGGGTCTAGAGCCTCCATTTTTGCGCGCTGGTCGAAGTCTTGTGGCCCTCTGTCAGAATCCAGAGTTTCAAGAAGATCGGAGGGGGTCAAAATTTCGGCCAAAAACGACAGTGTTACCCCTTATGTTTTTTTTTCGGGTCAAAACTTTGACATCCGATATCTCGGCTCTGGAAGGGTCTAGAGCCTCCATTTTTGCGCGCTGGTCGAAGTCTCGTGGCCCTCTGTCAGAATCCAGAGTTTCAAGAAGATCGGAGGGGGTCAAAATTTCGGCCAAAAACGACAGTGTTACCCCTTATGTTTTTTTTTTCAGGTCAAAACTTTGACATCCGATATCTCGGCTCTGGAAGGGTCTAGAGCCTCCATTTTTGCGCGCTGGTCGAAGTCTCGTGGCCCTCTGTCAGAATCCAGAGTTTCAAGAAGATCGGAGGGGGTCAAAATTTCGGCCAAAAACGACAGTGTTACCCCTTATGTTTTTTTTTCAGGTCAAAACTTTGACATCCGATATCTCGGCTCTGGAAGGGTCTAGAGCCTCCATTTTTGCGCGCTGGTCGAAGTCTCGTGGCCCTCTGTCAGAATCCAGAGTTTCAAGAAGATCTGAGGGGGTCAAAATTTCGGCCAAAAACGACAGTGTTACCCCTTATGTTTTTTTTTCAGGTCAAAACTTTGACATCCGATATCTCGGCTCTGGAAGGGTCTAGAGCCTCCATTTTTGCGCGCTGGTCGAAGTCTCGTGGCCCTCTGTTAGAATCCAGAGTTTCAAGAAGATCGGAGGGGGTCAAAATTTCGGCCAAAAACGACAGTGTTACCCCTTATGTTTTTTTTTCAGGTCAAAACTTTGACATCCGATATCTCGGCTCTGGAAGGGTCTAGAGCCTCCATTTTTGCGCGCTGGTCGAAGTCTCGTGGCACTCTGTCAGAATCCAGAGTTTCAAGAAGATCGGAGGGGGTCAAAATTTCGGCCAAAAACGACAGTGTTACCCCTTATGTTTTTTTTTCAGGTCAAAACTTTGACATCCGATATCTCGGCTCTGGAAGGGTCTAGAGCCTCCATTTTTGCGCGCTGGTCGAAGTCTCGTGGCCCTCTCTCAGAATCCAGAGTTTCAAGAAGATCGGAGGGGGTCAAAATTTCGGCCAAAAACGACAGTGTTACCCCTTATGTTTTTTTTTCGGGTCAATACTTTGACATCCGATATCTCGGCTCTGGAAGGGTCTAGAGCCTCCATTTTTGCGCGCTGGTCGAAGTCTCGTGGCCCTCTGTCAGAATCCAGAGTTTCAAGAAGATCGGAGGGGGTCAAAATTTCGGCCAAAAACGACAGTGTTACCCCTTATGTTTTTTTTTTCAGGTCAAAACTTTGACATCCAATATCTCGGCTCTGGAAGGGTCTAGAGCCTCCATTTTTGCGCGCTGGTCGAAGTCTTGTGGCCCTCTGTCAGAATCCAGAGTTTCAAGAAGATCGGAGGGGGTCAAAATTTCGGCCAAAAACGAAAGTGTTACCCCTTATGTTTTTTTTCGGGTCAAAACTTTGACATCCGATATCTCGGCTCTGGAAGGGTCTAGGGCCTCCATTTTTGCGCGCTGGTCGAAGTCTCGTGGCCCTCTGTCAGAATCCAGAGTTTCAAGAAGATCGGAGGGGGTCAAAATTTCGGCCAAAAACGACAGTGTTACCCCTTATGTTTTTTTTTCAGGTCAAAACTTTGACATCCGATATCTCGGCTCTGGAAGGGTCTAGAGCCTCCATTTTTGCGCGCTGGTCGAAGTCTCGTGGCCCTCTGTCAGAATCCAGAGTTTCAAGAAGATCGGAGGGGGTCAAAATTTCGGCCAAAAACGACAGTGTTACCCCTTATGTTTTTTTTTCAGGTCAAAACTTTGACATCCGATATCTCGGCTCTGGAAGGGTCTAGAGCCTCCATTTTTGCGCGCTGGTCGAAGTCTCGTGGTCCTCTGTCAGAATCCAGAGTTTCAAGAAGATCGGAGGGGGTCAAAATTTCGGCCAAAAACAACAGTGTTACCCCTTATGTTTTTTTTTCGGGTCAAAACTTTGACGTCCGATATCTCGGCTCTGGAAGGGTCTAGAGCCTCCATTTTTGCGCGCTGGTCGAAGTCTCGTGGCCCTCTGTCAGAATCCAGAGTTTCAAGAAGATCGGAGGGGGTCAAAATTTCGGCCAAAAACGACAGTGTTACCCCTTATGTTTTTTTTTCAGGTCAAAACTTTGACATCCGATATCTCGGCTCTGGAAGGGTCTAGAGCCTCCATTTTTGCGCGCTGGTCGAAGTCTCGTGGCCCTCTCTCAGAATCCAGGGTTTCAAGAAGATCGGAGGGGGTCAAAATTTCGGCCAAAAACGACAGTGTTACCCCTTATGTTTTTTTTTCGGGTCAAAACTTTGACATCCGATATCTCGGCTCTGGAAGGGTCTAGAGCCTCCATTTTTGCGCGCTGGTCGAAGTCTCGTGGCCCTCTGTCAGAATCCAGAGTTTCAAGAAGATCGGAGGGGGTCAAAATTTCGGCCAAAAACGACAGTGTTACCCCTTATGTTTTTTTTTTCAGGTCAAAACTTTGACATCCAATATCTCGGCTCTGGAAGGGTCTAGAGCCTCCATTTTTGCGCGCTGGTCGAAGTCTCGTGGCCCTCTGTCAGAATCCAGAGTTTCAAGAAGATCGGAGGGGGTCAAAATTTCGGCCAAAAATGACAGTGTTACCCCTTATGTTTTTTTTCAGGTCAAAACTTTGACATCCGATATCTCGGCTCTGGAAGGGTCTAGAGCCTCCATTTTTGCGCGCTGGTCGAAGTCTCGTGGCCCTCTGTCAGAATCCAGAGTTTCAAGAAGATCGGAGGGGGTCAAAATTTCGGCCAAAAACGACAGTGTTACCCCTTATGTTTTTTTTTCAGGTCAAAACTTTGACATCCGATATCTCGGCTCTGGAAGGGTCTAGAGCCTCCATTTTTGTGCGCTGGTCGAAGTCTCGTGGCCCTCTCTCAGAATCCAGAGTTTCAAGAAGATCGGAGGGGGTCAAAATTTCGGCCAAAAACGACAGTGTTACCCCTTATGTTTTTTTTTTCGGGTCAAAACTTTGACATCCGATATCTCGGCTCTGGAAGGGTCTAGAGCCTCCATTTTTGCGCGCTGGTCGAAGTCTCGTGGCCCTCTGTCAGAATCCAGAGTTTCAAGAAGATCGGAGGGGGTCAAAATTTCGGCCAAAAATGACAGTGTTACCCCTTATGTTTTTTTTTCGGGTCAAAACTTTGACATCCGATATCTCGGCTCTGGAAGGGTCTAGAGCCTCCATTTTTGCGCGCTGGTCGAAGTCTCGTGGCCCTCTGTCAGAATCCAGAGTTTCAAGAAGATCGGAGGGGGTCAAAATTTCGGCCAAAAACGACAGTGTTACCCCTTATGTTTTTTTTTCAGGTCAAAACTTTGACATCCGATATCTCGGCTCTGGAAGGGTCTAGAGCCTCCATTTTTGCGCGCTGGTCGAAGTCTCGTGGCCCTCTGTCAGAATCCAGAGTTTCAAGAAGATCGGAGGGGGTCAAAATTTCGGCCAAAAACGACAGTGTTACCCCTTATGTTTTTTTTTCAGGTCAAAACTTTGACATCCGATATCTCGGCTCTGGAAGGGTCTAGAGCCTCCATTTTTGCGCGCTGGTCGAAGTCTCGTGGCCCTCTGTCAGAATCCAGAGTTTCAAGAAGATCTGAGGGGGTCAAAATTTCGGCCAAAAACGACAGTGTTACCCCTTATGTTTTTTTTTCAGGTCAAAACTTTGACATCCGATATCTCGGCTCTGGAAGGGTCTAGAGCCTCCATTTTTGCGCGCTGGTCGAAGTCTCGTGGCCCTCTGTTAGAATCCAGAGTTTCAAGAAGATCGGAGGGGGTCAAAATTTCGGCCAAAAACGAAAGTGTTACCCCTTATGTTTTTTTTTCAGGTCAAAACTTTGACATCCGATATCTCGGCTCTGGAAGGGTCTAGAGCCTCCATTTTTGCGCGCTGGTCGAAGTCTCGTGGTCCTCTGTCAGAATCCAGAGTTTCAAGAAGATCGGAGGGGGTCAAAATTTCGGCCAAAAACAACAGTGTTACCCCTTATGTTTTTTTTTCGGGTCAAAACTTTGACGTCCGATATCTCGGCTCTGGAAGGGTCTAGAGCCTCCATTTTTGCGCGCTGGTCGAAGTCTCGTGGCCCTCTGTCAGAATCCAGAGTTTCAAGAAGATCGGAGGGGGTCAAAATTTCGGCCAAAAACGACAGTGTTACCCCTTATGTTTTTTTTTCAGGTCAAAACTTTGACATCCGATATCTCGGCTCTGGAAGGGTCTAGAGCCTCCATTTTTGCGCGCTGGTCGAAGTCTCGTGGCCCTCTCTCAGAATCCAGAGTTTCAAGAAGATCGGAGGGGGTCAAAATTTCGGCCAAAAACGACAGTGTTACCCCTTATGTTTTTTTTTTTTCGGGTCAAAACTTTGACATCCGATATCTCGGCTCTGGAAGGGTCTAGAGCCTCCATTTTTGCGCGCTGGTCGAAGTCTCGTGGCCCTCTGTCAGAATACAGAGTTTCAAGAAGATCGGAGGGGGTCAAAATTTCAGCCAAAAACGACAGTGTTACCCCTTATGTTTTTTTTTCAGGTCAAAACTTTGACATCCAATATCTCGGCTCTGGAAGGGTCTAGAGCCTCCATTTTTGCGCGCTGGTCGAAGTCTTGTGGCCCTCTCTCAGAATCCAGAGTTTCAAGAAGATCGGAGGGGGTCAAAATTTCGGCCAAAAATGACAGTGTTACCCCTTATGTTTTTTTTTCGGGTCAAAACTTTGACATCCGATATCTCGGCTCTGGAAGGGTCTAGAGCCTCCATTTTTGCGCGCTGGTCGAAGTCTCGTGGCCCTCTGTCAGAATCCAGAGTTTCAAGAAGATCGGAGGGGGTCAAAATTTCGGCCAAAAACGACAGTGTTACCCCTTATGTTTTTTTTTCAGGTCAAAACTTTGACATCCGATATCTCGGCTCTGGAAGGGTCTAGAGCCTCCATTTTTGCGCGCTGGTCGAAGTCTCGTGGCCCTCTGTCAGAATCCAGAGTTTCAAGAAGATCGGAGGTGGTCAAAATTTCGGCCAAAAACGACAGTGTTACCCCTTATGTTTTTTTTTTGGGTCAAAACTTTGACATCTGATATCTCGGCTCTGGAAGGGTCTAGAGCCTCCATTTTTGCGCGCTGGTCGAAGTCTCGTGGCCCTCTGTCAGAATCCAGAGTTTCAAGAAGATCGGAGGGGGTCAAAATTTCGGCCAAAAAACGACAGTGTTACCCCTTATGTTTTTTTTTCAGGTCAAAACTTTGACATCCGATATCTCGGCTCTGGAAGGGTCTAGAGCCTCCATTTTTGCGCGCTGGTCGAAGTCTCGTGGCCCTCTCTCAGAATCCAGGGTTTCAAGAAGATCGGAGGGGGTCAAAATTTCGGCCAAAAACGACAGTGTTACCCCTTATGTTTTTTTTTCGGGTCAAAACTTTGACATCCGATATCTCGGCTCTGGAAGGGTCTAGAGCCTCCATTTTTGCGCGCTGGTCGAAGTCTCGTGGCCCTCTGTCAGAATCCAGAGTTTCAAGAAGATCGGAGGGGGTCAAAATTTCGGCCAAAAACGACAGTTTTACCCCTTATGTTTTTTTTTTCAGGTCAAAACTTTGACATCCAATATCTCGGCTCTGGAAGGGTCTAGAGCCTCCATTTTTGCGCGCTGGTCGAAGTCTCGTGGCCCTCTGTCAGAATCCAGAGTTTCAAGAAGATCGGAGGGGGTCAAAATTTCGGCCAAAAATGACAGTGTTACCCCTTATGTTTTTTTTCAGGTCAAAACTTTGACATCCGATATCTCGGCTCTGGAAGGGTCTAGAGCCTCCATTTTTGCGCGCTGGTCGAAGTCTCGTGGCCCTCTGTCAGAATCCAGAGTTTCAAGAAGATCGGAGGGGGTCAAAATTTCGGCCAAAAACGACAGTGTTACCCCTTATGTTCTTTTTTTCAGGTCAAAACTTTGACATCCAATATCTCGGCTCTGGAAGGGTCTAGAGCCTCCATTTTTGCGCGCTGGTCGAAGTCTTGTGGCCCTCTGTCAGAATCCAGAGTTTCAAGAAGATCGGAGGGGGTCAAAATTTCGGCCAAAAACGACAGTGTTACCCCTTATATTTTTTTTCAGGTCAAAACTTTGACATCCGATATCTCGGCTCTGGAAGGGTCTAGAGCCTCCATTTTTGCGCGCTGGTCGAAGTCTCGTGGCCCTTTGTCAGAATCCAGAGTTTCAAGAAGATCTGAGGGGGTCAAAATTTCGGCCAAAAACGACAGTGTTACCCCTTATGTTTTTTTTTCAGGTCAAAACTTTGACATCCGATATCTCGGCTCTGGAAGGGTCTAGAGCCTCCATTTTTGCGCGCTGGTCGAAGTCTCGTGGCCCTCTGTTAGAATCCAGAGTTTCAAGAAGATCGGAGGGGGTCAAAATTTCGGCCAAAAACGACAGTGTTACCCCTTATGTTTTTTTTTCAGGTCAAAACTTTGACATCCGATATCTCGGCTCTGGAAGGGTCTAGAGCTTCCATTTTTGCGCGCTGGTCGAAGTCTCGTGGCCCTCTGTCAGAATCCAGAGTTTCAAGAAGATCGGAGGGGGTCAAAATTTCGGCCAAAAACGACAGTGTTACCCCTTATGTTTTTTTTTTCAGGTCAAAACTTTGACATCCAATATCTCGGCTCTGGAAGGGTCTAGAGCCTCCATTTTTGCGCGCTGGTCGAAGTCTTGTGGCCCTCTGTCAGAATCCAGAGTTTCAAGAAGATCGGAGGGGGTCAAAATTTCGGCCAAAAACGACAGTGTTACCCCTTATGTTTTTTTTTCGGGTCAAAACTTTGACATCCGATATCTCGGCTCTGGAAGGGTCTAGAGCCTCCATTTTTGCGCGCTGGTCGAAGTCTCGTGGCCCTCTGTCAGAATCCAGAGTTTCAAGAAGATCGGAGGGGGTCAAAATTTCGGCCAAAAACGACAGTGTTACCCCTTATGTTTTTTTTTTCAGGTCAAAACTTTGACATCCGATATCTCGGCTCTGGAAGGGTCTAGAGCCTCCATTTTTGCGCGCTGGTCGAAGTCTCGTGGCCCTCTGTCAGAATCCAGAGTTTCAAGAAGATCGGAGAGGGTCACAATTTCGGCCAAAAACGACAGTGTTACCCCTTATGTTTTTTTTTCAGGTCAAAACTTTGACATCCGATATCTCGGCTCTGGAAGGGTCTAGAGCCTCCATTTTTGCGCGCTGGTCGAAGTCTCGTGGCCCTCTGTCAGAATCCAGAGTTTCAAGAAGATCTGAGGGGGTCAAAATTTCGGCCAAAAACGACAGTGTTACCCCTTATGTTTTTTTTTCAGGTCAAAACTTTGACATCCGAAATCTCGGCTCTGGAAGGGTCTAGAGCCTCCATTTTTGCGCGCTGGTCGAAGTCTCGTGGTCCTCTGTCAGAATCCAGAGTTTCAAGAAGATCGGAGGGGGTCAAAATTTCGGCCAAAAACAACAGTGTTACCCCTTATGTTTTTTTTTCGGGTCAAAACTTTGACGTCCGATATCTCGGCTCTGAAAGGGTCTAGAGCCTCCATTTTTGCGCGCTGGTCGAAGTCTCGTGGCCCTCTGTCAGAATCCAGAGTTTCAAGAAGATCGGAGGGGGTCAAAATTTCGGCCAAAAACGACAGTGTTACCCCTTATGTTTTTTTTTCAGGTCAAAACTTTGACATCCGATATCTCGGCTCTGGAAGGGTCTAGAGCCTCCATTTTTGCGCGCTGGTCGAAGTCTCGTGGCCCTCTCTCAGAATCCAGAGTTTCAAGAAGATCGGAGGGGGTCAAAATTTCGGCCAAAAACGACAGTGTTACCCCTTATGTTTTTTTTTTCGGGTCAAAACTTTGACATCCGATATCTCGGCTCTGGAAGGGTCTAGAGCCTCCATTTTTGCGCGCTGGTCGAAGTCTCGTGGCCCTCTGTCAGAATACAGAGTTTCAAGAAGATCGGAGGGGGTCAAAATTTCGGCCAAAAACGACAGTGTTACCCCTTATGTTTTTTTTTTCAGGTCAAAACTTTGACATCCAATATCTCGGCTCTGGAAGGGTCTAGAGCCTCCATTTTTGCGCGCTGGTCGAAGTCTTGTGGCCCTCTGTCAGAATCCAGAGTTTCAAGAAGATCGGAGGGGGTCAAAATTTCGGCCAAAAACGACAGTGTTACCCCTTATGTTTTTTTTCGGGTCAAAACTTTGACATCCGATATCTCGGCTCTGGAAGGGTCTAGAGCCTCCATTTTTGCGCGCTGGTCGAAGTCTCGTGGCCCTCTGTCTGAATCCAGAGTTTCAAGAAGATCGGAGGGGGTCAAAATTTCGGCCAAAAACGACAGTGTTACCCCTTATGTTTTTTTTTCAGGTCAAAACTTTGACATCCGATATCTCGGCTCTGGAAGGGTCTAGAGCCTCCATTTTTGCGCGCTGGTCGAAGTCTCGTGGCCCTCTGTCAGAATCCAGAGTTTCAAGAAGATCGGAGGTGGTCAAAATTTCGGCCAAAAACGACAGTGTTACCCCTTATGTTTTTTTTTTTTGGGTCAAAACTTTGACATCTGATATCTCGGCTCTGGAAGGGTCTAGAGCCTCCATTTTTGCGCGCTGGTCGAAGTCTCGTGGCCCTCTGTCAGAATCCAGAGTTTCAAGAAGATCGGAGGGGGTCAAAATTTCGGCCAAAAACGACAGTGTTACCCCTTATGTTTTTTTTTCAGGTCAAAACTTTGACATCCGATATCTCGGCTCTGGGAGGGTCTAGAGCCTCCATTTTTGCGCGCTGGTCGAAGTCTCGTGGCCCTCTGTCAGAATCCAGAGTTTCAAGAAGATCTGAGGGGGTCAAAATTTCGGCCAAAAACGACAGTGTTACCCCTTATGTTTTTTTTTTCAGGTCAAAACTTTGACATCCGATATCTCGGCTCTGGAAGGGTCTAGAGCCTCCATTTTTGCGCGCTGGTCGAAGTCTCGTGGCCCTCTGTTAGAATCCAGAGTTTCAAGAAGATCGGAGGGGGTCAAAATTTCGGCCAAAAACGACAGTGTTACCCCTTATGTTTTTTTTTCAGGTCAAAACTTTGATATCCGATATCTCGGCTCTGGAAGGGTCTAGAGCCTCCATTTTTGCGCGCTGGTCGAAGTCTCGTGGTCCTCTGTCAGAATCCAGAGTTTCAAGAAGATCGGAGGGGGTCAAAATTTCGGCCAAAAACAACAGTGTTACCCCTTATGTTTTTTTTTCGGGTCAAAACTTTGACGTCCGATATCTCGGCTCTGGAAGGGTCTAGAGCCTCCATTTTTGCGCGCTGGTCGAAGTCTCGTGGCTCTCTGTCAGAATCCAGAGTTTCAAGAAGATCGGAGGGGGTCAAAATTTCGGCCAAAAACGACAGTGTTACCCCTTATGTTTTTTTTTCAGGTCAAAACTTTGACATCCGATATCTCGGCTCTGGAAGGGTCTAGAGCCTCCATTTTTGCACGCTGGTCGAAGTCTCGTGGCCCTCTGTTAGAATCCAGAGTTTCAAGAAGATCGGAGGGGGTCAAAATTTCGGCCAAAAACGACAGTGTTACCCCTTATGTTTTTTTTTCAGGTCAAAACTTTGACATCCGATATCTCGGCTCTGGAAGGGTCTAGAGCCTCCATTTTTGCGCGCTGGTCGAAGTCTCGTGGTCCTCTGTCAGAATCCAGAGTTTCAAGAAGATCGGAGGGGGTCAAAATTTCGGCCAAAAACGACAGTGTTACCCCTTATGTTTTTTTTTTCGGGTCAAAACTTTGACGTCCGATATCTCGGCTCTGGAAGGGTCTAGAGCCTCCATTTTTGCGCGCTGGTCGAAGTCTCGTGGCCCTCTGTCAGAATCCAGAGTTTCAAGAAGATCGGAGGGGGTCAAAATTTCGGCCAAAAACGACAGTGTTACCCCTTATGTTTTTTTTTTTCAGGTCAAAACTTTGACATCCGATATCTCGGCTCTGGAAGGGTCTAGAGCCTCCATTTTTGCGCGCTGGTCGAAGTCTCGTGGCCCTCTCTCAGAATCCAGAGTTTCAAGAAGATCGGAGGGGGTCAAAATTTCGGCCAAAAACGACAGTGTTACCCCTTATGTTTATTTTTCGGGTCAAAACTTTGACATACGATATCTCGGCTCTGGAAGGGTCTAGAGCCTCCATTTTTGCGCGCTGGTCGAAGTCTCGTGGCCCTCTGTCAGAATCCAGAGTTTCAAGAAGATCGGAGGGGGTCAAAATTTCGGCCAAAAACGACAGTGTTACCCCTTATGTTTTTTTTTTCAGGTGAAAACTTTGACATCCAATATCTCGGCTCTGGAAGGGTCTAGAGCCTCCATTTTTGCGCGCTGGTCGAAGTCTTGTGGCCCTCTGTCAGAATCCAGAGTTTCAAGAAGATCGGAGGGGGTCAAAATTTCGGCCAAAAACGACAGTGTTACCCCTTATGTTTTTTTTTTCGGGTCAAAACTTTGACATCCGATATCTCGGCTCTGGAAGGGTCTAGAGCCTCCATTTTTGCGCGCTGGTCGAAGTCTCGTGGCCCTCTGTCAGAATCCAGAGTTTCAAGAAGATCGGAGGGGGTCAAAATTTCGGCCAAAAACGACAGTGTTACCCCTTATGTTTTTTTTTTCAGGTCAAAACTTTGACATCCGATATCTCGGCTCTGGAAGGGTCTAGAGCCTCCATTTTTGCGCGCTGGTCGAAGTCTCGTGGCCCTCTGTCAGAATCCAGAGTTTCAAGAAGATCGGAGGTGGTCAAAATTTCGGCCAAAAACGACAGTGTTACCCCTTATGTTTTTTTTTTGGGTCAAAACTTTGACATCTGATATCTCTGCTCTGGAAGGGTCTAGAGCCTCCATTTTTGCGCGCTGGTCGAAGTCTCGTGGCCCTCTGTCAGAATCCAGAGTTTCAAGAAGATCGGAGGGGGTCAAAATTTCGGCCAAAAACGACAGTGTTACCCCTTATGTTTTTTTTTCAGGTCCAAAACTTTGACATCCGATATCTCGGCTCTGGAAGGGTCTGGAGCCTCCATTTTTGCGCGCTGGTCGAAGTCTCGTGGCCCTCTGTCAGAATCCAGAGTTTCAAGAAGATCGGAGGGGGTCAAAATTTCGGCCAAAAACGACAGTGTTACCCCTTATGTTTTTTTTTCAGGTCAAAACTTTGACATCCGATATCTCGGCTCTGGAAGGGTCTAGAGCCTCCATTTTTGCGCGCTGGTCGAAGTCTCGTGGCCCTCTGTCAGAATCCAGAGTTTCAAGAAGATCTGAGGGGGTCAAAATTTCGGCCAAAAACGACAGTGTTACCCCTTATGTTTTTTTTTCAGGTCAAAACTTTGACATCCGATATCTCGGCTCTGGAAGGGTCTAGAGCCTCCATTTTTGCGCGCTGGTCGAAGTCTCGTGGCCCTCTGTTAGAATCCAGAGTTTCAAGAAGATCGGAGGGGGTCAAAATATCGGCCAAAAACGACAGTGTTACCCCTTATGTTTTTTTTTCAGGTCAAAACTTTGACATCCGATATCTCGGCTCTGGAAGGGTCTAGAGCCTCCATTTTTGCGCGCTGGTCGAAGTCTCGTGGTCCTCTGTCAGAATCCAGAGTTTCAAGAAGATCGGAGGGGGTCAAAATTTCGGCCAAAAACAACAGTGTTACCCCTTATGTTTTTTTTTCGGGTCAAAACTTTGACGTCCGATATCTCGGCTCTGGAAGGGTCTAGAGCCTCCATTTTTGCGCGCTGGTCGAAGTCTCGTGGCCCTCTGTCAGAATCCAGAGTTTCAAGAAGATCGGAGGGGGTCAAAATTTCGGCCAAAAACGACAGTGTTACCCCTTATGTTTTTTTTTCAGGTCAAAACTTTGACATCCGATATCTCGGCTCTGGAAGGGTCTAGAGCCTCCATTTTTGCGCGCTGGTCGAAGTCTCGTGGCCCTCTCTCAGAATCCAGAGTTTCAAGAAGATCGGAGGGGGTCAAAATTTCGGCCAAAAACGACAGTGTTACCCCTTATGTTTTTTTTTTCGGGTCAAAACTTTGACATCCGATATCTCGGCTCTGGAAGGGTCTAGAGCCTCCATTTTTGCGCGCTGGTCGAAGTCTCGTGGCCCTCTGTCAGAATCCAGAGTTTCAAGAAGATCGGAGGGGGTCAAAATTTCGGCCAAAAACGACAGTGTTACCCCTTATGTTTTTTTTTCAGGTCAAAACTTTGACATCCAATATCTCGGCTCTGGAAGGGTCTAGAGCCTCCATTTTTGCGCGCTGGTCGAAGTCTCGTGGCCCTCTGTCAGAATCCAGAGTTTCAAGAAGATCGGAGGGGGTCAAAATTTCGGCCAAAAACGACAGTGTTACCCCTTATGTTTTTTTTTCAGGTCAAAACTTTGACATCCGATATCTCGGCTCTGGAAGGGTCTAGAGCCTCCATTTTTGCGCGCTGGTCGAAGTCTCGTGGCCCTCTGTCAGAATCCAGAGTTTCAAGAAGATCTGAGGGGGTCAAAATTTCGGCCAAAAACGACAGTGTTACCCCTTATGTTTTTTTTTTCAGGTCAAAACTTTGACATCCGATATCTCGGCTCTGGAAGGGTCTAGAGCCTCCATTTTTGCGCGCTGGTCGAAGTCTCGTGGCCCTCTGTTAGAATCCAGAGTTTCAAGAAGATCGGAGGGGGTCAAAATTTCGGCCAAAAACGACAGTGTTACCCCTTATGTTTTTTTTTCAGGTCAAAACTTTGACATCCGATATCTCGGCTCTGGAAGGGTCTAGAGCCTCCATTTTTGCGCGCTGGTCGAAGTCTCGTGGTCCTCTGTCAGAATCCAGAGTTTCAAGAAGATCGGAGGGGGTCAAAATTTCGGCCAAAAGCAACAGTGTTACCCCTTATGTTTTTTTTTCGGGTCAAAACTTTGACGTCCGATATCTCGGCTCTGGAAGGGTCTAGAGCCTCCATTTTTGCGCGCTGGTCGAAGTCTCGTGGCCCTCTGTCAGAATCCAGAGTTTCAAGAAGATCGGAGGGGGTCAAAATTTCGGCCAAAAACGACAGTGTTACCCCTTATGTTTTTTTTTCAGGTCAAAACTTTGACATCCGATATCTCGGCTCTGGAAGGGTCTAGAGCCTCCATTTTTGCGCGCTGGTCGAAGTCTCGTGGCCCTCTCTCAGAATCCAGAGTTTCAAGAAGATCGGAGGGGGTCAAAATTTCGGCCAAAAACGACAGTGTTACCCCTTATGTTTTTTTTTCGGGTCAAAACTTTGACATCCGATATCTCGGCTCTGGAAGGGTCTAGAGCCTCCATTTTTGCGCGCTGGTCGAAGTCTCGTGGCCCTCTGTCAGAATCCAGAGTTTCAAGAAGATCGGAGGGGGTCAAAATTTCGGCCAAAAACGACAGTGTTACCCCTTATGTTTTTTTTTTCAGGTCAAAACTTTGACATCCAATATCTCGGCTCTGGAAGGGTCTAGAGCCTCCATTTTTGCGCGCTGGTCGAAGTCTCGTGGCCCTCTGTCAGAATCCAGAGTTTCAAGAAGATCGGAGGGGGTCAAAATTTCGGCCAAAAACGACAGTGTTACCCCTTATGTTTTTTTTCAGGTCAAAACTTTGACATCCGATATCTCGGCTCTGGAAGGATCTAGAGCCTCCATTTTTGCGTGCTGGTCGAAGTCTCGTGGCCCTTTGTCAGAATCCAGAGTTTCAAGAAGATCTGAGGGGGTCAAAATTTCGGCCAAAAACGACAGTGTTACCCCTTATGTTTTTTTTTCAGGTCAAAACTTTGACATCCGATATCTCGGCTCTGGAAGGGTCTAGAGCCTCCATTTTTGCGCGCTGGTCGAAGTCTCGTGGCCCTCTGTCAGAATCCAGAGTTTCAAGAAGATCGGAGGGGGTCAAAATTTCGGCCAAAAACGACAGTGTTACCCCTTATGTTTTTTTTTCAGGTCAAAACTTTGACATCCGATATCTCGGCTCTGGAAGGGTCTAGAGCCTCCATTTTTGCGCGCTGGTCGAAGTCTCGTGGTCCTCTGTCAGAATCCAGAGTTTCAAGAAGATCGGAGGGGGTCAAAATTTCGGCCAAAAACAACAGTGTTACCCCTTATGTTTTTTTTTCGGGTCAAAACTTTGACGTCCGATATCTCGGCTCTGGAAGGGTCTAGAGCCTCCATTTTTGCGCGCTGGTCGAAGTCTCGTGGCCCTCTGTCAGAATCCAGAGTTTCAAGAAGATCGGAGGGGGTCAAAATTTCGGCCAAAAACGACAGTGTTACCCCTTATGTTTTTTTTTCAGGTCAAAACTTTGACATCCGATATCTCGGCTCTGGAAGGGTCTAGAGCCTCCATTTGTGTGCGCTGGTCGAAGTCTCGTGGCCCTCTCTCAGAATCCAGAGTTTCAAGAAGATCGGAGGGGGTCAAAATTTCGGCCAAAAACGACAGTGTTACCCCTTATGTTTTTTTTTTCAGGTCAAAACTTTGACATCCAATATCTCGGCTCTGGAAGGGTCTAGAGCCTCCATTTTTGCGCGCTGGTCGAAGTCTTGTGGCCCTCTGTCAGAATCCAGAGTTTCAAGAAGATCGGAGGGGGTCAAAATTTCGGCCAAAAACGACAGTGTTACCCCTTATGTTTTTTTTTTCGGGTCAAAACTTTGACATCCGATATCTCGGCTCTGGAAGGGTCTAGAGCCTCCATTTTTGCGCGCTGGTCGAAGTCTCGTGGCCCTCTGTCAGAATCCAGAGTTTCAAGAAGATCGGAGGGGGTCAAAATTTTGGCCAAAAACGACAGTGTTACCCCTTATGTTTTTTTTTTCAGGTCAAAACTTTGACATCCGATATCTCGGCTCTGGAAGGGTCTAGAGCCTCCATTTTTGCGCGCTGGTCGAAGTCTCGTGGCCCTCTGTCAGAATCCAGAGTTTCAAGAAGATCGGAGGGGGTCAAAATTTCGGCCAAAAACGACAGTGTTACCCCTTATGTTTTTTTTTTCAGGTCAAAACTTTGACATCCGATATCTCGGCTCTGGAAGGGTCTAGAGCCTCCATTTTTGCGCGCTGGTCGAAGTCTCGTGGCCCTCTGTCAGAATCCAGAGTTTCAAGAAGATCTGAGGGGGTCAAAATTTCGGCCAAAAACGACAGTGTTACCCCTTATGTTTTTTTTTCAGGTCAAAACTTTGACATCCGATATCTCGGCTCTGGAAGGGTCTAGAGCCTCCATTTTTGCGCGCTGGTCGAAGTCTCGTGGCCCTCTGTTAGAATCCAGAGTTTCAAGAAGATCGGAGGGGGTCAAAATTTCGGCCAAAAACGACAGTGTTACCCCTTATGTTTTTTTTTCAGGTCAAAACTTTGACATCCGATATCTCGGCTCTGGAAGGGTCTAGAGCCTCCATTTTTGCGCGCTGGTCGAAGTCTCGTGGTCCTCTGTCAG
This sequence comes from Cyprinella venusta, assembly GCA_038021265.1. Lineage (NCBI taxonomy): Eukaryota > Metazoa > Chordata > Actinopteri > Cypriniformes > Leuciscidae > Cyprinella > Cyprinella venusta. The sequence continues at coordinate 35,418,355 of CM075871.1, forward strand.
AATCCAGAGTTTCAAGAAGATCGGAGGGGGTCAAAATTTCGGCCAAAAACAACAGTGTTACCCCTTATGTTTTTTTTTCGGGTCAAAACTTTGACGTCCGATATCTCGGCTCAGGAAGGGTCTAGAGCCTCCATTTTTGCGCGCTGGTCGAAGTCTCGTGGCCCTCTGTCAGAATCCAGAGTTTCAAGAAGATCGGAGGGGGTCAAAATTTCGGCCAAAAACGACAGTGTTACCCCTTATGTTTTTTTTTCAGGTCAAAACTTTGACATCCGATATCTCTGCTCTGGAAGGGTCTAGAGCCTCCATTTTTGCGCGCTGGTCGAAGTCTCGTGGCCCTCTCTCAGAATCCAGAGTTTCAAGAAGATCGGAGGGGGTCAAAATTTCGGCCAAAAACGACAGTGTTACCCCTTATGTTTTTTTTTCGGGTCAAAACTTTGACATCCGATATCTCGGCTCTGGAAGGGTCTAGAGCCTCCATTTTTGCGCGCTGGTCGAAGTCTCGTGGCCCTCTGTCAGAATACAGAGTTTCAAGAAGATCGGAGGGGGTCAAAATTTCGGCCAAAAACGACAGTGTTACCCCTTATGTTTTTTTTTTCAGGTCAAAACTTTGACATCCAATATCTCGGCTCTGGAAGGGTCTAGAGCCTCCATTTTTGCGCGCTGGTCGAAGTCTTGTGGCCCTCTGTCAGAATCCAGAGTTTCAAGAAGATCGGAGGGGGTCAAAATTTCGGCCAAAAACAACAGTGTTACCCCTTATGTTTTTTTTTCGGGTCAAAACTTTGACATCCGATATCTCGGCTCTGGAAGGGTCTAGAGCCTCCATTTTTGCGCGCTGGTCGAAGTCTCGTGGCCCTCTGTCAGAATCCAGAGTTTCAAGAAGATCGGAGTGGGTCAAAATTTCGGCCAAAAACGACAGTGTTACCCCTTATGTTTTTTTTTCAGGTCAAAACTTTGACATCCTATATCTCGGCTCTGGAAGGGTCTAGAGCCTCCATTTTTGCGCGCTGGTCGAAGTCTCGTGGCCCTCTGTCAGAATCCAGAGTTTCAAGAAGATCGGAGGGGGTCAAAATTTCGGCCAAAAACGACAGTGTTACCCCTTATGTTTTTTTTTTTTTGGGTCAAAACTTTGACATCTGATATCTCGGCTCTGGAAGGGTCTAGAGCCTCCATTTTTGCGCGCTGGTCGAAGTCTCGTGGCCCTCTGTCAGAATCCAGAGTTTCAAGAAGATCGGAGGGGGTCAAAATTTCGGCCAAAAACGACAGTGTTACCCCTTATGTTTTTTTTTCAGGTCAAAACTTTGACATCCGATATCTCGGCTCTGGAAGGGTCTAGAGCCTCCATTTTTGCGCGCTGGTCGAAGTCTCGTGGCCCTCTGTCAGAATCCAGAGTTTCAAGAAGATCGGAGGGGGTCAAAATTTCGGCCAAAAACGACAGTGTTACCCCTTATGTTTTTTTTTCAGGTCCAAAACTTTGACATCCGATATCTCGGCTCTGGAAGGGTCTAGAGCCTCCATTTTTGCGCGCTGGTCGAAGTCTCGTGGCCCTCTGTCAGAATCCAGAGTTTCAAGAAGATCGGAGGGGGTCAAAATTTCGGCCAAAAACGACAGTGTTACCCCTTATGTTTTTTTTTCAGGTCAAAACTTTGACATCCGATATCTCGGCTCTGGAAGGGTCTAGAGCCTCCATTTTTGCGCGCTGGTCGAAGTCTCGTGGCCCTCTGTCAGAATCCAGAGTTTCAAGAAGATCTGAGGGGGTCAAAATTTCGGCCAAAAACGACAGTGTTACCCCTTATGTTTTTTTTTCAGGTCAAAACTTTGACATCCGATATCTCGGCTCTGGAAGGGTCTAGAGCCTCCATTTTTGCGCGCTGGTCGAAGTCTCGTGGCCCTCTGTTAGAATCCAGAGTTTCAAGAAGATCGGAGGGGGTCAAAATATCGGCCAAAAACGACAGTGTTACCCCTTATGTTTTTTTTTCAGGTCAAAACTTTGACATCCGATATCTCGGCTCTGGAAGGGTCTAGAGCCTCCATTTTTGCGCGCTGGTCGAAGTCTCGTGGTCCTCTGTCAGAATCCAGAGTTTCAAGAAGATCGGAGGGGGTCAAAATTTCGGCCAAAAACAACAGTGTTACCCCTTATGTTTTTTTTTCGGGTCAAAACTTTGACGTCCGATATCTCGGCTCTGGAAGGGTCTAGAGCCTCCATTTTTGCGCGCTGGTCGAAGTCTCGTGGCCCTCTGTCAGAATCCAGAGTTTCAAGAAGATCGGAGGGGGTCAAAATTTCGGCCAAAAACGACAGTGTTACCCCTTATGTTTTTTTTTCAGGTCAAAACTTTGACATCCGATATCTCGGCTCTGGAAGGGTCTAGAGCCTCCATTTTTGCGCGCTGGTCGAAGTCTCGTGGCCCTCTCTCAGAATCCAGAGTTTCAAGAAGATCGGAGGGGGTCAAAATTTCGGCCAAAAACGACAGTGTTACCCCTTATGTTTTTTTTTTCGGGTCAAAACTTTGACATCCGATATCTCGGCTCTGGAAGGGTCTAGAGCCTCCATTTTTGCGCGCTGGTCGAAGTCTCGTGGCCCTCTGTCAGAATCCAGAGTTTCAAGAAGATCGGAGGGGGTCAAAATTTCGGCCAAAAACGACAGTGTTACCCCTTATGTTTTTTTTTTCAGGTCAAAACTTTGACATCCAATATCTCGGCTCTGGAAGGGTCTAGAGCCTCCATTTTTGCGCGCTGGTCGAAGTCTTGTGGCCCTCTGTCAGAATCCAGAGTTTCAAGAAGATCGGAGGGGGTCAAAATTTCGGCCAAAAACGACAGTGTTACCCCTTATGTTTTTTTTTCGGGTCAAAACTTTGACATCCGATATCTCGGCTCTGGAAGGGTCTAGAGCCTCCATTTTTGCGCGCTGGTCGAAGTCTCGTGGCCCTCTGTCAGAATACAGAGTTTCAAGAAGATCGGAGGGGGTCAAAATTTCGGCCAAAAACGACAGTGTTACCCCTTATATTTTTTTTTTCAGGTCAAAACTTTGACGTCCAATATCTCGGCTCTGGAAGGGTCTAGAGCCTCCATTTTTGCGCGCTGGTCGAAGTCTTGTGGCCCTCTGTCAGAATCCAGAGTTTCAAGAAGATCGGAGGGGGTCAAAATTTCGGCCAAAAACAACAGTGTTACCCCTTATGTTTTTTTTCGGGTCAAAACTTTGACATCCGATATCTCGGCTCTGGAAGGGTCTAGAGCCTCCATTTTTGCGCGCTGGTCGAAGTCTCGTGGCCCTCTGTCAGAATCCAGAGTTTCAAGAAGATCGGAGGGGGTCAAAATTTCGGCCAAAAACGACAGTGTTACCCCTTATGTTTTTTTTTTCAGGTCAAAACTTTGACATCCTATATCTCGGCTCTGGAAGGGTCTAGAGCCTCCATTTTTGCGCGCTGGTCGAAGTCTCGTGGCCCTCTGTCAGAATCCAGAGTTTCAAGAAGATCGGAGGGGGTCAAAATTTCGGCCAAAAACGACAGTGTTACCCCTTATGTTTTTTTTTTTTTGGGTCAAAACTTTGACATCTGATATCTCGGCTCTGGAAGGGTCTAGAGCCTCCATTTTTGCGCGCTGGTCGAAGTCTCGTGGCCCTCTGTCAGAATCCAGAGTTTCAAGAAGATCGGAGGGGGTCAAAATTTCGGCCAAAAACGACAGTGTTACCCCTTATGTTTTTTTTTCAGGTCAAAACTTTGACATCCGATATCTCGGCTCTGGAAGGGTCTAGAGCCTCCATTTTTGCGCGCTGGTCGAAGTCTCGTGGCCCTCTGTCAGAATCCAGAGTTTCAAGAAGATCGGAGGGGGTCAAAATTTCGGCCAAAAACGACAGTGTTACCCCTTATGTTTTTTTTTCAGGTCCAAAACTTTGACATCCGATATCTCGGCTCTGGAAGGGTCTAGAGCCTCCATTTTTGCGCGCTGGTCGAAGTCTCGTGGCCCTCTGTCAGAATCCAGAGTTTCAAGAAGATCGGAGAGGGTCAAAATTTCGGCCAAAAACGACAGTGTTACCCCTTATGTTTTTTTTTCAGGTCAAAACTTTGACATCCGATATCTCGGCTCTGGAAGGGTCTAGAGCCTCCATTTTTGCGCGCTGGTCGAAGTCTCGTGGCCCTCTGTCAGAATCCAGAGTTTCAAGAAGATCTGAGGGGGTCAAAATTTCGGCCAAAAACGACAGTGTTACCCCTTATGTTTTTTTTTTCAGGTCAAAACTTTGACATCCGATATCTCGGCTCTGGAAGGGTCTAGAGCCTCCATTTTTGCGCGCTGGTCGAAGTCTCGTGGCCCTCTGTTAGAATCCAGAGTTTCAAGAAGATCGGAGGGGGTCAAAATATCGGCCAAAAACGACAGTGTTACCCCTTATGTTTTTTTTCAGGTCAAAACTTTGACATCCGATATCTCGGCTCTGGAAGGGTCTAGAGCCTCCATTTTTGCGCGCTGGTCGAAGTCTCGTGGTCCTCTGTCAGAATCCAGAGTTTCAAGAAGATCGGAGGGGGTCAAAATTTCGGCCAAAAACAACAGTGTTACCCCTTATGTTTTTTTTTTCGGGTCAAAACTTTGACGTCCGATATCTCGGCTCTGGAAGGGTCTAGAGCCTCCATTTTTGCGCGCTGGTCGAAGTCTCGTGGCCCTCTGTCAGAATCCAGAGTTTCAAGAAGATCGGAGGGGGTCAAAATTTCGGCCAAAAACGACAGTGTTACCCCTTATGTTTTTTTTTCAGGTCAAAACTTTGACATCCGATATCTCGGCTCTGGAAGGGTCTAGAGCCTCCATTTTTGCGCGCTGGTCGAAGTCTCGTGGCCCTCTCTCAGAATCCAGAGTTTCAAGAAGATCGGAGGGGGTCAAAATTTCGGCCAAAAACGACAGTGTTACCCCTTATGTTTTTTTTTTCGGGTCAAAACTTTGACATCCGATATCTCGGCTCTGGAAGGGTCTAGAGCCTCCATTTTTGCGCGCTGGTCGAAGTCTCGTGGCCCTCTGTCAGAATCCAGAGTTTCAAGAAGATCGGAGGGGGTCAAAATTTCGGCCAAAAACGACAGTGTTACCCCTTATGTTTTTTTTTTCAGGTCAAAACTTTGACATCCAATATCTCGGCTCTGGAAGGGTCTAGAGCCTCCATTTTTGCGCGCTGGTCGAAGTCTTGTGGCCCTCTGTCAGAATCCAGAGTTTCAAGAAGATCGGAGGGGGTCAAAATTTCGGCCAAAAACGACAGTGTTACCCCTTATGTTTTTTTTTCGGGTCAAAACTTTGACATCCGATATCTCGGCTCTGGAAGGGTCTAGAGCCTCCATTTTTGCGCGCTGGTCGAAGTCTCGTGGCCCTCTGTCAGAATCCAGAGTTTCAAGAAGATCGGAGGGGGTCAAAATTTCGGCCAAAAACGACAGTGTTACCCCTTATGTTTTTTTTTCAGGTCCAAAACTTTGACATCCGATATCTCGGCTCTGGAAGGGTCTAGAGCCTCCATTTTTGCGCGCTGGTCAAAGTCTCGTGGCCCTCTGTCAGAATCCAGAGTTTCAAGAAGATCGGAGGGGGTCAAAATTTCGGCCAAAAACGACAGTGTTACCCCTTATGTTTTTTTTTCAGGTCAAAACTTTGACATCCGATATCTCGGCTCTGGAAGGGTCTAGAGCCTCCATTTTTGCGCGCTGGTCGAAGTCTCGTGGCCCTCTGTCAGAATCCAGAGTTTCAAGAAGATCTGAGGGGGTCAAAATTTCGGCCAAAAACGACAGTGTTACCCCTTATGTTTTTTTTTCAGGTCAAAACTTTGACATCCGATATCTCGGCTCTGGAAGGGTCTAGAGCCTCCATTTTTGCGCGCTGGTCGAAGTCTCGTGGCCCTCTGTTAGAATCCAGAGTTTCAAGAAGATCGGAGGGGGTCAAAATATCGGCCAAAAACGACAGTGTTACCCCTTATGTTTTTTTTTCAGGTCAAAACTTTGACATCCGATATCTCGGCTCTGGAAGGGTCTAGAGCCTCCATTTCTGCGCGCTGGTCGAAGTCTCGTGGTCCTCTGTCAGAATCCAGAGTTTCAAGAAGATCGGAGGGGGTCAAAATTTCGGCCAAAAACAACAGTGTTACCCCTTATGTTTTTTTTTCGGGTCAAAACTTTGACGTCCGATATCTCGGCTCTGGAAGGGTCTAGAGCCTCCATTTTTGCGCGCTGGTCGAAGTCTCGTGGCCCTCTGTCAGAATCCAGAGTTTCAAGAAGATCGGAGGGGGTCAAAATTTCGGCCAAAAACGACAGTGTTACCCCTTATGTTTTTTTTTCAGGTCAAAACTTTGACATCCGATATCTCGGCTCTGGAAGGGTCTAGAGCCTCCATTTTTGCGCGCTGGTCGAAGTCTCGTGGCCCTCTCTCAGAATCCAGAGTTTCAAGAAGATCGGAGGGGGTCAAAATTTCGGCCAAAAACGACAGTGTTACCCCTTATGTTTTTTTTTCGGGTCAAAACTTTGACATCCGATATCTCGGCTCTGGAAGGGTCTAGAGCCTCCATTTTTGCGCGCTGGTCGAAGTCTCGTGGCCCTCTGTCAGAATCCAGAGTTTCAAGAAGATCGGAGGGGGTCAAAATTTCGGCCAAAAACGACAGTGTTACCCCTTATGTTTTTTTTTTCAGGTCAAAACTTTGACATCCAATATCTCGGCTCTGGAAGGGTCTAGAGCCTCCATTTTTGCGCGCTGGTCGAAGTCTTGTGGCCCTCTGTCAGAATCCAGAGTTTCAAGAAGATCGGAGGGGGTCAAAATTTCGGCCAAAAACGACAGTGTTACCCCTTATGTTTTTTTTTCGGGTCAAAACTTTGACATCCGATATCTCGGCTCTGGAAGGGTCTAGAGCCTCCATTTTTGCGCGCTGGTCGAAGTCTCGTGGCCCTCTGTCAGAATACAGAGTTTCAAGAAGATCGGAGGGGGTCAAAATTTCGGCCAAAAACGACAGTGTTACCCCTTATATTTTTTTTTTCAGGTCAAAACTTTGACATCCAATATCTCGGCTCTGGAAGGGTCTAGAGCCTCCATTTTTGCGCGCTGGTCGAAGTCTTGTGGCCCTCTGTCAGAATCCAGAGTTTCAAGAAGATCGGAGGGGGTCAAAATTTCGGCCAAAAACAACAGTGTTACCCCTTATGTTTTTTTTTCGGGTCAAAACTTTGACATCCGATATCTCGGCTCTGGAAGGGTCTAGAGCCTCCATTTTTGCGCGCTGGTCGAAGTCTCGTGGCCCTCTGTCAGAATCCAGAGTTTCAAGAAGATCGGAGGGGGTCAAAATTTCGGCCAAAAACGACAGTGTTACCCCTTATGTTTTTTTTTCAGGTCAAAACTTTGACATCCGATATCTCGGCTCTGGAAGGGTCTAGAGCCTCCATTTTTGCGCGCTGGTCGAAGTCTCGTGGCCCTCTCTCAGAATCCAGAGTTTCAAGAAGATCGGAGGGGGTCAAAATTTCGGCCAAAAACGACAGTGTTACCCCTTATGTTTTTTTTTTCGGGTCAAAACTTTGACATCCGATATCTCGGCTCTGGAAGGGTCTAGAGCCTCCATTTTTGCGCGCTGGTCGAAGTCTCGTGGCCCTCTGTCAGAATCCAGAGTTTCAAGAAGATCGGAGGGGGTCAAAATTTCGGCCAAAAACGACAGTGTTACCCCTTATGTTTTTTTTTTCAGGTCAAAACTTTGACATCCAATATCTCGGCTCTGGAAGGGTCTAGAGCCTCCATTTTTGCGCGCTGGTCGAAGTCTTGTGGCCCTCTGTCAGAATCCAGAGTTTCAAGAAGATCGGAGGGGGTCAAAATTTCGGCCAAAAACGACAGTGTTACCCCTTATGTTTTTTTTTCGGGTCAAAACTTTGACATCCGATATCTCGGCTCTGGAAGGGTCTAGAGCCTCCATTTTTGCGCGCTGGTCGAAGTCTCGTGGCCCTCTGTCAGAATCCAGAGTTTCAAGAAGATCGGAGGGGGTCAAAATTTCGGCCAAAAACGACAGTGTTACCCCTTATGTTTTTTTTTCAGGTCCAAAACTTTGACATCCGATATCTCGGCTCTGGAAGGGTCTAGAGCCTCCATTTTTGCGCACTGGTCAAAGTCTCGTGGCCCTCTGTCAGAATCCAGAGTTTCAAGAAGATCGGAGGGGGTCAAAATTTCGGCCAAAAACGACAGTGTTACCCCTTATGTTTTTTTTTCAGGTCAAAACTTTGACATCCGATATCTCGGCTCTGGAAGGGTCTAGAGCCTCCATTTTTGCGCGCTGGTCGAAGTCTCGTGGCCCTCTGTCAGAATCCAGAGTTTCAAGAAGATCTGAGGGGGTCAAAATTTCGGCCAAAAACGACAGTGTTACCCCTTATGTTTTTTTTTCAGGTCAAAACTTTGACATCCGATATCTCGGCTCTGGAAGGGTCTAGAGCCTCCATTTTTGCGCGCTGGTCGAAGTCTCGTGGCCCTCTGTTAGAATCCAGAGTTTCAAGAAGATCGGAGGGGGTCAAAATATCGGCCAAAAACGACAGTGTTACCCCTTATGTTTTTTTTTCAGGTCAAAACTTTGACATCCGATATCTCGGCTCTGGAAGGGTCTAGAGCCTCCATTTCTGCGCGCTGGTCGAAGTCTCGTGGTCCTCTGTCAGAATCCAGAGTTTCAAGAAGATCGGAGGGGGTCAAAATTTCGGCCAAAAACAACAGTGTTACCCCTTATGTTTTTTTTTCGGGTCAAAACTTTGACGTCCGATATCTCGGCTCTGGAAGGGTCTAGAGCCTCCATTTTTGCGCGCTGGTCGAAGTCTCGTGGCCCTCTGTCAGAATCCAGAGTTTCAAGAAGATCGGAGGGGGTCAAAATTTCGGCCAAAAACGACAGTGTTACCCCTTATGTTTTTTTTTTCAGGTCAAAACTTTGACATCCAATATCTCGGCTCTGGAAGGGTCTAGAGCCTCCATTTTTGCGCGCTGGTCGAAGTCTCGTGGCCCTCTCTCAGAATCCAGAGTTTCAAGAAGATCGGAGGGGGTCAAAATTTCGGCCAAAAACGACAGTGTTACCCCTTATGTTTTTTTTTCGGGTCAAAACTTTGACATCCGATATCTCGGCTCTGGAAGGGTCTAGAGCCTCCATTTTTGCGCGCTGGTCGAAGTCTCGTGGCCCTCTGTCAGAATCCAGAGTTTCAAGAAGATCGGAGGGGGTCAAAATTTCGGCCAAAAACGACAGTGTTACCCCTTATGTTTTTTTTTTCAGGTCAAAACTTTGACATCCAATATCTCGGCTCTGGAAGGGTCTAGAGCCTCCATTTTTGCGCGCTGGTCGAAGTCTTGTGGCCCTCTGTCAGAATCAAGAGTTTCAAGAAGATCGGAGGGGGTCAAAATTTCGGCCAAAAACGACAGTGTTACCCCTTATGTTTTTTTTTCGGGTCAAAACTTTGACATCCGATATCTCGGCTCTGGAAGGGTCTAGAGCCTCCATTTTTGCGCGCTGGTCGAAGTCTCGTGGCCCTCTGTCAGAATCCAGAGTTTCAAGAAGATCGGAGGGGGTCAAAATTTCGGCCAAAAATGACAGTGTTACCCCTTATGTTTTTTTTTTCAGGTCAAAACTTTGACATCCGATATCTCGGCTCTGGAAGGGTCTAGAGCCTCCATTTTTGCGCGCTGGTCAAAGTCTCGTGGCCCTCTGTCAGAATCCAGAGTTTCAAGAAGATCGGAGGGGGTCAAAATTTCGGCCAAAAACGACAGTGTTACCCCTTATGTTTTTTTTTTCAGGTCAAAACTTTGACATCCGATATCTCGGCTCTGGAAGGGTCTAGAGCCTCCATTTTTGCGCGCTGGTCGAAGTCTCGTGGCCCTCTGTCAGAATCCAGAGTTTCAAGAAGATCTGAGGGGGTCAAAATTTCGGCCAAAAACGACAGTGTTACCCCTTATGTTTTTTTTTCAGGTCAAAACTTTGACATCCGATATCTCGGCTCTGGAAGGGTCTAGAGCCTCCATTTTTGCGCGCTGGTCGAAGTCTCGTGGCCCTCTGTTAGAATCCAGAGTTTCAAGAAGATCGGAGGGGGTCAAAATTTCGGCCAAAAACGACAGTGTTACCCCTTATGTTTTTTTTTCAGGTCAAAACTTTGACATCCGATATCTCGGCTCTGGAAGGGTCTAGAGCCTCCATTTTTGCGCGCTGGTCGAAGTCTCGTGGTCCTCTGTCAGAATCCAGAGTTTCAAGAAGATCGGAGGGGGTCAAAATTTCGGCCAAAAACAACAGTGTTACCCCTTATGTTTTTTTTTCGGGTCAAAACTTTGACGTCCGATATCTCGGCTCTGGAAGGGTCTAGAGCCTCCATTTTTGCGCGCTGGTCGAAGTCTCGTGGCCCTCTGTCAGAATCCAGAGTTTCAAGAAGATCGGAGGGGGTCAAAATTTCGGCCAAAAACGACAGTGTTACCCCTTATGTTTTTTTTCAGGTCAAAACTTTGACATCCGATATCTCGGCTCTGGAAGGGTCTAGAGCCTCCATTTTTGCGCGCTGGTCGAAGTCTCGTGGCCCTCTCTCAGAATCCAGAGTTTCAAGAAGATCGGAGGGGGTCAAAATTTCGGCCAAAAACGACAGTGTTACCCCTTATGTTTTTTTTTCGGGTCAAAACTTTGACATCCGATATCTCGGCTCTGGAATGGTCTAGAGCCTCCATTTTTGCGCGCTGGTCGAAGTCTCGTGGCCCTCTGTCAGAATCCAGAGTTTCAAGAAGATCGGAGGGGGTCAAAATTTCGGCCAAAAACGACAGTGTTACCCCTTATGTTTTTTTTTCAGGTCAAAACTTTGACATCCAATATCTCGGCTCTGGAAGGGTCTAGAGCCTCCATTTTTGCGCGCTGGTCGAAGTCTCGTGGCCCTCTGTCAGAATCCAGAGTTTCAAGAAGATCGGAGGGGGTCAAAATTTCGGCCAAAAACGACAGTGTTACCCCTTATGTTTTTTTTTCAGGTCAAAACTTTGACATCCGATATCTCGGCTCTGGAAGGATCTAGAGCCTCCATTTTTGCGCGCTGGTCGAAGTCTCGTGGCCCTTTGTCAGAATCCAGAGTTTCAAGAAGATCTGAGGGGGTCAAAATTTTGGCCAAAAACGACAGTGTTACCCCTTATGTTTTTTTTCAGGTCAAAACTTTGACATCCGATATCTCGGCTCTGGAAGGGTCTAGAGCCTCCATTTTTGCGCGCTGGTCGAAGTCTCGTGGCCCTCTGTCAGAATCCAGAGTTTCAAGAAGATCGGAGGGGGTCAAAATTTCGGCCAAAAACGACAGTGTTACCCCTTATGTTTTTTTTTCAGGTCAAAACTTTGACATCCGATATCTCGGCTCTGGAAGGGTCTAGAGCCTCCATTTTTGCGCGCTGGTCGAAGTCTCGTGGTCCTCTGTCAGAATCCAGAGTTTCAAGAAGATCGGAGGGGGTCAAAATTTCGGCCAAAAACAACAGTGTTACCCCTTATGTTTTTTTTTCGGGTCAAAACTTTGACGTCCGATATCTTGGCTCTGGAAGGGTCTAGAGCCTCCATTTTTGCGCGCTGGTCGAAGTCTCGTGGCCCTCTGTCAGAATCCAGAGTTTCAAGAAGATCGGAGGGGGTCAAAATTTCGGCCAAAAACGACAGTGTTACCCCTTATGTTTTTTTTTTTCAGGTCAAAACTTTGACATCCGATATCTCGGCTCTGGAAGGGTCTAGAGCCTCCATTTTTGTGCGCTGGTCGAAGTCTCGTGGCCCTCTCTCAGAATCCAGAGTTTCAAGAAGATCGGAGGGGGTCAAAATTTCGGCCAAAAACGACAGTGTTACCCCTTATGTTTTTTTTTTCGGGTCAAAACTTTGACATCCGATATCTCGGCTCTGGAAGGGTCTAGAGCCTCCATTTTTGCGCGCTGGTCGAAGTCTCGTGGCCCTCTGTCAGAATCCAGAGTTTCAAGAAGATCGGAGGGGGTCAAAATTTCGGCCAAAAACGACAGTGTTACCCCTTATGTTTTTTTTTTTCAGGTCAAAACTTTGACATCCAATATCTCGGCTCTGGAAGGGTCTAGAGCCTCCATTTTTGCGCGCTGGTCGAAGTCTTGTGGCCCTCTGTCAGAATCCAGAGTTTCAAGAAGATCGGAGGGGGTCAAAATTTCGGCCAAAAACGACAGTGTTACCCCTTATGTTTTTTTTTTCGGGTCAAAACTTTGACATCCGATATCTCGGCTCTGGAAGGGTCTAGAGCCTCCATTTTTGCGCGCTGGTCGAAGTCTCGTGGCCCTCTGTCAGAATCCAGAGTTTCAAGAAGATCGGAGGGGGTCAAAATTTCGGCCAAAAACGACAGTGTTACCCCTTATGTTTTTTTTTTTCAGGTCAAAACTTTGACATCCGATATCTCGGCTCTGGAAGGGTCTAGAGCCTCCATTTTTGCGCGCTGGTCGAAGTCTCGTGGCCCTCTGTCAGAATCCAGAGTTTCAAGAAGATCGGAGGGGGTCAAAATTTCGGCCAAAAACGACAGTGTTACCCCTTATGTTTTTTTTTTCAGGTCAAAACTTTGACATCCGATATCTCGCCTCTGGAAGGGTCTAGAGCCTCCATTTTTGCGCGCTGGTCGAAGTCTCGTGGCCCTCTGTCAGAATCCAGAGTTTCAAGAAGATCTGAGGGGGTCAAAATTTCGGCCAAAAACGACAGTGTTACCCCTTATGTTTTTTTTTTCAGGTCAAAACTTTGACATCCGATATCTCGGCTCTGGAAGGGTCTAGAGCCTCCATTTTTGCGCGCTGGTCGAAGTCTCGTGGCCCTCTGTTAGAATCCAGAGTTTCAAGAAGATCGGAGGGGGTCAAAATTTCGGCCAAAAACGACAGTGTTACCCCTTATGTTTTTTTTTCAGGTCAAAACTTTGACATCCGATATCTCGGCTCTGGAAGGGTCTAGAGCCTCCATTTTTGCGCGCTGGTCGAAGTCTCGTGGTCCTCTGTCAGAATCCAGAGTTTCAAGAAGATCGGAGGGGGTCAAAATTTCGGCCAAAAACAACAGTGTTACCCCTTATGTTTTTTTTTCGGGTCAAATCTTTGACGTCCGATATCTCGGCTCTGGAAGGGTCTAGAGCCTCCATTTTTGCGCGCTGGTCGAAGTCTCGTGGCCCTCTGTCAGAATCCAGAGTTTCAAGAAGATCGGAGGGGGTCAAAATTTCGGCCAAAAACGACAGTGTTACCCCTTATGTTTTTTTTTCAGGTCAAAACTTTGACATCCGATATCTCGGCTCTGGAAGGGTCTAGAGCCTCCATTTTTGCGCGCTGGTCGAAGTCTCGTGGCCCTCTCTCTGAATCCAGAGTTTCAAGAAGATCGGAGGGGGTCAAAATTTCGGCCAAAAACGACAGTGTTACCCCTTATGTTTTTTTTTCGGGTCAAAACTTTGACATCCGATATCTCGGCTCTGGAAGGGTCTAGAGCCTCCATTTTTGCGCGCTGGTCGAAGTCTCGTGGCCCTCTGTCAGAATACAGAGTTTCAAGAAGATCGGAGGGGGTCAAAATTTCGGCCAAAAACGACAGTGTTACCCCTTATGTTTTTTTTTTCAGGTCAAAACTTTGACATCCAATATCTCGGCTCTGGAAGGGTCTAGAGCCTCCATTTTTGCGCGCTGGTCGAAGTCTTGTGGCCCTCTGTCAGAATCCAGAGTTTCAAGAAGATCGGAGGGGGTCAAAATTTCGGCCAAAAACAACAGTGTTACCCCTTATGTTTTTTTTTCGGGTCAAAACTTTGACATCCGATATCTCGGCTCTGGAAGGGTCTAGAGCCTCCATTTTTGCGCGCTGGTCGAAGTCTCGTGGCCCTCTGTCAGAATCCAGAGTTTCAAGAAGATCGGAGGGGGTCAAAATTTCGGCCAAAAACGACAGTGTTACCCCTTATGTTTTTTTTTCAGGTCAAAACTTTGACATCCGATATCTCGGCTCTGGAAGGGTCTGGAGCCTCCATTTTTGCGCGCTGGTCGAAGTCTCGTGGCCCTCTGTCAGAATCCAGAGTTTCAAGAAGATCGGAGGGGGTCAAAATTTCGGCCAAAAACGACAGTGTTACCCCTTATGTTTTTTTTTTTCAGGTCAAAACTTTGACATCTGATATCTCGGCTCTGGAAGGGTCTAGAGCCTCCATTTTTGCGCGCTGGTCGAAGTCTCGTGGCCCTCTGTCAGAATCCAGAGTTTCAAGAAGATCGGAGGGGGTCAAAATTTCGGCCAAAAACGACAGTGTTACCCCTTATGTTTTTTTTTCAGGTCAAAACTTTGACATCCGATATCTCGGCTCTGGAAGGGTCTAGAGCTTCCATTTTTGCGCGCTGGTCGAAGTCTCGTGGCCCTCTGTCAGAATCCAGAGTTTCAAGAAGATCGGAGGGGGTCAAAATTTCGGCCAAAAACGACAGTGTTACCCCTTATGTTTTTTTTTTCAGGTCAAAACTTTGACATCCGATATCTCGGCTCTGGGAGGGTCTAGAGCCTCCATTTTTGCGCGCTGGTCGAAGTCTCGTGGCCCTCTGTCAGAATCCAGAGTTTCAAGAAGATCTGAGGGGGTCAAAATTTCGGCCAAAAACGACAGTGTTACCCCTTATGTTTTTTTTTTCAGGTCAAAACTTTGACATCCGATATCTCGGCTCTGGAAGGGTCTAGAGCCTCCATTTTTGCGCGCTGGTCGAAGTCTCGTGGCCCTCTGTTAGAATCCAGAGTTTCAAGAAGATCGGAGGGGGTCAAAATTTCGGCCAAAAACGACAGTGTTACCCCTTATGTTTTTTTTTCAGGTCAAAACTTTGATATCCGATATCTCGGCTCTGGAAGGGTCTAGAGCCTCCATTTTTGCGCGCTGGTCGAAGTCTCGTGGTCCTCTGTCAGAATCCAGAGTTTCAAGAAGATCGGAGGGGGTCAAAATTTCGGCCCAAAACAACAGTGTTACCCCTTATGTTTTTTTTTCGGGTCAAAACTTTGACGTCCGATATCTCGGCTCTGGAAGGGTCTAGAGCCTCCATTTTTGCGCGCTGGTCGAAGTCTCGTGGCCCTCTGTCAGAATCCAGAGTTTCAAGAAGATCGGAGGGGGTCAAAATTTCGGCCAAAAACGACAGTGTTACCCCTTATGTTTTTTTTTTCAGGTCAAAACTTTGACATCCAATATCTCGGCTCTGGAAGGGTCTAGAGCCTCAATTTTTGCGCGCTGGTCGAAGTCTCGTGGCCCTCTGTTAGAATCCAGAGTTTCAAGAAGATCGGAGGGGGTCAAAATTTCGGCCAAAAACGACAGTGTTACCCCTTATGTTTTTTTTTTCAGGTCAAAACTTTGACATCCGATATCTCGGCTCTGGAAGGGTCTAGAGCCTCCATTTTTGCGCGCTGGTCGAAGTCTCGTGGCCCTCTCTCAGAATCCAGAGTTTCAAGAAGATCGGAGGGGGTCAAAATTTCGGCCAAAAACGACAGTGTTACCCCTTATGTTTTTTTTTCGGGTCAAAACTTTGACATCCGATATCTCGGCTCTGGAAGGGTCTAGAGCCTCCATTTTTGCGCGCTGGTCGAAGTCTCGTGGCCCTCTGTCAGAATACAGAGTTTCAAGAAGATCGGAGGGGGTCAAAATTTCGGCCAAAAACGACAGTGTTACCCCTTATGTTTTTTTTTTCAGGTCAAAACTTTGACATCCAATATCTCGGCTCTGGAAGGGTCTAGAGCCTCCATTTTTGCGCGCTGGTCGAAGTCTTGTGGCCCTCTGTCAGAATCCAGAGTTTCAAGAAGATCGGAGGGGGTCAAAATTTCGGCCAAAAACAACAGTGTTACCCCTTATGTTTTTTTTTCGGGTCAAAACTTTGACATCCGATATCTCGGCTCTGGAAGGGTCTAGAGCCTCCATTTTTGCGCGCTGGTCGAAGTCTCGTGGCCCTCTGTCAGAATCCAGAGTTTCAAGAAGATCGGAGGGGGTCAAAATTTCGGCCAAAAACGACAGTGTTACCCCTTATGTTTTTTTTCAGGTCAAAACTTTGACATCCGATATCTCGGCTCTGGAAGGGTCTGGAGCCTCCATTTTTGCGCGCTGGTCGAAGTCTCGTGGCCCTCTGTCAGAATCCAGAGTTTCAAGAAGATCGGAGGGGGTCAAAATTTCGGCCAAAAACGACAGTGTTACCCCTTATGTTTTTTTTTTTCAGGTCAAAACTTTGACATCTGATATCTCGGCTCTGGAAGGGTCTAGAGCCTCCATTTTTGCGTGCTGGTCGAAGTCTCGTGGCCCTCTGTCAGAATCCAGAGTTTCAAGAAGATCGGAGGGGGTCAAAATTTCGGCCAAAAACGACAGTGTTACCCCTTATGTTTTTTTTTCAGGTCAAAACTTTGACATCCGATATCTCGGCTCTGGAAGGGTCTAGAGCTTCCATTTTTGCGCGCTGGTCGAAGTCTCGTGGCCCTCTGTCAGAATCCAGAGTTTCAAGAAGATCGGAGGGGGTCAAAATTTCGGCCAAAAACGACAGTGTTACCCCTTATGTTTTTTTTTTCAGGTCAAAACTTTGACATCCGATATCTCGGCTCTGGGAGGGTCTAGAGCCTCCATTTTTGCGCGCTGGTCGAAGTCTCGTGGCCCTCTGTCAGAATCCAGAGTTTCAAGAAGATCTGAGGGGGTCAAAATTTCGGCCAAAAACGACAGTGTTACCCCTTATGTTTTTTTTTTCAGGTCAAAACTTTGACATCCGATATCTCGGCTCTGGAAGGGTCTAGAGCCTCCATTTTTGCGCGCTGGTCGAAGTCTCGTGGCCCTCTGTTAGAATCCAGAGTTTCAAGAAGATCGGAGGGGGTCAAAATTTCGGCCAAAAACGACAGTGTTACCCCTTATGTTTTTTTTTCAGGTCAAAACTTTGATATCCGATATCTCGGCTCTGGAAGGGTCTAGAGCCTCCATTTTTGCGCGCTGGTCGAAGTCTCGTGGTCCTCTGTCAGAATCCAGAGTTTCAAGAAGATCGGAGGGGGTCAAAATTTCGGCCCAAAACAACAGTGTTACCCCTTATGTTTTTTTTTCGGGTCAAAACTTTGACGTCCGATATCTCGGCTCTGGAAGGGTCTAGAGCCTCCATTTTTGCGCGCTGGTCGAAGTCTCGTGGCCCTCTGTCAGAATCCAGAGTTTCAAGAAGATCGGAGGGGGTCAAAATTTCGGCCAAAAACGACAGTGTTACCCCTTATGTTTTTTTTTCAGGTCAAAACTTTGACATCCGATATCTCGGCTCTGGAAGGGTCTAGAGCCTCCATTTTTGCGCGCTGGTCGAAGTCTCGTGGCCCTCTCTCAGAATCCAGAGTTTCAAGAAGATCGGAGGGGGTCAAAATTTCGGCCAAAAACGACAGTGTTACCCCTTATGTTTTTTTTTCGGGTCAAAACTTTGACATCCGATATCTCGGCTCTGGAAGGGTCTAGAGCCTCCATTTTTGCGCGCTGGTCGAAGTCTCGTGGCCCTCTGTCAGAATCCAGAGTTTCAAGAAGATCGGAGGGGGTCAAAATTTCGGCCAAAAACGACAATGTTACCCCTTATGTTTTTTTTTTCAGGTCAAAACTTTGACATCCAATATCTCGGCTCTGGAAGGGTCTAGAGCCTCAATTTTTGCGCGCTGGTCGAAGTCTCGTGGCCCTCTGTTAGAATCCAGAGTTTCAAAAAGATCGGAGGGGGTCAAAATTTCGGCCAAAAACGACAGTGTTACCCCTTATGTTTTTTTTTTCAGGTCAAAACTTTGACATCCGATATCTCGGCTCTGGAAGGGTCTAGAGCCTCCATTTTTGCGCGCTGGTCGAAGTCTCGTGGCCCTCTCTCAGAATCCAGAGTTTCAAGAAGATCGGAGGGGGTCAAAATTTCGGCCAAAAACGACAGTGTTACCCCTTATGTTTTTTTTTCGGGTCAAAACTTTGACATCCGATATCTCGGCTCTGGAAGGGTCTAGAGCCTCGATTTTTGCGCGCTGGTCGAAGTCTCGTGGCCCTCTGTCAGAATACAGAGTTTCAAGAAGATCGGAGGGGGTCAAAATTTCGGCCAAAAACGACAGTGTTACCCCTTATGTTTTTTTTTTCAGGTCAAAACTTTGACATCCAATATCTCGGCTCTGGAAGGGTCTAGAGCCTCCATTTTTGCGCGCTGGTCGAAGTCTTGTGGCCCTCTGTCAGAATCCAGAGTTTCAAGAAGATCGGAGGGGGTCAAAATTTCGGCCAAAAACAACAGTGTTACCCCTTATGTTTTTTTTTCGGGTCAAAACTTTGACATCCGATATCTCGGCTCTGGAAGGGTCTAGAGCCTCCATTTTTGCGCGCTGGTCGAAGTCTCGTGGCCCTCTGTCAGAATCCAGAGTTTCAAGAAGATCGGAGGGGGTCAAAATTTCGGCCAAAAACGACAGTGTTACCCCTTATGTTTTTTTTTCAGGTCAAAACTTTGACATCCGATATCTCGGCTCTGGAAGGGTCTGGAGCCTCCATTTTTGCGCGCTGGTCGAAGTCTCGTGGCCCTCTGTCAGAATCCAGAGTTTCAAGAAGATCGGAGGGGGTCAAAATTTCGGCCAAAAACGACAGTGTTACCCCTTATGTTTTTTTTTTTCAGGTCAAAACTTTGACATCTGATATCTCGGCTCTGGAAGGGTCTAGAGCCTCCATTTTTGCGCGCTGGTCGAAGTCTCGTGGCCCTCTGTCAGAATCCAGAGTTTCAAGAAGATCGGAGGGGGTCAAAATTTCGGCCAAAAACGACAGTGTTACCCCTTATGTTTTTTTTTCAGGTCAAAACTTTGACATCCGATATCTCGGCTCTGGAAGGGTCTAGAGCTTCCATTTTTGCGCGCTGGTCGAAGTCTCGTGGCCCTCTGTCAGAATCCAGAGTTTCAAGAAGATCGGAGGGGGTCAAAATTTCGGCCAAAAACGACAGTGTTACCCCTTATGTTTTTTTTTTCAGGTCAAAACTTTGACATCCGATATCTCGGCTCTGGGAGGGTCTAGAGCCTCCATTTTTGCGCGCTGGTCGAAGTCTCGTGGCCCTCTGTCAGAATCCAGAGTTTCAAGAAGATCTGAGGGGGTCAAAATTTCGGCCAAAAACGACAGTGTTACCCCTTATGTTTTTTTTTTCAGGTCAAAACTTTGACATCCGATATCTCGGCTCTGGAAGGGTCTAGAGCCTCCATTTTTGCGCGCTGGTCGAAGTCTCGTGGCCCTCTGTTAGAATCCAGAGTTTCAAGAAGATCGGAGGGGGTCAAAATTTCGGCCAAAAACGACAGTGTTACCCCTTATGTTTTTTTTTCAGGTCAAAACTTTGATATCCGATATCTCGGCTCTGGAAGGGTCTAGAGCCTCCATTTTTGCGCGCTGGTCGAAGTCTCGTGGTCCTCTGTCAGAATCCAGAGTTTCAAGAAGATCGGAGGGGGTCAAAATTTCGGCCCAAAACAACAGTGTTACCCCTTATGTTTTTTTTTTCGGGTCAAAACTTTGACGTCCGATATCTCGGCTCTGGAAGGGTCTAGAGCCTCCATTTTTGCGCGCTGGTCGAAGTCTCGTGGCCCTCTGTCAGAATCCAGAGTTTCAAGAAGATCGGAGGGGGTCAAAATTTCGGCCAAAAACGACAGTGTTACCCCTTATGTTTTTTTTTCAGGTCAAAACTTTGACATCCGATATCTCGGCTCTGGAAGGGTCTAGAGCCTCCATTTTTGCGCGCTGGTCGAAGTCTCGTGGCCCTCTCTCAGAATCCAGAGTTTCAAGAAGATCGGAGGGGGTCAAAATTTCGGCCAAAAACGACAGTGTTACCCCTTATGTTTTTTTTTCGGGTCAAAACTTTGACATCCGATATCTCGGCTCTGGAAGGGTCTAGAGCCTCCATTTTTGCGCGCTGGTCGAAGTCTCGTGGCCCTCTGTCAGAATCCAGAGTTTCAAGAAGATCGGAGGGGGTCAAAATTTCGGCCAAAAACGACAGTGTTACCCCTTATGTTTTTTTTTTCAGGTCAAAACTTTGACATCCAATATCTCGGCTCTGGAAGGGTCTAGAGCCTCCATTTTTGCGCGCTGGTCGAAGTCTCGTGGCCCTCTGTCAGAATCCAGAGTTTCAAGAAGATCGGAGGGGGTCAAAATTTCGGCCAAAAACGACAGTGTTACCCCTTATGTTTTTTTTTCAGGTCAAAACTTTGACATCCGATATCTCGGCTCTGGAAGGGTCTAGAGCCTCCATTTTTGCGCGCTGGTCGAAGTCTCGTGGCCCTCTCTCAGAATCCAGAGTTTCAAGAAGATCGGAGGGGGTCAAAATTTCGGCCAAAAACGACAGTGTTACCCCTTATGTTTTTTTTTCGGGTCAAAACTTTGACATCCGATATCTCGGCTCTGGAAGGGTCTAGAGCCTCCATTTTTGCGCGCTGGTCGAAGTCTCGTGGCCCTCTGTCAGAATCCAGAGTTTCAAGAAGATCGGAGGGGGTCAAAATTTCGGCCAAAAACGACAGTGTTACCCCTTATGTTTTTTTTTTCAGGTCAAAACTTTGACATCCAATATCTCGGCTCTGGAAGGATCTAGAGCCTCCATTTTTGCGCGCTGGTCGAAGTCTTGTGGCCCTCTGTCAGAATCCAGAGTTTCAAGAAGATCGGAGGGGGTCAAAATTTCGGCCAAAAACGACAGTGTTACCCCTTATGTTTTTTTTTTCAGGTCAAAACTTTGACATCCGATATCTCGGCTCTGGGAGGGTCTAGAGCCTCCATTTTTGCGCGCTGGTCGAAGTCTCATGGCCCTCTGTCAGAATCCAGAGTTTCAAGAAGATCGGAGGGGGTCAAAATTTCGGCCAAAAACGACAGTGTTACCCCTTATGTTTTTTTTTCAGGTCAAAACTTTGACATCCGATATCTCGGCTCTGGAAGGGTCTAGAGCCTCCATTTTTGCGCGCTGGTCGAAGTCTCGTGGCCCTCTGTCAGAATCCAGAGTTTCAAGAAGATCTGAGGGGGTCAAAATTTCGGCCAAAAACGACAGTGTTACCCCTTATGTTTTTTTTTTCAGGTCAAAACTTTGACATCCGATATCACGGCTCTGGAAGGGTCTAGAGCCTCCATTTTTGCGCGCTGGTCGAAGTCTCGTGGCCCTCTGTTAGAATCCAGAGTTTCAAGAAGATCGGAGGGGGTCAAAATTTTGGCCAAAAACGACAGTGTTACCCCTTATGTTTTTTTTTCAGGTCAAAACTTTGACATCCGATATCTCGGCTCTGGAAGGGTCTAGAGCCTCCATTTTTGCGCGCTGGTCGAAGTCTCGTGGTCCTCTGTCAGAATCCAGAGTTTCAAGAAGATCGGAGGGGGTCAAAATTTCGGCCAAAAACAACAGTGTTACCCCTTATGTTTTTTTTTCGGGTCAAAACTTTGACGTCCGATATCTCGGCTCTGGAAGGGTCTAGAGCCTCCATTTTTGCACGCTGGTCGAAGTCTCGTGGCCCTCTGTTAGAATCCAGAGTTTCAAGAAGATCGGAGGGGGTCAAAATTTCGGCCAAAAACGACAGTGTTACCCCTTATGTTTTTTTTTCAGGTCAAAACTTTGACATCCGATATCTCGGCTCTGGAAGGGTCTAGAGCCTCCATTTTTGCGCGCTGGTCGAAGTCTCGTGGTCCTCTGTCAGAATCCAGAGTTTCAAGAAGATCGGAGGGGGTCAAAATTTCGGCCAAAAACGACAGTGTTACCCCTTATGTTTTTTTTTTCGGGTCAAAACTTTGACGTCCGATATCTCGGCTCTGGAAGGGTCTAGAGCCTCCATTTTTGCGCGCTGGTCGAAGTCTCGTGGCCCTCTGTCAGAATCCAGAGTTTCAAGAAGATCGGAGGGGGTCAAAATTTCGGCCAAAAACGACAGTGTTACCCCTTATGTTTTTTTTTCAGGTCCAAAACTTTGACATCCGATATCTCGGCTCTGGAAGGGTCTAGAGCCTCCATTTTTGCGCGCTGGTCGAAGTCTCGTGAACCTCTCTCAGAATCCAGAGTTTCAAGAAGATCGGAGGGGGTCAAAATTTCGGCCAAAAACGACAGTGTTACCCCTTATGTTTTTTTTTTCGGGTCAAAACTTTGACATCCGATATCTCGGCTCTGGAAGGGTCTAGAGCCTCCATTTTTGCGCGCTGGTCGAAGTCTCGTGGCCCTCTGTCAGAATCCAGAGTTTCAAGAAGATCGGAGGGGGTCAAAATTTCGGCCAAAAACGACAGTGTTACCCCTTATGTTTTTTTTTTCAGGTCAAAACTTTGACATCCAATATCTCGGCTCTGGAAGGGTCTAGAGCCTCCATTTTTGCGCGCTGGTCGAAGTCTTGTGGCCCTCTGTCAGAATCCAGAGTTTCAAGAAGATCGGAGGGGGTCAAAATTTCGGCCAAAAACGACAGTGTTACCCCTTATGTTTTTTTTTCGGGTCAAAACTTTGACATCCGATATCTCGGCTCTGGAAGGGTGTAGAGCCTCCATTTTTGCGCGCTGGTCGAAGTCTCGTGGCCCTCTGTCAGAATCCAGAGTTTCAAGAAGATCGGAGGGGGTCAAAATTTCGGCCAAAAACGACAGTGTTACCCCTTATGTTTTTTTTTTCAGGTCAAAACTTTGACATCCGATATCTCGGCTCTGGAAGGGTCTAGAGCCTCCATTTTTGCGCGCTGGTCAAAGTCTCGTGGCCCTCTGTCAGAATCCAGAGTTTCAAGAAGATCGGAGGGGGTCAAAATTTCGGCCAAAAACGACAGTGTTACCCCTTATGTTTTTTTTTCAGGTCAAAACTTTGACATCCGATATCTCGGCTCTGGAAGGGTCTAGAGCCTCCATTTTTGCGCGCTGGTCGAAGTCTCGTGGCCCTCTGTCAGAATCCAGAGTTTCAAGAAGATCTGAGGGGGTCAAAATTTCGGCCAAAAACGACAGTGTTACCCCTTATGTTTTTTTTTCAGGTCAAAACTTTGACATCCGATATCTCGGCTCTGGAAGGGTCTAGAGCCTCCATTTTTGCGCGCTGGTCGAAGTCTCGTGGCCCTCTGTTAGAATCCAGAGTTTCAAGAAGATCGGAGGGGGTCAAAATTTCGGCCAAAAACGACAGTGTTACCCCTTATGTTTTTTTTTCAGGTCAAAACTTTGACATCCGATATCTCGGCTCTGGAAGGGTCTAGAGCCTCCATTTTTGCGCGCTGGTCGAAGTCTCGTGGTCCTCTGTCAGAATCCAGAGTTTCAAGAAGATCGGAGGGGGTCAAAATTTCGGCCAAAAACAACAGTGTTACCCCTTATGTTTTTTTTTCGGGTCAAAACTTTGACGTCCGATATCTCGGCTCTGGAAGGGTCTAGAGCCTCCATTTTTGCGTGCTGGTCGAAGTCTCGTGGCCCTCTGTCAGAATCCAGAGTTTCAAGAAGATCGGAGGGGGTCAAAATTTCGGCCAAAAACGACAGTGTTACCCCTTATGTTTTTTTTCAGGTCAAAACTTTGACATCCGATATCTCGGCTCTGGAAGGGTCTAGAGCCTCCATTTTTGCGCGCTGGTCGAAGTCTCGTGGCCCTCTCTCAGAATCCAGAGTTTCAAGAAGATCGGAGGGGGTCAAAATTTCGGCCAAAAACGACAGTGTTACCCCTTATGTTTTTTTTTCGGGTCAAAACTTTGACATCCGATATCTCGGCTCTGGAAGGGTCTAGAGCCTCCATTTTTGCGCGCTGGTCGAAGTCTCGTGGCCCTCTGTCAGAATCCAGAGTTTCAAGAAGATCGGAGGGGGTCAAAATTTCGGCCAAAAACGACAGTGTTACCCCTTATGTTTTTTTTTCAGGTCAAAACTTTGACATCCAATATCTCGGCTCTGGAAGGGTCTAGAGCCTCCATTTTTGCGCGCTGGTCGAAGTCTCGTGGCCCTCTGTCAGAATCCAGAGTTTCAAGAAGATCGGAGGGGGTCAAAATTTCGGCCAAAAACGACAGTGTTACCCCTTATGTTTTTTTTCAGGTCAAAACTTTGACATCCGATATCTCGGCTCTGGAAGGATCTAGAGCCTCCATTTTTGCGCGCTGGTCGAAGTCTCGTGGCCCTTTGTCAGAATCCAGAGTTTCAAGAAGATCTGAGGGGGTCAAAATTTCGGCCAAAAACGACAGTGTTACCCCTTATGTTTTTTTTTCAGGTCAAAACTTTGACATCCGATATCTCGGCTCTGGAAGGGTCTAGAGCCTCCATTTTTGCGCGCTGGTCGAAGTCTCGTGGCCCTCTGTCAGAATCCAGAGTTTCAAGAAGATCGGAGGGGGTCAAAATTTCGGCCAAAAACGACAGTGTTACCCCTTATGTTTTTTTTTCAGGTCAAAACTTTGACATCCGATATCTCGGCTCTGGAAGGGTCTAGAGCCTCCATTTTTGCGCGCTGGTCGAAGTCTCGTGGTCCTCTGTCAGAATCCAGAGTTTCAAGAAGATCGGAGGGGGTCAAAATTTCGGCCAAAAACAACAGTGTTACCCCTTATGTTTTTTTTTCGGGTCAAAACTTTGACGTCCGATATCTTGGCTCTGGAAGGGTCTAGAGCCTCCATTTTTGCGCGCTGGTCGAAGTCTCGTGGCCCTCTGTCAGAATCCAGAGTTTCAAGAAGATCGGAGGGGGTCAAAATTTCGGCCAAAAACGACAGTGTTACCCCTTATGTTTTTTTTTTCAGGTCAAAACTTTGACATCCGATATCTCGGCTCTGGAAGGGTCTAGAGCCTCCATTTTTGTGCGCTGGTCGAAGTCTCGTGGCCCTCTCTCAGAATCCAGAGTTTCAAGAAGATCGGAGGGGGTCAAAATTTCGGCCAAAAACGACAGTGTTACCCCTTATGTTTTTTTTTTCGGGTCAAAACTTTGACATCCGATATCTCGGCTCTGGAAGGGTCTAGAGCCTCCATTTTTGCGCGCTGGTCGAAGTCTCGTGGCCCTCTGTCAGAATCCAGAGTTTCAAGAAGATCGGAGGGGGTCAAAATTTCGGCCAAAAACGACAGTGTTACCCCTTATGTTTTTTTTTTCAGGTCAAAACTTTGACATCCAATATCTCGGCTCTGGAAGGGTCTAGAGCCTCCATTTTTGCGCGCTGGTCGAAGTCTTGTGGCCCTCTGTCAGAATCCAGAGTTTCAAGAAGATCGGAGGGGGTCAAAATTTCGGCCAAAAACGACAGTGTTACCCCTTATGTTTTTTTTTTCGGGTCAAAACTTTGACATCCGATATCTCGGCTCTGGAATTGTCTAGAGCCTCCATTTTTGCGCGCTGGTCGAAGTCTCGTGGCCCTCTGTCAGAATCCAGAGTTTCAAGAAGATCGGAGGGGGTCAAAATTTCGGCCAAAAACGACAGTGTTACCCCTTATGTTTTTTTTTTCAGGTCAAAACTTTGACATCCGATATCTCGGCTCTGGAAGGGTCTAGAGCCTCCATTTTTGCGCGCTGGTCGAAGTCTCGTGGCCCTCTGTCAGAATCCAGAGTTTCAAGAAGATCGGAGGGGGTCAAAATTTCGGCCAAAAACGACAGTGTTACCCCTTATGTTTTTTTTTTCAGGTCAAAACTTTGACATCCGATATCTCGCCTCTGGAAGGGTCTAGAGCCTCCATTTTTGCGCGCTGGTCGAAGTCTCGTGGCCCTCTGTCAGAATCCAGAGTTTCAAGAAGATCTGAGGGGGTCAAAATTTCGGCCAAAAACGACAGTGTTACCCCTTATGTTTTTTTTTTCAGGTCAAAACTTTGACATCCGATATCTCGGCTCTGGAAGGGTCTAGAGCCTCCATTTTTGTGCGCTGGTTGAAGTCTCGTGGCCCTCTCTCAGAATCCAGAGTTTCAAGAAGATCGGAGGGGGTCAAAATTTCGGCCAAAAACGACAGTGTTACCCCTTATGTTTTTTTTTTCGGGTCAAAACTTTGACATCCGATATCTCGGCTCTGGAAGGGTCTAGAGCCTCCATTTTTGCGCGCTGGTCGAAGTCTCGTGGCCCTCTGTCAGAATCCAGAGTTTCAAGAAGATCGGAGGGGGTCAAAATTTCGGCCAAAAACGACAGTGTTACCCCTTATGTTTTTTTTTTCAGGTCAAAACTTTGACATCCAATATCTCGGCTCTGGAAGGGTCTAGAGCCTCCATTTTTGCGCGCTGGTCGAAGTCTTGTGGCGCTCTGTCAGAATCCAGAGTTTCAAGAAGATCGGAGGGGGTCAAAATTTCGGCCAAAAACGACAGTGTTACCCCTTATGTTTTTTTTTTCGGGTCAAAACTTTGACATCCGATATCTCGGCTCTGGAAGGGTCTAGAGCCTCCATTTTTGCGCGCTGGTCGAAGTCTCGTGGCCCTCTGTCAGAATCCAGAGTTTCAAGAAGATCGGAGGGGGTCAAAATTTCGGCCAAAAACGACAGTGTTACCCCTTATGTTTTTTTTTTCAGGTCAAAACTTTGACATCCGATATCTCGGCTCTGGAAGGGTCTAGAGCCTCCATTTTTGCGCGCTGGTCGAAGTCTCGTGGCCCTCTGTCAGAATCCAGAGTTTCAAGAAGATCGGAGGGGGTCAAAATTTCGGCCAAAAACGACAGTGTTACCCCTTATGTTTTTTTTTTCAGGTCAAAACTTTGACATCCGATATCTCGCCTCTGGAAGGGTCTAGAGCCTCCATTTTTGCGCGCTGGTCGAAGTCTCGTGGCCCTCTGTCAGAATCCAGAGTTTCAAGAAGATCTGAGGGGGTCAAAATTTCGGCCAAAAACGACAGTGTTACCCCTTATGTTTTTTTTTCAGGTCAAAACTTTGACATCCGATATCTCGGCTCTGGAAGGGTCTAGAGCCTCCATTTTTGCGCGCTGGTCGAAGTCTCGTGGCCCTCTGTTAGAATCCAGAGTTTCAAGAAGATCGGAGGGGGTCAAAATTTCGGCCAAAAACGACAGTGTTACCCCTTATGTTTTTTTTTCAGGTCAAAACTTTGACATCCGATATCTCGGCTCTGGAAGGGTCTAGAGCCTCCATTTTTGCGCGCTGGTCGAAGTCTCGTGGTCCTCTGTCAGAATCCAAAGTTTCAAGAAGATCGGAGGGGGTCAAAATTTCGGCCAAAAACAACAGTGTTACCCCTTATGTTTTTTTTTCGGGTCAAAACTTTGACGTCCGATATCTCGGCTCTGGAAGGGTCTAGAGCCTCCATTTTTGCGCGCTGGTCGAAGTCTCGTGGCCCTCTGTCAGAATCCAGAGTTTCAAGAAGATCGGAGGGGGTCAAAATTTCGGCCAAAAACGACAGTGTTACCCCTTATGTTTTTTTTTCAGGTCAAAACTTTGACATCCGATATCTCGGCTCTGGAAGGGTCTAGAGCCTCCATTTTTGCGCGCTGGTCGAAGTCTCGTGGCCCTCTCTCAGAATCCAGAGTTTCAAGAAGATCGGAGGGGGTCAAAATTTCGGCCAAAAACGACAGTGTTACCCCTTATGTTTTTTTTTCGGGTCAAAACTTTGACATCCGATATCTCGGCTCTGGAAGGGTCTAGAGCCTCCATTTTTGCGCGCTGGTCGAAGTCTCGTGGCCCTCTGTCAGAATACAGAGTTTCAAGAAGATCGGAGGGGGTCAAAATTTCGGCCAAAAACGACAGTGTTACCCCTTATGTTTTTTTTTTCAGGTCAAAACTTTGACATCCAATATCTCGGCTCTGGAAGGGTCTAGAGCCTCCATTTTTGCGCGCTGGTCGAAGTCTTGTGGCCCTCTGTCAGAATCCAGAGTTTCAAGAAGATCGGAGGGGGTCAAAATTTCGGCCAAAAACAACAGTGTTACCCCTTATGTTTTTTTTTCGGGTCAAAACTTTGACATCCGATATCTCGGCTCTGGAAGGGTCTAGAGCCTCCATTTTTGCGCGCTGGTCGAAGTCTCGTGGCCCTCTGTCAGAATCCAGAGTTTCAAGAAGATCGGAGGGGGTCAAAATTTCGGCCAAAAACGACAGTGTTACCCCTTATGTTTTTTTTTCAGGTCAAAACTTTGACATCCGATATCTCGGCTCTGGAAGGGTCTGGAGCCTCCATTTTTGCGCGCTGGTCGAAGTCTCGTGGCCCTCTGTCAGAATCCAGAGTTTCAAGAAGATCGGAGGGGGTCAAAATTTCGGCCAAAAACGACAGTGTTACCCCTTATGTTTTTTTTTTTCAGGTCAAAACTTTGACATCCGATATCTCGGCTCTGGAAGGGTCTAGAGCCTCCATTTTTGCGCGCTGGTCGAAGTCTCGTGGCCCTCTGTTAGAATCCAGAGTTTCAAGAAGATCGGAGGGGGTCAAAATTTCGGCCAAAAACGACAGTGTTACCCCTTATGTTTTTTTTTCAGGTCAAAACTTTGACATCCGATATCTCGGCTCTGGAAGGGTCTAGAGCCTCCATTTTTGCGCGCTGGTCGAAGTCTCGTGGTCCTCTGTCAGAATCCAGAGTTTCAAGAAGATCGGAGGGGGTCAAAATTTCGGCCAAAAACAACAGTGTTACCCCTTATGTTTTTTTTTCGGGTCAAAACTTTGACGTCCGATATCTCGGCTCTGGAAGGGTCTAGAGCCTCCATTTTTGCGCGCTGGTCGAAGTCTCGTGGCCCTCTGTCAGAATCCAGAGTTTCAAGAAGATCGGAGGGGGTCAAAATTTCGGCCAAAAACGACAGTGTTACCCCTTATGTTTTTTTTTCAGGTCAAAACTTTGACATCCGATATCTCGGCTCTGGAAGGGTCTAGAGCCTCCATTTTTGCGCGCTGGTCGAAGTCTCGTGGCCCTCTCTCAGAATCCAGAGTTTCAAGAAGATCGGAGGGGGTCAAAATTTCGGCCAAAAACGACAGTGTTACCCCTTATGTTTTTTTTTCGGGTCAAAACTTTGACATCCGATATCTCGGCTCTGGAAGGGTCTAGAGCCTCCATTTTTGCGCGCTGGTCGAAGTCTCGTGGCCCTCTGTCAGAATACAGAGTTTCAAGAAGATCGGAGGGGGTCAAAATTTCGGCCAAAAACGACAGTGTTACCCCTTATGTTTTTTTTTTCAGGTCAAAACTTTGACATCCAATATCTCGGCTCTGGAAGGGTCTAGAGCCTCCATTTTTGCGCGCTGGTCGAAGTCTTGTGGCCCTCTGTCAGAATCCAGAGTTTCAAGAAGATCGGAGGGGGTCAAAATTTCGGCCAAAAACAACAGTGTTACCCCTTATGTTTTTTTTTCGGGTCAAAACTTTGACATCCGATATCTCGGCTCTGGAAGGGTCTAGAGCCTCCATTTTTGCGCGCTGGTCGAAGTCTCGTGGCCCTCTGTCAGAATCCAGAGTTTCAAGAAGATCGGAGGGGGTCAAAATTTCGGCCAAAAACGACAGTGTTACCCCTTATGTTTTTTTTTCAGGTCAAAACTTTGACATCCGATATCTCGGCTCTGGAAGGGTCTGGAGCCTCCATTTTTGCGCGCTGGTCGAAGTCTCGTGGCCCTCTGTCAGAATCCAGAGTTTCAAGAAGATCGGAGGGGGTCAAAATTTCGGCCAAAAACGACAGTGTTACCCCTTATGTTTTTTTTTTCAGGTCAAAACTTTGACATCTGATATCTCGGCTCTGGAAGGGTCTAGAGCCTCCATTTTTGCGCGCTGGTCGAAGTCTCGTGGCCCTCTGTCAGAATCCAGAGTTTCAAGAAGATCGGAGGGGGTCAAAATTTCGGCCAAAAACGACAGTGTTACCCCTTATGTTTTTTTTTCAGGTCAAAACTTTGACATCCGATATCTCGGCTCTGGAAGGGTCTAGAGCTTCCATTTTTGCGCGCTGGTCGAAGTCTCGTGGCCCTCTGTCAGAATCCAGAGTTTCAAGAAGATCGGAGGGGGTCAAAATTTCGGCCAAAAACGACAGTGTTACCCCTTATGTTTTTTTTTTCAGGTCAAAACTTTGACATCCGATATCTCGGCTCTGGGAGGGTCTAGAGCCTCCATTTTTGCGCGCTGGTCGAAGTCTCGTGGCCCTCTGTCAGAATCCAGAGTTTCAAGAAGATCTGAGGGGGTCAAAATTTCGGCCAAAAACGACAGTGTTACCCCTTATGTTTTTTTTTTTCAGGTCAAAACTTTGACATCCGATATCTCGGCTCTGGAAGGGTCTAGAGCCTCCATTTTTGCGCGCTGGTCGAAGTCTCGTGGCCCTCTGTTAGAATCCAGAGTTTCAAGAAGATCGGAGGGGGTCAAAATTTCGGCCAAAAACGACAGTGTTACCCCTTATGTTTTTTTTTCAGGTCAAAACTTTGATATCCGATATCTCGGCTCTGGAAGGGTCTAGAGCCTCCATTTTTGCGCGCTGGTCGAAGTCTCGTGGTCCTCTGTCAGAATCCAGAGTTTCAAGAAGATCGGAGGGGGTCAAAATTTCGGCCAAAAACAACAGTGTTACCCCTTATGTTTTTTTTTCGGGTCAAAACTTTGACGTCCGATATCTCGGCTCTGGAAGGGTCTAGAGCCTCCATTTTTGCGCGCTGGTCGAAGTCTCGTGGCCCTCTGTCAGAATCCAGAGTTTCAAGAAGATCGGAGGGGGTCAAAATTTCGGCCAAAAACGACAGTGTTACCCCTTATGTTTTTTTTTCAGGTCAAAACTTTGACATCCGATATCTCGGCTCTGGAAGGGTCTAGAGCCTCCATTTTTGCGCGCTGGTCGAAGTCTCGTGGCCCTCTGTCAGAATCCAGAGTTTCAAGAAGATCGGAGGGGGTCAAAATTTCGGCCAAAAACGACAGTGTTACCCCTTATGTTTTTTTTTCGGGTCAAAACTTTGACATCCGATATCTCGGCTCTGGAAGGGTCTAGAGCCTCCATTTTTGCGCGCTGGTCGAAGTCTCGTGGCCCTCTGTCAGAATCCAGAGTTTCAAGAAGATCGGAGGGGGTCAAAATTTCGGCCAAAAACGACAGTGTTACCCCTTATGTTTTTTTTTTCAGGTCAAAACTTTGACATCCAATATCTCGGCTCTGGAAGGGTCTAGAGCCTCCATTTTTGCGCGCTGGTCGAAGTCTTGTGGCCCTCTGTCAGAATCCAGAGTTTCAAGAAGATCGGAGGGGGTCAAAATTTCGGCCAAAAACGACAGTGTTACCCCTTATGTTTTTTTTTCAGGTCAAAACTTTGACATCCGATATCTCGGCTCTGGAAGGGTCTAGAGCCTCCATTTTTGCGCGCTGGTCGAAGTCTCGTGGCCCTCTGTCAGAATCCAGAGTTTCAAGAAGATCTGAGGGGGTCAAAATTTCGGCCAAAAACGACAGTGTTACCCCTTATGTTTTTTTTTCAGGTCAAAACTTTGACATCCGATATCTCGGCTCTGGAAGGGTCTAGAGCCTCCATTTTTGCGCGCTGGTCGAAGTCTCGTGGCCCTCTGTTAGAATCCAGAGTTTCAAGAAGATCGGAGGGGGTCAAAAATTCGGCCAAAAACGACAGTGTTACCCCTTATGTTTTTTTTTCAGGTCAAAACTTTGACATCCGATATCTCGGCTCTGGAAGGGTCTAGAGCCTCCATTTTTGCGCGCTGGTCGAAGTCTCGTGGTCCTCTGTCAGAATCCAGAGTTTCAAGAAGATCGGAGGGGGTCAAAATTTCGGCCAAAAACAACAGTGTTACCCCTTATGTTTTTTTTCGGGTCAAAACTTTGACGTCCGATATCTCGGCTCTGGAAGGGTCTAGAGCCTCCATTTTTGCGCGCTGGTCGAAGTCTCGTGGCCCTCTGTCAGAATCCAGAGTTTCAAGAAGATCGGAGGGGGTCAAAATTTCGGCCAAAAACGACAGTGTTACCCCTTATGTTTTTTTTTCAGGTCAAAACTTTGACATCCGATATCTCGGCTCTGGAAGGGTCTAGAGCCTCCATTTTTGCGCGCTGGTCGAAGTCTCGTGGCCCTCTCTCAGAATCCAGAGTTTCAAGAAGATCGGAGGGGGTCAAAATTTCGGCCAAAAACGACAGTGTTACCCCTTATGTTTTTTTTTCGGGTCAAAACTTTGACATCCGATATCTCGGCTCTGGAAGGGTCTAGAGCCTCCATTTTTGCGCGCTGGTCGAAGTCTCGTGGCCCTCTGTCAGAATACAGAGTTTCAAGAAGATCGGAGGGGGTCAAAATTTCGGCCAAAAACGACAGTGTTACCCCTTATGTTTTTTTTTTCAGGTCAAAACTTTGACATCCAATATCTCGGCTCTGGAAGGGTCTAGAGCCTCCATTTTTGCGCGCTGGTCGAAGTCTTGTGGCCCTCTGTCAGAATCCAGAGTTTCAAGAAGATCGGAGGGGGTCAAAATTTCGGCCAAAAACGACAGTGTTACCCCTTATGTTTTTTTTTCGGGTCAAAACTTTGACATCCGATATCTCGGCTCTGGAAGGGTCTAGAGCCTCAATTTTTGCGCGCTGGTCGAAGTCTCGTGGCCCTCTGTCAGAATCCAGAGTTTCAAGAAGATCGGAGGGGGTCAAAATTTCGGCCAAAAACGACAGTGTTACCCCTTATGTTTTTTTTTTCAGGTCAAAACTTTGACATCCGATATCTCGGCTCTGGAAGGGTCTAGAGCCTCCATTTTTGCGCGCTGGTCGAAGTCTCGTGGCCCTCTGTCAGAATCCAGAGTTTCAAGAAGATCGGAGGTGGTCAAAATTTCGGCCAAAAACGACAGTGTTACCCCTTATGTTTTTTTTTTTTGGGTCAAAACTTTGACATCTGATATCTCGGCTCTGGAAGGGTCTAGAGCCTCCATTTTTGCGCGCTGGTCGAAGTCTCGTGGCCCTCTGTCAGAATCCAGAGTTTCAAGAAGATCGGAGGGGGTCAAAATTTCGGCCAAAAACGACAGTGTTACCCCTTATGTTTTTTTTTCAGGTCAAAACTTTGACATCCGATATCTCGGCTCTGGAAGGGTCTAGAGCTTCCATTTTTGCGCGCTGGTCGAAGTCTCGTGGCCCTCTGTCAGAATCCAGAGTTTCAAGAAGATCGGAGGGGGTCAAAATTTCGGCCAAAAACGACAGTGTTACCCCTTATGTTTTTTTTTCAGGTCAAAACTTTGACATCCGATATCTCGGCTCTGGGAGGGTCTAGAGCCTCCATTTTTGCGCGCTGGTCGAAGTCTCGTGGCCCTCTGTCAGAATCCAGAGTTTCAAGAAGATCTGAGGGGGTCAAAATTTCGGCCAAAAACGACAGTGTTACCCCTTATGTTTTTTTTTCAGGTCAAAACTTTGACATCCGATATCTCGGCTCTGGAAGGGTCTAGAGCCTCCATTTTTGCGCGCTGGTCGAAGTCTCGTGGCCCTCTGTTAGAATCCAGAGTTTCAAGAAGATCGGAGGGGGTCAAAATTTCGGCCAAAAACGACAGTGTTACCCCTTATGTTTTTTTTTCAGGTCAAAACTTTGATATCCGATATCTCGGCTCTGGAAGGGTCTAGAGCCTCCATTTTTGCGCGCTGGTCGAAGTCTCGTGGTCCTCTGTCAGAATCCAGAGTTTCAAGAAGATCGGAGGGGGTCAAAATTTCGGCCAAAAACAACAGTGTTACCCCTTATGTTTTTTTTTCGGGTCAAAACTTTGACGTCCGATATCTCGGCTCTGGAAGGGTCTAGAGCCTCCATTTTTGCGCGCTGGTCGAAGTCTCGTGGCCCTCTGTCAGAATCCAGAGTTTCAAGAAGATCGGAGGGGGTCAAAATTTCGGCCAAAAATGACAGTGTTACCCCTTATGTTTTTTTTTCAGGTCAAAACTTTGACATCCGATATCTCGGCTCTGGAAGGGTCTAGAGCCTCCATTTTTGCGCGCTGGTCGAAGTCTCGTGGCCCTCTCTCAGAATCCAGAGTTTCAAGAAGATCGGAGGGGGTCAAAATTTCGGCCAAAAACGACAGTGTTACCCCTTATGTTTTTTTTTCGGGTCAAAACTTTGACATCCGATATCTCGGCTCTGGAAGGGTCTAGAGCCTCCATTTTTGCGCGCTGGTCGAAGTCTCGTGGCCCTCTGTCAGAATCCAGAGTTTCAAGAAGATCGGAGGGGGTCAAAATTTCGGCCAAAAACGACAGTGTTACCCCTTATGTTTTTTTTTTCAGGTCAAAACTTTGACATCCAATATCTCGGCTCTGGAAGGGTCTAGAGCCTCCATTTTTGCGCGCTGGTCGAAGTCTTGTGGCCCTCTGTCAGAATCCAGAGTTTCAAGAAGATCGGAGGGGGTCAAAATTTCGGCCAAAATCGACAGTGTTACCCCTTATGTTTTTTTTTCGGGTCAAAACTTTGACATCCGATATCTCGGCTCTGGGAGGGTCTAGAGCCTCCATTTTTGCGCGCTGGTCGAAGTCTCGTGGCCCTCTGTCAGAATCCAGAGTTTCAAGAAGATCGGAGGGGGTCAAAATTTCGGCCAAAAACGACAGTGTTACCCCTTATGTTTTTTTTTCAGGTCAAAACTTTGACATCCGATATCTCGGCTCTGGAAGGGTCTAGAGCCTCCATTTTTGCGCGCTGGTCGAAGTCTCGTGGCCCTCTGTCAGAATCCAGAGTTTCAAGAAGATCGGAGGGGGTCAAAATTTCGGCCAAAAACGACAGTGTTACCCCTTATGTTTTTTTTTTCAGGTCAAAACTTTGACATCCGATATCTCGGCTCTGGAAGGGTCTAGAGCCTCCATTTTTGCGCGCTGGTCGAAGTCTCGTGGCCCTCTGTCAGAATCCAGAGTTTCAAGAAGATCTGAGGGGGTCAAAATTTCGGCCAAAAACGACAGTGTTACCCCTTATGTTTTTTTTTCAGGTCAAAACTTTGACATCCGATATCTCGGCTCTGGAAGGGTCTAGAGCCTCCATTTTTGCGCGCTGGTCGAAGTCTCGTGGCCCTCTGTTAGAATCCAGAGTTTCAAGAAGATCGGAGGGGGTCAAAATTTCGGCCAAAAACGACAGTGTTACCCCTTATGTTTTTTTTTCAGGTCAAAACTTTGACATCCGATATCTCGGCTCTGGAAGGGTCTAGAGCCTCCATTTTTGCGCGCTGGTCGAAGTCTCGTGGCCCTCTGTCAGAATCCAGAGTTTCAAGAAGATCGGAGGTGGTCAAAATTTCGGCCAAAAACGACAGTGTTACCCCTTATGTTTTTTTTTCAGGTCAAAACTTTGACATCCGATATCTCGGCTCTGGAAGGGTCTAGAGCTTCCATTTTTGCGCGCTGGTCGAAGTCTCGTGGCCCTCTGTCAGAATCCAGAGTTTCAAGAAGATCGGAGGGGGTCAAAATTTCGGCCAAAAACGACAGTGTTACCCCTTATGTTTTTTTTTCAGGTCAAAACTTTGACATCCGATATCTCGGCTCTGGGAGGGTCTAGAGCCTCCATTTTTGCGCGCTGGTCGAAGTCTCGTGGCCCTCTGTCAGAATCCAGAGTTTCAAGAAGATCTGAGGGGGTCAAAATTTCGGCCAAAAACGACAGTGTTACCCCTTATGTTTTTTTTTCAGGTCAAAACTTTGACATCCGATATCTCGGGTCTGGAAGGGTCTAGAGCCTCCATTTTTGCGCGCTGGTCGAAGTCTCGTGGCCCTCTGTTAGAATCCAGAGTTTCAAGAAGATCGGAGGGGGTCAAAATTTCGGCCAAAAACGACAGTGTTACCCCTTATGTTTTTTTTTCAGGTCAAAACTTTGATATCCGATATCTCGGCTCTGGAAGGGTCTAGAGCCTCCATTTTTGCGCGCTGGTCGAAGTCTCGTGGTCCTCTGTCAGAATCCAGAGTTTCAAGAAGATCGGAGGGGGTCAAAATTTCGGCCAAAAACAACAGTGTTACCCCTTATGTTTTTTTTTCGGGTCAAAACTTTGACGTCCGATATCTCGGCTCTGGAAGGGTCTAGAGCCTCCATTTTTGCGCGCTGGTCGAAGTCTCGTGGCCCTCTGTCAGAATCCAGAGTTTCAAGAAGATCGGAGGGGGTCAAAATTTCGGCCAAAAACGACAGTGTTACCCCTTATGTTTTTTTTTCAGGTCAAAACTTTGACATCCGATATCTCGGCTCTGGAAGGGTCTAGAGCCTCCATTTTTGCGCGCTGGTCGAAGTCTCGTGGCCCTCTCTCAGAATCCAGAGTTTCAAGAAGATCGGAGGGGGTCAAAATTTCGGCCAAAAACGACAGTGTTACCCCTTATGTTTTTTTTTCGGGTCAAAACTTTGACATCCGATATCTCGGCTCTGGAAGGGTCTAGAGCCTCCATTTTTGCGCGCTGGTCGAAGTCTCGTGGCCCTCTGTCAGAATCCAGAGTTTCAAGAAGATCGGAGGGGGTCAAAATTTCGGCCAAAAACGACAGTGTTACCCCTTATGTTTTTTTTTTCAGGTCAAAACTTTGACATCCAATATCTCGGCTCTGGAAGGGTCTAGAGCCTCCATTTTTGCGCGCTGGTCGAAGTCTTGTGGCCCTCTGTCAGAATCCAGAGTTTCAAGAAGATCGGAGGGGGTCAAAATTTCGGCCAAAATCGACAGTGTTACCCCTTATGTTTTTTTTTCGGGTCAAAACTTTGACATCCGATATCTCGGCTCTGGGAGGGTCTAGAGCCTCCATTTTTGCGCGCTGGTCGAAGTCTCGTGGCCCTCTGTCAGAATCCAGAGTTTCAAGAAGATCGGAGGGGGTCAAAATTTCGGCCAAAAACGACAGTGTTACCCCTTATGTTTTTTTTTCAGGTCAAAACTTTGACATCCGATATCTCGGCTCTGGAAGGGTCTAGAGCCTCCATTTTTGCGCGCTGGTCGAAGTCTCGTGGCCCTCTGTCAGAATCCAGAGTTTCAAGAAGATCGGAGGGGGTCAAAATTTCGGCCAAAAACGACAGTGTTACCCCTTATGTTTTTTTTTTCAGGTCAAAACTTTGACATCCGATATCTCGGCTCTGGAAGGGTCTAGAGCCTCCATTTTTGCGCGCTGGTCGAAGTCTCGTGGCCCTCTGTCAGAATCCAGAGTTTCAAGAAGATCTGAGGGGGTCAAAATTTCGGCCAAAAACGACAGTGTTACCCCTTATGTTTTTTTTTTCAGGTCAAAACTTTGACATCCGATATCTCGGCTCTGGAAGGGTCTAGAGCCTCCATTTTTGCACGCTGGTCGAAGTCTCGTGGCCCTCTGTTAGAATCCAGAGTTTCAAGAAGATCGGAGGGGGTCAAAATTTCGGCCAAAAACGACAGTGTTACCCCTTATGTTTTTTTTTCAGGTCAAAACTTTGACATCCGATATCTCGGCTCTGGAAGGGTCTAGAGCCTCCATTTTTGCGCGCTGGTCGAAGTCTCGTGGTCCTCTGTCAGAATCCAGAGTTTCAAGAAGATCGGAGGGGGTCAAAATTTCGGCCAAAAACGACAGTGTTACCCCTTATGTTTTTTTTTTTCGGGTCAAAACTTTGACGTCCGATATCTCGGCTCTGGAAGGGTCTAGAGCCTCCATTTTTGCGCGCTGGTCGAAGTCTCGTGGCCCTCTGTCAGAATCCAGAGTTTCAAGAAGATCGGAGGGGGTCAAAATTTCGGCCAAAAACGACAGTGTTACCCCTTATGTTTTTTTTTTCAGGTCAAAACTTTGACATCCGATATCTCGGCTCTGGAAGGGTCTAGAGCCTCCATTTTTGCGCGCTGGTCGAAGTCTCGTGGTCCTCTGTCAGAATCCAGAGTTTCAAGAAGATCGGAGGGGGTCAAAATTTCGGCCAAAAACAACAGTGTTACCCCTTATGTTTTTTTTTCGGGTCAAAACTTTGACGTCCGATATCTCGGCTCTGGAAGGGTCTAGAGCCTCCATTTTTGCGCGCTGGTCGAAGTCTCGTGGCCCTCTGTCAGAATCCAGAGTTTCAAGAAGATCGGAGGGGGTCAAAATTTCTTCCAAAAACGACAGTGTTACCCCTTATGTTTTTTTTCAGGTCAAAACTTTGACATCCGATATCTCGGCTCTGGAAGGGTCTAGAGCCTCCATTTTTGCGCGCTGGTCGAAGTCTCGTGGCCCTCTCTCAGAATCCAGAGTTTCAAGAAGATCGGAGGGGGTCAAAATTTCGGCCAAAAACGACAGTGTTACCCCTTATGTTTTTTTTTCGGGTCAAAACTTTGACATCCGATATCTCGGCTCTGGAAGGGTCTAGAGCCTCCATTTTTGCGCGCTGGTCGAAGTCTCGTGGTCCTCTGTCAGAATCCAGAGTTTCAAGAAGATCGGAGGGGGTCAAAATTTCGGCCAAAAACAACAGTGTTACCCCTTATGTTTTTTTTTCGGGTCAAAACTTTGACGTCCGATATCTCGGCTCTGGAAGGGTCTAGAGCCTCCATTTTTGCGCGCTGGTCGAAATCTCGTGGCCCTCTGTCAGAATCCAGAGTTTCAAGAAGATCGGAGGGGGTCAAAATTTCGTCCAAAAACGACAGTGTTACCCCTTATGTTTTTTTTTCAGGTCAAAACTTTGACATCCGATATCTCGGCTCTGGAAGGGTCTAGAGCCTCCATTTTTGCGCGCTGGTCGAAGTCTCGTGGCCCTCTCTCAGAATCCAGAGTTTCAAGAAGATCGGAGGGGGTCAAAATTTCGGCCAAAAACGACAGTGTTACCCCTTATGTTTTTTTTTCAGGTCAAAACTTTGACATCCGATATCTCGGCTCTGGAAGGGTCTAGAGCCTCCATTTTTGCGCGCTGGTCGAAGTCTCGTGGCCCTCTGTTAGAATCCAGAGTTTCAAGAAGATCGGAGGGGGTCAAAATTTCGGCCAAAAACGACAGTGTTACCCCTTATTTTTTTTTTTCGGGTCAAAACTTTGACATCCGATATCTCGGCTCTGGAAGGGTCTAGAGCCTCCATTTTTGCGCACTGGTCGAAGTCTCGTGGCCCTCTGTCAGAATCCAGAGTTTCAAGAAGATCGGAGGGGGTCAAAATTTCGGCCAAAAACGACAGTGTTACCCCTTATGTTTTTTTTTTCAGGTCAAAACTTTGACATCCAATATCTCGGCTCTGGAAGGGTCTATAGCCTCCATTTTTGCGCGCTGGTCGAAGTCTTGTGGCCCTCTGTCAGAATCTAGAGTTTCAAGAAGATCGGAGGGGGTCAAAATTTCGGCCAAAAACGACAGTGTTACCCCTTATGTTTTTTTTTCGGGTCAAAACTTTGACATCCGATATCTCGGCTCTGGAAGGTTCTAGAGCCTCCATTTTTGCGCGCTGGTCGAAGTCTCGTGGCCCTCTGTCAGAATCCAGAGTTTCAAGAAGATCGGAGGGGGTCAAAATTTCGGCCAAAAACGACAGTGTTACCCCTTATGTTTTTTTTTTCAGGTCAAAACTTTGACATCCGATATCTCGGCTCTGGAAGGGTCTAGAGCCTCCATTTTTGCGCGCTGGTCGAAGTCTCGTGGCCCTCTGTCAGAATCCAGAGTTTCAAGAAGATCTGAGGGGGTCAAAATTTCGGCCAAAAACGACAGTGTTACCCCTTATGTTTTTTCTTCAGGTCAAAACTTTGACATCCGATATCTCGGCTCTGGAAGGGTCTAGAGCCTCCATTTTTGCGCGCTGGTCGAAGTCTCGTGGCCCTCTGTTAGAATCCAGAGTTTCAAGAAGATCGGAGGGGGTCAAAATTTCGGCCAAAAACGACAGTGTTACCCCTTATGTTTTTTTTTCAGGTCAAAACTTTGACATCCGATATCTCGGCTCTGGAAGGGTCTAGAGCCTCCATTTTTGCGCGCTGGTCGAAGTCTCGTGGTCCTCTGTCAGAATCCAGAGTTTCAAGAAGATCGGAGGGGGTCAAAATTTCGGCCAAAAACAACAGTGTTACCCCTTATGTTTTTTTTTCGGGTCAAAACTTTGACGTCCGATATCTCGGCTCTGGAAGGGTCTAGAGCCTCCATTTTTGCGCGCTGGTCGAAGTCTCGTGGCCCTCTGTCAGAATCCAGAGTTTCAAGAAGATCGGAGGGGGTCAAAATTTCGGCCAAAAACGACAGTGTTACCCCTTATGTTTTTTTTTCAGGTCAAAACTTTGACATCCGATATCTCGGCTCTGGAAGGGTCTAGAGCCTCCATTTTTGCGCGCTGGTCGAAGTCTCGTGGCCCTCTCTCAGAATCCAGAGTTTCAAGAAGATCGGAGGGGGTCAAAATTTCGGCCAAAAACGACAGTGTTACCCCTTATGTTTTTTTTTCAGGTCAAAACTTTGACATCCGATATCTCGGCTCTGGAAGGGTCTAGAGCCTCCCTTTTTGCGCGCTGGTCGAAGTCTCGTGGCCCTCTGTCAGAATCCAGAGTTTCAAGAAGATCGGAGGGGGTCAAAATTTCGGCCAAAAACGACAGTGTTACCCCTTATGTTTTTTTTTTCAGGTCAAAACTTTGACATCCAATATCTCGGCTCTGGAAGGGTCTAGAGCCTCCATTTTTGCGCGCTGGTCGAAGTCTTGTGGCCCTCTGTCAGAATCTAGAGTTTCAAGAAGATCGGAGGGGGTCAAAATTTTGGCCAAAAACGACAGTGTTACCCCTTATGTTTTTTTTCGGGTCAAAACTTTGACATCCGATATCTCGGCTCTGGAAGGTTCTAGAGCCTCCATTTTTGCGCGCTGGTCGAAGTCTCGTGGTCCTCTGTCAGAATCCAGAGTTTCAAGAAGATCGGAGGGGGTCAAAATTTCGGCCAAAAACGACAGTGTTACCCCTTATGTTTTTTTTTTCAGGTCAAAACTTTGACATCCGATATCTCAGCTCTGGAAGGGTCTAGAGCCTCCATTTTTGCGCGCTGGTCGAA
Organism: Cyprinella venusta; assembly: GCA_038021265.1. Lineage (NCBI taxonomy): Eukaryota > Metazoa > Chordata > Actinopteri > Cypriniformes > Leuciscidae > Cyprinella > Cyprinella venusta. Next base: position 35,458,848 of record CM075871.1, read on the forward strand.
GTCTCGTGGCCCTCTGTCAGAATCCAGAGTTTCAAGAAGATCGGAGGGGGTCAAAATTTCGGCCAAAAACGACAGTGTTACCCCTTATGTTTTTTTTTCAGGTCAAAACTTTGACATCCGATATCTCGGCTCTGGAAGGGTCTAGAGCCTCCATTTTTGCGCGCTGGTCGAAGTCTCGTGGCCCTCTGTCAGAATCCAGAGTTTCAAGAAGATCTGAGGGGGTCAAAATTTCGGCCAAAAACGACAGTGTTACCCCTTATGTTTTTTTTTCAGGTCAAAACTTTGACATCCGATATCTCGGCTCTGGAAGGGTCTAGAGCCTCCATTTTTGCGCGCTGGTCGAAGTCTCGTGGCCCTCTGTTAGAATCCAGAGTTTCAAGAAGATCGGAGGGGGTCAAAATTTCGGCCAAAAACGACAGTGTTACCCCTTATGTTTTTTTTTCAGGTCAAAACTTTGACATCCGATATCTCGGCTCTGGAAGGGTCTAGAGCCTCCATTTTTGCGCGCTGGTCGAAGTCTCGTGGTCCTCTGTCAGAATCCAGAGTTTCAAGAAGATCGGAGGGGGTCAAAATTTCGGCCAAAAACAACAGTGTTACCCCTTATGTTTTTTTTTCGGGTCAAAACTTTGACGTCCGATATCTCGGCTCTGGAAGGGTCTAGAGCCTCCATTTTTGCGCGCTGGTCGAAGTCTCGTGGCCCTCTGTCAGAATCCAGAGTTTCAAGAAGATCGGAGGGGGTCAAAATTTCGGCCAAAAACGACAGTGTTACCCCTTATGTTTTTTTTTTCAGGTCAAAACTTTGACATCCGATATCTCGGCTCTGGAAGGGTCTAGAGCCTCCATTTTTGCGCGCTGGTCGAAGTCTCGTGGCCCTCTCTCAGAATCCAGAGTTTCAAGAAGATCGGAGGGGGTCAAAATTTCGGCCAAAAACGACAGTGTTACCCCTTATGTTTTTTTTTTCAGGTCAAAACTTTGACATCCGATATCTCGGCTCTGGAAGGGTCTAGAGCCTCCATTTTTGCGCGCTGGTCGAAGTCTCGTGGCCCTCTGTCAGAATCCAGAGTTTCAAGAAGATCTGAGGGGGTCAAAATTTCGGCCAAAAACGACAGTGTTACCCCTTATGTTTTTTTTTCAGGTCAAAACTTTGACATCCGATATCACGGCTCTGGAAGGGTCTAGAGCCTCCATTTTTGCGCGCTGGTCGAAGTCTCGTGGCCCTCTGTTAGAATCCAGAGTTTCAAGAAGATCGGAGGGGGTCAAAATTTTGGCCAAAAACGACAGTGTTACCCCTTATGTTTTTTTTTCAGGTCAAAACTTTGACATCCGATATCTCGGCTCTGGAAGGGTCTAGAGCCTCCATTTTTGCGCGCTGGTCGAAGTCTCGTGGTCCTCTGTCAGAATCCAGAGTTTCAAGAAGATCGGAGGGGGTCAAAATTTCGGCCAAAAACAACAGTGTTACCCCTTATGTTTTTTTTTCGGGTCAAAACTTTGACGTCCGATATCTCGGCTCTGGAAGGGTCTAGAGCCTCCATTTTTGCGCGCTGGTCGAAGTCTCATGGCCCTCTGTCAGAATCCAGAGTTTCAAGAAGATCGGAGGGGGTCAAAATTTCGGCCAAAGACGACAGTGTTACCCCTTATGTTTTTTTTTTCAGGTCAAAACTTTGACATCCGATATCTCGGCTCTGGAAGGGTCTAGAGCCTCCATTTTTGCGCGCTGGTCGAAGTCTCGTGGCCCTCTGTCAGAATCCAGAGTTTCAAGAAGATCTGAGGGGGTCAAAATTTCGGCCAAAAACGACAGTGTTACCCCTTATGTTTTTTTTTCAGGTCAAAACTTTGACATCCGATATCTCGGCTCTGGAAGGGTCTAGAGCCTCCATTTTTGCACGCTGGTCGAAGTCTCGTGGCCCTCTGTTAGAATCCAGAGTTTCAAGAAGATCGGAGGGGGTCAAAATTTCGGCCAAAAACGACAGTGTTACCCCTTATGTTTTTTTTTCAGGTCAAAACTTTGACATCCGATATCTCGGCTCTGGAAGGGTCTAGAGCCTCCATTTTTGCGCGCTGGTCGAAGTCTCGTGGTCCTCTGTCAGAATCCAGAGTTTCAAGAAGATCGGAGGGGGTCAAAATTTCGGCCAAAAACGACAGTGTTACCCCTTATGTTTTTTTTTCGGGTCAAAACTTTGACGTCCGATATCTCGGCTCTGGAAGGGTCTAGAGCCTCCATTTTTGCGCGCTGGTCGAAGTCTCGTGGCCCTCTGTCAGAATCCAGAGTTTCAAGAAGATCGGAGGGGGTCAAAATTTCAGCCAAAAACGACAGTGTTACCCCTTATGTTTTTTTTTTCAGGTCAAAACTTTGACATCCGATATCTCGGCTCTGGAAGGGTCTAGAGCCTCCATTTTTGCGCGCTGGTCGAAGTCTCGTGGCCCTCTGTCAGAATCCAGAGTTTCAAGAAGATCGGAGGGGGTCAAAATTTCGGCCAAAAACGACAGTGTTACCCCTTATGTTTTTTTTTTCAGGTCAAAACTTTGACATCCAATATCTCGGCTCTGGAAGGGTCTAGAGCCTCCATTTTTGCGCGCTGGTCGAAGTCTTGTGGCCCTCTTTCAGAATCCAGAGTTTCAAGAAGATCGGAGGGGGTCAAAATTTCGGCCAAAAACGACAGTGTTACCCCTTATGTTTTTTTTTCGGGTCAAAACTTTGACATCCGATATCTCGGCTCTGGAAGGGTCTAGAGCCTCCATTTTTGCGCGCTGGTCGAAGTCTCGTGGCCCTCTGTCAGAATCCAGAGTTTCAAGAAGATCGGAGGGGGTCAAAATTTCGGCCAAAAACGACAGTGTTACCCCTTATGTTTTTTTTTCAGGTCAAAACTTTGACATCCGATATCTCGGCTCTGGAAGGGTCTAGAGCCTCCATTTTTGCGCGCTGGTCGAAGTCTCGTGGCCCTCTGTCAGAATCCAGAGTTTCAAGAAAATCGGAGGTGGTCAAAATTTCGGCCAAAAACGACAGTGTTACCCCTTATGTTTTTTTTTTGGGTCAAAACTTTGACATCTGATATCTCGGCTCTGGAAGGGTCTAGAGCCTCCATTTTTGCGCGCTGGTCGAAGTCTCGTGGCCCTCTGTCAGAATCCAGAGTTTCAAGAAGATCGGAGGGGGTCAAAATTTCGGCCAAAAACGACAGTGTTACCCCTTATGTTTTTTTTTTCAGGTCCAAAACTTTGACATCCGATATCTCGGCTCTGGAAGGGTCTAGAGCCTCCATTTTTGCGCGCTGGTCGAAGTCTCGTGGCCCTCTGTCAGAATCCAGAGTTTCAAGAAGATCGGAGGGGGTCAAAATTTCGGCCAAAAACGACAGTGTTACCCCTTATGTTTTTTTTTTCAGGTCGAAACTTTGACATCCGATATCTCGGCTCTGGAAGGGTCTAGAGCCTCCATTTTTGCGCGCTGGTCGAAGTCTCGTGGCCCTCTGTCAGAATCCAGAGTTTCAAGAAGATCTGAGGGGGTCAAAATTTCGGCCAAAAACGACAGTGTTACCCCTTATGTTTTTTTTTTCAGGTCAAAACTTTGACATCCGATATCTCGGCTCTGGAAGGGTCTAGAGCCTCCATTTTTGCGCGCTGGTCGAAGTCTCGTGGCCCTCTGTTAGAATCCAGAGTTTCAAGAAGATCGGAGGGGGTCAAAATTTCGGCCAAAAACGACAGTGTTACCCCTTATGTTTTTTTTTCAGGTCAAAACTTTGACATCCGATATCTCGGCTCTGGAAGGGTCTAGAGCCTCCATTTTTGCGCGCTGGTCGAAGTCTCGTGGTCCTCTGTCAGAATCCAGAGTTTCAAGAAGATCGGAGGGGGTCAAAATTTCGGCCAAAAACAACAGTGTTACCCCTTATGTTTTTTTTTCGGGTCAAAACTTTGACGTCCGATATCTCGGCTCTGGAAGGGTCTAGAGCCTCCATTTTTGCGCGCTGGTCGAAGTCTCGTGGCCCTCTGTCAGAATCCAGAGTTTCAAGAAGATCGGAGGGGGTCAAAATTTCTTCCAAAAACGACAGTGTTACCCCTTATGTTTTTTTTTCAGGTCAAAACTTTGACATCCGATATCTCGGCTCTGGAAGGGTCTAGAGCCTCCATTTTTGCGCGCTGGTCGAAGTCTCGTGGCCCTCTCTCAGAATCCAGAGTTTCAAGAAGATCGGAGGGGGTCAAAATTTCGGCCAAAAACGACAGTGTTACCCCTTATGTTTTTTTTTCGGGTCAAAACTTTGACATCCGATATCTCGGCTCTGGAAGGGTCTAGAGCCTCCATTTTTGCGCGCTGGTCGAAGTCTTGTGGCCCTCTGTCAGAATCCAGAGTTTCAAGAAGATCGGAGGGGGTCAAAATTTCGGCCAAAAACGACAGTGTTACCCCTTATGTTTTTTTTTCGGGTCAAAACTTTGACATCCGATATCTCGGCTCTGGAAGGTTCTAGAGCCTCCATTTTTGCGCGCTGGTCGAAGTCTCGTGGCCCTCTGTCAGAATCCAGAGTTTCAAGAAGATCGGAGGGGGTCAAAATTTCGGCCAAAAACGACAGTGTTACCCCTTATGTTTTTTTTTTTCAGGTCAAAACTTTGACATCCGATATCTCAGCTCTGGAAGGGTCTAGAGCCTCCATTTTTGCGCGCTGGTCGAAGTCTCGTGGTCCTCTGTCAGAATCCAGAGTTTCAAGAAGATCGGAGGGGGTCAAAATTTCGGCCAAAAACAACAGTGTTACCCCTTATGTTTTTTTTTCGGGTCAAAACTTTGACATCCGATATCTCGGCTCTGGAAGGGTCTAGAGCCTCCATTTTTGCGCGCTGGTCGAAGTCTCGTGGCCCTCTGTCAGAATCCAGAGTTTCAAGAAGATCTGAGGGGGTCAAAATTTCGGCCAAAAACGACAGTGTTACCCCTTATGTTTTTTTTTCAGGTCAAAACTTTGACATCCGATATCTCGGCTCTGGAAGGGTCTAGAGCCTCCATTTTTGCGCGCTGGTCGAAGTCTCGTGGCCCTCTGTCAGAATCCAGAGTTTCAAGAAGATCTGAGGGGGTCAAAATTTCGGCCAAAAACGACAGTGTTACCCCTTATGTTTTTTTTTCAGGTCAAAACTTTGACATCCGATATCTCGGCTCTGGAAGGGTCTAGAGCCTCCATTTTTGCGCGCTGGTCGAAGTCTCGTGGCCCTCTGTTAGAATCCAGAGTTTCAAGAAGATCGGAGGGGGTCAAAATTTCGGCCAAAAACGACAGTGTTACCCCTTATGTTTTTTTTTCAGGTCAAAACTTTGACATCCGATATCTCGGCTCTGGAAGGGTCTAGAGCCTCCATTTTTGCGCGTTGGTCGAAGTCTCGTGGCCCTCTGTTAGAATCCAGAGTTTCAAGAAGATCGGAGGGGGTCAAAATTTCGGCCAAAAACGACAGTGTTACCCCTTATGTTTTTTTTTCAGGTCAAAACTTTGACATCCGATATCTCGGCTCTGGAAGGGTCTAGAGCCTCCATTTTTGCGCGCTGGTCGAAGTCTCGTGGTCCTCTGTCAGAATCCAGAGTTTCAAGAAGATCGGAGGGGGTCAAAATTTCGGCCAAAAACAACAGTGTTACCCCTTATGTTTTTTTTTTCGGGTCAAAACTTTGACGTCCGATATCTCGGCTCTGGAAGGGTCTAGAGCCTCCATTTTTGCGCGCTGGTCGAAGTCTCGTGGCCCTCTGTCAGAATCCAGAGTTTCAAGAAGATCGGAGGGGGTCAAAATTTCGGCCAAAAACGACAGTGTTACCCCTTATGTTTTTTTTTCAGGTCAAAACTTTGACATCCGATATCTCGGCTCTGGAAGGGTCTAGAGCCTCCATTTTTGCGCGCTGGTCGAAGTCTCGTGGCCCTCTGTCAGAATCCAGAGTTTCAAGAAGATCGGAGGGGGTCAAAATTTCGGCCAAAAACGACAGTGTTACCCCTTATGTTTTTTTTTTCAGGTCAAAACTTTGACATCCGATATCTCGGCTCTGGAAGGGTCTAGAGCCTCCATTTTTGCGCGCTGGTCGAAGTCTCGTGGCCCTCTGTCAGAATCCAGAGTTTCAAGAAGATCGGAGGGGGTCAAAATTTCGGCCAAAAACGACAGTGTTACCCTTTATGTTTTTTTTTCAGGTCAAAACTTTGACATCCGATATCTCGGCTCTGGAAGGGTCTAGAGCCTCCATTTTTGCGCGCTGGTCGAAGTCTCGTGGCCCTCTCTCAGAATCCAGAGTTTCAAGAAGATCGGAGGGGGTCAAAATTTCGGCCAAAAACGACAGTGTTACCCCTTATGTTTTTTTTTCGGGTCAAAACTTTGACATCCGATATCTCGGCTCTGGAAGGGTCTAGAGCCTCCATTTTTGCGCGCTGGTCGAAGTCTCGTGGCCCTCTGTCAGAATCCAGAGTTTCAAGAAGATCGGAGGGGGTCAAAATTTCGGCCAAAAACGACAGTGTTACCCCTTATGTTTTTTTTTTCAGGTCAAAACTTTGACATCCAATATCTCGGTTCTGGAAGGGTCTAGAGCCTCCATTTTTGCGCGCTGGTCGAAGTCTCGTGGCCCTCTGTCAGAATCCAGAGTTTTAAGAAGATCGGAGGGGGTCAAAATTTCGGCCAAAAACGACAGTGTTACCCCTTATGTTTTTTTTTCAGGTCAAAACTTTGACATCCGATATCTCGGCTCTGGGAGGGTCTAGAGCCTCCATTTTTGCGCGCTGGTCGAAGTCTCGTGGCCCTCTGTCAGAATCCAGAGTTTCAAGAAGATCGGAGGGGGTCAAAATTTCGGCCAAAAACGACAGTGTTACCCCTTATGTTTTTTTTTCAGGTCAAAACTTTGACATCCGATATCTCGGCTCTGGAAGGGTCTAGAGCCTCCATTTTTGCGCGCTGGTCGAAGTCTCGTGGCCCTCTGTCAGAATCCAGAGTTTCAAGAAGATCTGAGGGGGTCAAAATTTCGGCCAAAAACGACAGTGTTACCCCTTATGTTTTTTTTTCAGGTCAAAACTTTGACATCCGATATCTCGGCTCTGGAAGGGTCTAGAGCCTCCATTTTTGCGCGTTGGTCGAAGTCTCGTGGCCCTCTGTTAGAATCCAGAGTTTCAAGAAGATCGGAGGGGGTCAAAATTTCGGCCAAAAACGACAGTGTTACCCCTTATGTTTTTTTTTCAGGTCAAAACTTTGACATCCGATATCTCGGCTCTGGAAGGGTCTAGAGCCTCCATTTTTGCGCGCTGGTCGAAGTCTCGTGGTCCTCTGTCAGAATCCAGAGTTTCAAGAAGATCGGAGGGGGTCAAAATTTCAGCCAAAAACAACAGTGTTACCCCTTATGTTTTTTTTTCGGGTCAAAACTTTGACGTCCGATATCTCGGCTCTGGAAGGGTCTAGAGCCTCCATTTTTGCGCGCTGGTCGAAGTCTCGTGGCCCTCTGTCAGAATCCAGAGTTTCAAGAAGATCGGAGGGGGTCAAAATTTCGGCCAAAAACGACAGTGTTACCCTCTTATGTTTTTTTTTCAGGTCAAAACTTTGACATCCGATATCTCGGCTCTGGAAGGGTCTAGAGCCTCCATTTTTGCGCGCTGGTCGAAGTCTCGTGGCCCTCTGTCAGAATCCAGAGTTTCAAGAAGATCTGAGGGGGGTCAAAATTTCGGCCAAAAACGACAGTGTTACCCCTTATGTTTTTTTTTCAGGTCAAAACTTTGACATCCGATATCTCGGCTCTGGAAGGGTCTAGAGCCTCCATTTTTGCGCGCTGGTCGAAGTCCTCGTGGCCCTCTGTTAGAATCCAGAGTTTCAAGAAGATCGGAGGGGGTCAAAATTTCGGCCAAAAACGGACAGTGTTACCCCTTATGTTTTTTTTTCGGGTCAAAACTTTGACGTCCGATATCTCGGCTCTGGAAGGGTCTAGAGCCTCCATTTTTGCGCGCTGGTCGAAGTCTCGTGGCCCTCTGTCAGAATCCAGAGTTTCAAGAAGATCGGAGGGGGTCAAAATTTCGGCCAAAAACGACAGTGTTACCCCTTATGTTTTTTTTCGGGTCAAAACTTTGACGTCCGATATCTCGGCTCTGGAAGGGTCTAGAGCCTCCATTTTTGCGCGCTGGTCGAAGTCTCGTGGCCCTCTGTCAGAATCCAGAGTTTCAAGAAGATCGGAGGGGGTCAAAATTTCGGCCAAAAACGACAGTGTTACCCCTTATGTTTTTTTTTCAGGTCAAAACTTTGACATCCGATATCTCGGCTCTGGAAGGGTCTAGAGCCTCCATTTTTGCGCGCTGGTCGAAGTCTCGTGGCCCTCTCTCAGAATCCAGAGTTTCAAGAAGATCGGAGGGGGGTCAAAATTTCGGCCAAAAACGACAGTGTTACCCCCTTATGTTTTTTTTTCGGGTCAAAACTTTGACATCCGATATCTCGGCTCTGGAAGGGGTCTAGAGCCTCCATTTTTGCGCGCTGATCGAAGTCTCGTGGCCCTCTGTCAGAATCCAGAGTTTCAAGAAGATCGGAGGGGGGTCAAAATTTCGGCCAAAAACGACAGTGTTACCCCTTATGTTTTTTTTTTTCAGGTCAAAACTTTGACATCCAATATCTCGGCTCTGGAAGGGTCTAGAGCCTCCATTTTTGCGCGCCTGGGTCGAAGTCTTGTGGCCCTCTGTCAGAATCCAGAGTTTCAAGAAGATCGGAGGGGGTCAAAATTTCGGCCAAAAACGACAGTGTTACCCCTTATGTTTTTTTTTCGGGTCAAAACTTTGACATCCGATATCTCGGCTCTGAAGGGTCTAGAGCCTCCATTTTGCGCGCTGGTCGAAGTCTCGTGGCCCTCTGTCAGAATCCAGAGTTTCAAGAAGATCGGAGGGGGTCAAAATTTCGGCCAAAAACGACAGTGTTACCCCTTATGTTTTTTTTTTCAGGTCAAAACTTTGACATCCGATATCTCGGCTCTGGAAGGGTCTAGAGCCTCCATTTTTGCGCGCTGGTCGAAGTCTCGTGGCCCTCTGTCAGAATCCAGAGTTTCAAGAAGATCGGAGGTGGTCAAAATTTCGGCCAAAAACGACAGTGTTACCCCTTATGTTTTTTTTTTTGGGTCAAAACTTTGACATCTGATATCTCGGCTCTGGAAGGGTCTAGAGCCTCCCATTTTTGCGCGCTGGTCGAAGTCTCGTGGCCCTCTGTCAGAATCCAGAGTTTCAAGAAGATCGGAGGGGGTCAAAATTTCGGCCAAAAACGACAGTGTTACCCCCTTATGTTTTTTTTTTCAGGTCAAAACTTTGACATCCGATATCTCGGCTCTGGAAGGGTCTAGAGCCTCCATTTTTGCGCGCTGGTCGAAGTCTCGTGGCCCTCTGTCAGAATCCAGAGTTTCAAGAAGATCGGAGATTCAGCCAAAAACGACAGTGTTACCCCTTATGTTTTTTTTTCAGGTCAAAACTTTGACATCCGATATCTCGGCTCTGGAAGGGCCTAGAGCCTCCATTTTTGCGCGCTGGTCGAAGTCTCGTGGCCCTCTGTCAGAATCCAGAGTTTCAAGAAGATCGGAGGGGGTCAAAATTTCGGCCAAAAACGACAGTGTTACCCCTTATGTTTTTTTTTTCAGGTCAAAACTTTGACATCCGATATCTCGGCTCTGGAAGGGTCTAGAGCCTCCATTTTTGCGCGCTGGTCGAAGTCTCGTGGCCCTCTGTTAGAATCCAGAGTTTCAAGAAGATCGGAGGGGGTCAAAATTTCGGCCAAAAACGACAGTGTTACCCCTTATGTTTTTTTTTCAGGTCAAAACTTTGACATCCGATATCTCGGCTCTGGAAGGGTCTAGAGCCTCCATTTTTGCGCGCTGGTCGAAGTCTCGTGGCCCTCTCTCAGAATCCAGAGTTTCAAGAAGATCGGAGGGGGTCAAAATTTCGGCCAAAAACGACAGTGTTACCCCTTATGTTTTTTTTTCAGGTCAAAACTTTGACATCCGATATCTCGGCTCTGGAAGGGTCTAGAGCCTCCATTTTTGCGCGCTGGTCGAAGTCTCGTGGCCCTCTGTCAGAATCCAGAGTTTCAAGAAGATCGGAGGGGGTCAAAATTTCGGCCAAAAACGACAGTGTTACCCCTTATGTTTTTTTTTCAGGTCAAAACTTTGACATCCGATATCTCGGCTCTGGAAGGGTCTAGAGCCTCCATTTTTGCGCGCTGGTCGAAGTCTCGTGGCCCTCTGTTAGAATCCAGAGTTTCAAGAAGATCGGAGGGGGTCAAAATTTCGGCCAAAAACGACAGTGTTACCCCTTATGTTTTTTTTTTCAGGTCAAAACTTTGACATCCGATATCTCGGCTCTGGAAGGGTCTTGAGCCTCCATTTTTGCGCGCTGGTCGAAGTCTCGTGGCCCTCTCTCAGAATCCAGAGTTTCAAGAAGATCGGAGGGGGTCAAAATTTCGGCCAAAAACGACAGTGTTACCCCTTATGTTTTTTTTTCGGGTCAAAACTTTGACATCCGATATCTCGGCTCTGGAAGGGTCTAGAGCCTCCATTTTTGCGCGCTGGTCGAAGTCTCGTGGCCCTCTGTCAGAATCCAGAGTTTCAAGAAGATCGGAGGGGGTCAAAATTTCGGCCAAAAACGACAGTGTTACCCCTTATGTTTTTTTTTTCAGGTCAAAACTTTGACATCCAATATCTCGGCTCTGGAAGGGTCTAGAGCCTCAATTTTTGCGCGCTGGTCGAAGTCTCGTGGCCCTCTGTTAGAATCCAGAGTTTCAAGAAGATCGGAGGGGGTCAAAATTTCGGCCAAAAACGACAGTGTTACCCCTTATGTTTTTTTTTTCAGGTCAAAACTTTGACATCCGATATCTCGGCTCTGGAAGGGTCTAGAGCCTCCATTTTTGCGCGCTGGTCGAAGTCTCGTGGTCCTCTGTCAGAATCCAGAGTTTCAAGAAGATCTGAGGGGGTCAAAATTTCGGCCAAAAACAACAGTGTTACCCCTTATGGTTTTTTTTCGGGTCAAAACTTTGACGTCCGATATCTCGGCTCTGGAAGGGTCTAGAGCCTCCATTTTTGCGCGCTGGTCGAAGTCTCGTGGCCCTCTGTCAGAATCCAGAGTTTCAAGAAGATCGGAGGGGGTCAAAATTTCGGCCAAAAACGACAGTGTTACCCCTTATGTTTTTTTTTTCAGGTCAAAACTTTGACATCCAATATCTCGGCTCTGGAAGGGTCTAGAGCCTCAATTTTTGCGCGCTGGTCGAAGTCTCGTGGCCCTCTGTTAGAATCCAGAGTTTCAAGAAGATCGGAGGGGGTCAAAATTTCGGCCAAAAACGACAGTGTTACCCCTTATGTTTTTTTTTTCAGGTCAAAACTTTGACATCCGATATCTCGGCTCTGGAAGGGTCTAGAGCCTCCATTTTTGCGCGCTGGTCGAAGTCTCGTGGTCCTCTGTCAGAATCCAGAGTTTCAAGAAGATCTGAGGGGGTCAAAATTTCGGCCAAAAACAACAGTGTTACCCCTTATGGTTTTTTTTCGGGTCAAAACTTTGACGTCCGATATCTCGGCTCTGGAAGGGTCTAGAGCCTCCATTTTTGCGCGCTGGTCGAAGTCTCGTGGCCCTCCGTCAGAATCCAGAGTTTCAAGAAGATCGGAGGGGGTCAAAATTTCGGCCAAAAACGACAGTGTTACCCCTTATGTTTTTTTTTCGGGTCAAAACTTTGACATCCGATATCTCGGCTCTGGAAGGGTCTAGAGCCTCCATTTTTGCGCGCTGGTCGAAGTCTCGTGGCCCTCTGTCAGAATCCAGAGTTTCAAGAAGATCGGAGGGGGTCAAAATTTCGGCCAAAAACGACAGTGTTACCCCTTATGTTTTTTTTTTCAGGTCAAAACTTTGACATCCAATATCTCGGCTCTGGAAGGGTCTAGAGCCTCAATTTTTGCGCGCTGGTCGAAGTCTCGTGGCCCTCTGTTAGAATTCAGAGTTTCAAGAAGATCGGAGGGGGTCAAAATTTCGGCCAAAAACGACAGTGTTACCCCTTATGTTTTTTTTTTCAGGTCAAAACTTTGACATCCGATATCTCGGCTCTGGAAGGGTCTAGAGCCTCCATTTTTGCGCGCTGGTCGAAGTCTCGTGGTCCTCTGTCAGAATCCAGAGTTTCAAGAAGATCGGAGGGGGTCAAAATTTCGGCCAAAAACAACAGTGTTACCCCTTATGGTTTTTTTTTCGGGTCAAAACTTTGACGTCCGATATCTCGGCTCTGGAAGGGTCTAGAGCCTCCATTTTTGCGCGCTGGTCGAAGTCTCGTGGCCCTCTGTCAGAATCCAGAGTTTCAAGAAGATCGGAGGGGGTCAAAATTTCGGCCAAAAACGACAGTGTTACCCCTTATGTTTTTTTTTCAGGTCAAAACTTTGACATCCGATATCTCGGCTCTGGAAGGGTCTAGAGCCTCCATTTTTGCGCGCTGGTCGAAGTCTCGTGGCCCTCTCTCAGAATCCAGAGTTTCAAGAAGATCGGAGGGGGTCAAAATTTCGGCCAAAAACGACAGTGTTACCCCTTATGTTTTTTTTTTCAGGTCAAAACTTTGACATCCAATATCTCGGCTCTGGAAGGGTCTAGAGCCTCCATTCTTGCGCGCTGGTCGAAGTCTTGTGGCCCTCTGTCAGAATCCAGAGTTTCAAGAAGATCGGAGGGGGTCAAAATTTCGGCCAAAAACGACAGTGTTACCCCTTATGTTTTTTTTTCGGGTCAAAACTTTGACATCCGATATCTCGGCTCTGGAAGGGTCTAGAGCCTCCATTTTTGCGTGCTGGTCGAAGTCTCGTGGCCCTCTGTCAGAATCCAGAGTTTCAAGAAGATCGGAGGGGGTCAAAATTTCGGCCAAAAACGACAGTGTTACCCCTTATGTTTTTTTTTTTTCAGGTCAAAACTTTGACATCCGATATCTCGGCTCTGGAAGGGTCTAGAGCCTCCATTTTTGCGCGCTGGTCGAAGTCTCGTGGCCCTCTGTCAGAATCCAGAGTTTCAAGAAGATCGGAGGGGGTCAAAATTTCGGCCAAAAACGACAGTGTTACCCCTTATGTTTTTTTTTCAGGTCAAAACTTTGACATCCGATATCTCGGCTCTGGAAGGGTCTAGAGCCTCCATTTTTGCGCGCTGGTCGAAGTCTCGTGGCCCTCTCTCAGAATCCAGAGTTTCAAGAAGATCGGAGGGGGTCAAAATTTCGGCCAAAAACGACAGTGTTACCCCTTATGTTTTTTTTTCGGGTCAAAACTTTGACATCCGATATCTCGGCTCTGGAAGGGTCTAGAGCCTCCATTTTTGCGCGCTGGTCGAAGTCTCGTGGCCCTCTGTCAGAATCCAGAGTTTCAAGAAGATCGGAGGGGGTCAAAATTTCGGCCAAAAACGACAGTGTTACCCCTTATGTTTTTTTTTTCAGGTCAAAACTTTGACATCCAATATCTCGGCTCTGGAAGGGTCTAGAGCCTCCATTTTTGCGCGCTGGTCGAAGTCTTGTGGCCCTCTGTCAGAATCCAGAGTTTCAAGAAGATCGGAGGGGGTCAAAATTTCGGCCAAAAACGACAGTGTTACCCCTTATGTTTTTTTTTCGGGTCAAAACTTTGACATCCGATATCTCGGCTCTGGGAGGGTCTAGAGCCTCCATTTTTGCGCGCTGGTCGAAGTCTCGTGGCCCTCTGTCAGAATCCAGAGTTTCAAGAAGATCGGAGGGGGTCAAAATTTCGGCCAAAAACGACAGTGTTACCCCTTATGTTTTTTTTTCAGGTCAAAACTTTGACATCCGATATCTCGGCTCTGGAAGGGTCTAGAGCCTCCATTTTTGCGCGCTGGTCGAAGTCTCGTGGCCCTCTGTCAGAATCCAGAGTTTCAAGAAGATCTGAGGGGGTCAAAATTTCGGCCAAAAACGACAGTGTTACCCCTTATGTTTTTTTTTCAGGTCAAAACTTTGACATCCGATATCTCGGCTCTGGAAGGGTCTAGAGCCTCCATTTTTGCGCGTTGGTCGAAGTCTCGTGGCCCTCTGTTAGAATCCAGAGTTTCAAGAAGATCGGAGGGGGTCAAAATTTCGGCCAAAAACGACAGTGTTACCCCTTATGTTTTTTTTTCAGGTCAAAACTTTGACATCCGATATCTCGGCTCTGGAAGGGTCTAGAGCCTCCATTTTTGCGCGCTGGTCGAAGTCTCGTGGTCCTCTATCAGAATCCAGAGTTTCAAGAAGATCGGAGGGGGTCAAAATTTCAGCCAAAAACAACAGTGTTACCCCTTATGTTTTTTTTTCGGGTCAAAACTTTGACGTCCGATATCTCGGCTCTGGAAGGGTCTAGAGCCTCCATTTTTGCGCGCTGGTCGAAGTCTCGTGGCCCTCTGTCAGAATCCAGAGTTTCAAGAAGATCGGAGGGGGTCAAAATTTCGGCCAAAAACGACAGTGTTACCCCTTATGTTTTTTTTTCAGGTCAAAACTTTGACATCCGATATCTCGGCTCTGGAAGGGTCTAGAGCCTCCATTTTTGCGCGCTGGTCGAAGTCTCGTGGCCCTCTGTCAGAATCCAGAGTTTCAAGAAGATCTGAGGGGGTCAAAATTTCGGCCAAAAACGACAGTGTTACCCCTTATGTTTTTTTTTCAGGTCAAAACTTTGACATCCGATATCTCGGCTCTGGAAGGGTCTAGAGCCTCCATTTTTGCGCGCTGGTCGAAGTCTCGTGGCCCTCTGTTAGAATCCAGAGTTTCAAGAAGATCGGAGGGGGTCAAAATTTCGGCCAAAAACGACAGTGTTACCCCTTATGTTTTTTTTTCGGGTCAAAACTTTGACATCCGATATCTCGGCTCTGGAAGGGTCTAGAGCCTCCATTTTTGCGCGCTGGTCGAAGTCTCGTGGCCCTCTGTCAGAATCCAGAGTTTCAAGAAGATCGGAGGGGGTCAAAATTTCGGCCAAAAACGACAGTGTTACCCCTTATGTTTTTTTTCGGGTCAAAACTTTGACGTCCGATATCTCGGCTCTGGAAGGGTCTAGAGCCTCCATTTTTGCGCGCTGGTCGAAGTCTCGTGGCCCTCTGTCAGAATCCAGAGTTTCAAGAAGATCGGAGGGGGTCAAAATTTCGGCCAAAAACGACAGTGTTACCCCTTATGTTTTTTTTTCAGGTCAAAACTTTGACATCCAATATCTCGGCTCTGGAAGGGTCTAGAGCCTCCATTTTTGCGCGCTGGTCGAAGTCTTGTGGCCCTCTGTCAGAATCCAGAGTTTCAAGAAGATCGGAGGGGGTCAAAATTTCGGCCAAAAACGACAGTGTTACCCCTTATGTTTTTTTTTCGGGTCAAAACTTTGACATCCGATATCTCGGCTCTGGAAGGGTCTAGAGCCTCCATTTTTGCGCGCTGGTCGAAGTCTCGTGGCCCTCTGTCAGAATCCAGAGTTTCAAGAAGATCGGAGGGGGTCAAAATTTCGGCCAAAAACGACAGTGTTACCCCTTATGTTTTTTTTTCAGGTCAAAACTTTGACATCCGATATCTCGGCTCTGGAAGGGTCTAGAGCCTCCATTTTTGCGCGCTGGTCGAAGTCTCGTGGCCCTCTGTCAGAATCCAGAGTTTCAAGAAGATCGGAGGTGGTCAAAATTTCGGCCAAAAACGACAGTGTTACCCCTTATGTTTTTTTTTTGGGTCAAAACTTTGACATCTGATATCTCGGCTCTGGAAGGGTCTAGAGCCTCCATTTTTGCGCGCTGGTCGAAGTCTCGTGGCCCTCTGTCAGAATCCAGAGTTTCAAGAAGATCGGAGGGGGTCAAAATTTCGGCCAAAAACGACAGTGTTACCCCTTATGTTTTTTTTTCAGGTCAAAACTTTGACATCCGATATCTCGGCTCTGGAAGGGTCTAGAGCCTCCATTTTTGCGCGCTGGTCGAAGTCTCGTGGCCCTCTGTCAGAATCCAGAGTTTCAAGAAGATCGGAGGGGGTCAAAATTTCAGCCAAAAACGACAGTGTTACCCCTTATGTTTTTTTTTCAGGTCAAAACTTTGACATCCGATATCTCGGCTCTGGAAGGGTCTAGAGCCTCCATTTTTGCGCGCTGGTCGAAGTCTCGTGGCCCTCTGTCAGAATCCAGAGTTTCAAGAAGATCGGAGGGGGTCAAAATTTCGGCCAAAAACGACAGTGTTACCCCTTATGTTTTTTTTTTCAGGTCAAAACTTTGACATCCGATATCTCGGCTCTGGAAGGGTCTAGAGCCTCCATTTTTGCGCGCTGGTCGAAGTCTCGTGGCCCTCTCTCAGAATCCAGAGTTTCAAGAAGATCGGAGGGGGTCAAAATTTCGGCCA